>BSBK01001340.1:0-600000 GCA_027943335.1 Chamaecyparis obtusa | reverse complement strand
GATGGAAGATCTGTCTAAGATTCATTTTCTTTGGGTTGCTTGTGTTTCTTCCCCTGCAATAACTTTTGTTTTATTTTTTATTGATTGGGTAGTTGAAACCCTAACCCTAGTCACCTGAAGCTTGATGCATCCTCTTTGAGGATTCCAAGGTGACTAGGGGTATAAGTAGTTAGTTTTTTTATAGAGTAAGGGTTCAGTCCTGAGGTTCTATTCTAAATTTTGGTCATTTCTAGTGGTTGTGATTGTATGAACATTTGAGGAAAGAGGAGTTGGATTTTGGGTTTGTTTCCTATCTTTGTGTTGCTCCAATTGTATACTAATCCTGAATATGTTAATGAGAATGCTATTGAGTTTCAATCTTGCATTTGTGTATGTCTTCTTGTTTTGGTTCTAAGCTCATATATGTTAGTGTAACAAAGTGTATTAGCATATCGTAAACAAAGAGTATTGTGAAGTCATCTCTGAGTTCCTAACAAAGTTAGGATTAAAGTATTCTAGGTGAGTTTAGTGAGTTTACAACCAAATAGGAATCTAATGTCCTTGTGTTTGAGGGAGAGGGGTAATAGGCAAAGCACTTATCCTAAGCCCAAGAGTGTTTGATTTAATATCTTCAGCTGATGTATGTAATTGGGTGACTCTTTGCCCTAGGTTAAGGCACTGGTCCATCCTCTAGAGGCATTTCATTGTCCTCAACCACACACACCCAAATTTAAATGATAATATCTTTCAGTCAATTAGTAAAGGACATAGTTGTATATTGTTTTGAGACTCCTTTGGAGAAGTGAGTCAAGGGTACACCCGCCTAAGCATTAAGGCTCAAAGTGTAGGAGGATCTCATTGTTGATCCTTGTTAATTGGCCCTCTTCCTTGTAGACTTTGGAGTGGTGATAGAGTCAAAGTATCATTAAAGTTATCCATCAAAGTATAAATCTACAAGTTGAAGATCAAAGCGAAAAACCAACAAAATGGTGACTCTATTGGAGAGAGTCTAGAGATAAAAGTTTTCAAAGTGCACTCTTGTTTTTCTGTTGTATTCAGTTAAAGGTTTCCCCACTTTGGTGGGTGGTGACTCAAAAGGTTAAGAACTAGTGTCATAAGTTGAAGATGGACAAAAGGAGGAAAGCTAGGTCTTTTGTCAAGAAAAATCCAGAGATTGCTCTAGAACAGTTACCTAGAGCTGACAAGAAGAGCTAGAACAAGGGGAATGAAGAGTCTACCAGTGCTCTTGTGAGAGAGCAAAGAAATACCAGAGGTAGAGCACCACTTGCATCCTCTAATGAGGAAGATTCAAAAGACATAAGTTCTAGATCAGACAGTGGCCACTCTGAAGATAGATTTTATGATACCCCAGAAGCAGTATTTCAAGATAAGGGTTCATTACCTGTAGGTCAGGATGAACATGCTAGAGAAAAAGGTTATGGGCCAAATCAAGATCCTGATGAGGACATATTTAGAGGGTAGCCCATGGAACCAAGTTGAGTGTATTTCCCATATCAGCATCCTACTGATGTGGAAGTATCATCAAGCTTTAAAGACAACATGATAGATCCACATGACCTAAATGCACTTAGGTTGGAGTTGGTAGAGCAGGATGTCATATACAAAAGGTTACAAGAGAAGAGAGAGGATGAAAAAGTAAATTCTCTAATGGAGAGGTAGTCTCTTTTAATAAAAATTAATGAAATGAAGGAGAGAAACAAGATGCTTGCTTCTGCTCCTAGGGTGTTGCAGCATGATGTTTTTGGTGATCTTGAAGCTCTAAGAAGTGAGTAGGAATGCTTGTTGCAAGACCATGAGTTTGATGAAGAAGGCCCTATGATCAGACAAGTGCAAAGTTATGCTCCTTTGCTTAAGGGTAGGAATGAACATGAGATCACTAGGCCTACTATAGTTATTAATGAAAAAGGAAAGGAGAAGATGGTGGGTGTCCAAATAAGCAAACCAGTGACAATACCAGGGATCCCACCACCTAAATCAAATAGGGAGATAGAGATAGAAAGAAAGAAAGAAAAAAAAAAGAGGATGAGGCTCTAGCTTAGGATTTGGAAACAGTTGAAGTTGATGTTTCTATTGTAGAGAAGAAAAGAAATATCTAGTTCTTGAAGGCTTCATCAGCTAATGTTCATGGCCCTTCTACTACTAAACTAGGTATGCCATCTATGAACACTACTGTTCCAATTAGAAATGCTACTACTAGTAATCTAATTCCTAATGTATCTACCAAATCATTTTTTGATCCTAATAGACAGTCAAATGTGCAAGTGGGTGGGAATGTAGATAAAAATAATAATTCTAGTGGGAACACTAGTTTAGGATTTCAAAGAAGACCTATGCAACTAGAAGGCTATAGGCAAATTAGTTTTGATGGGATACCAGGCTACCCAAATGCTTTTCAAAATGATATAAGAGATAAGGTACCTAAGTTTGTTGGTAATAATGCTATTAGTTGTGAGGAGCATCTTAGGTTATTTTTTGATATGCTTAATGATTATGAGGTAGTGCATGAGGATGTAGTCATGAAATTATTTGTTCAATCTCTAATGGAGGATGCTAGAGATTGGTTTAAGAGACTTCCTGATAAATGTATTGATACTTGGGATTCTTTTGAGAGATGTTTTAAAGAGCAGTATGGTGATAGGCCTAATGCTAGTTTCATGTTGAATGAATTCAATACCATAAGGAAAAATCAGAATGAATCTGCAGTTGAATTCAATATGAGATTTTAGAAGGGTATACATAAGTTGTTCCAAGTTATGTAGTTAGATGACAATGTTTGTCTAACTACATACTTCAATGCATTTGATGGAAAGATGGGTTACTTGTTGAGGGACAAGGAACCAAGAACTCTTATGGATGCTTTTAGGATTGCTATCAATATTGAGAACAATATGAAGATATCAGGGAAGTTGGCTGGGAAGAGAGATGACCCTAAGTTGTTTGGGCACAAGAAATACAAAAAATAAAATGATAGGAATGTTGGAACTAGGAGGGAAGAAGAAGATAAATTGGATAAGGTGCTCAATGCATTGAAGGATTTGAAGGCACCTAAAAATAGGAACATTAGTGCTCCTACCAATGAAAGGCCTCAGTTCAACAACAATTTCAATAAGTAGAATAGATTGCAGAACTACCCCTACAACACCCAATGGAAGGATGGCAAGCCTGTTATCCCTGTTGCAAGAGAAAAAAATGATAGAGGTGTGCCTGACCCTCTACAAAAAGCTTCAATAAATATCATGGAGGACATACCTTGGTGTGTTGCATGCCAGTCCCCTCATTCTGCAGAGCATTGTGTGGTTGCACATTCTATGGCTGCAAATCAAGATTGTGGCAATGAGGAGATAGATCAAGAAGATCAAGATGATGTTGGATGCAACATGGCTATTTCATATCTAGGATATGAAGATGATTCTGATTTTGATGAAGAAGCAGGTGTAAATGTGAAGAGACACAATCAAACCCTTTTTCATCAAGAGGTTTTTTCTGATAGTGAAGGCATAGATGAGAAGACATGTAACATGAACTCTTCGTCTGAGCCAATAAATTTAAGAAGACCTTCTAGAGAAGAGATGGATGGGATTACTATAGAAATGATTGCCCAAGTGCAAACTAGGGGCATGGTGGCAAGGGATACAAATGGAAAAGTTGCAGGAATGTTTATAAAGAGTACCAACTTTGGAGAGCCTAATGAGAACAAATCAAAAGGTGATCACATGGTGAAATTCAAGAATGTAAAAGGTAAGAATTGTGAGCCTAAGGGAGTTGGAGTTGAAAGATTTTCTGGTGAGATTGAGAAGCCAGTTAACATAATGACTAAGATTGAAAAAATAAGGGTGGCCAATACACCTAATGTATCAGACAAAAAAAGAGATACTAAAGCAGTGTAGATTAAGGTTCCTCCCACTGCTCCTGTTGATATGTTATCTGTATTGTCCCAAATTACAGTTAAGGTTCCATTGTCAAAATTGTTGAGGATCCCTAAACACAAAGACAGAGCTATTGCATGGGTAGATAATGTTCATAACAATGATGTTGCATGCAATGGATCTCAAGCTAAGGTTTTGAAAGGTGTTGATGCTCAGGGAATTGTATCTCAAATTCCTCCTATATATTTGGATAGTTCTGTCAATGCTAGCCTTGAAAACATTGATCCATTCTTTTTAAGTGTCCTTGTGAATGGAATGAAATTAAGAAATTGTATGATTGACAGTGGTGCCTCTAATACTGTTATGCCTTTTAAGATTATGGAAAAGTTGGGCCTTAAAGTTGATACAGTTCAAGGCAGATGTTGTGCAATGGATCAGAGGGAGGTACCAATCATTGGGACTATCAATGCAATGCCATATAGGCTGGCAGCATATCCAGAGAAAGAGTTAACAATGAGTGTTTTGGTGGTGGAAATCCCTCCTCATTATGGGATGTTGCTATCTAGAAGCTGGAGTGCTGCCATGGGTAGAAGTTTACAGTGTGATCTGTCCTATGCCACTTTCAAGCTTGATGATCAATTTTTCAAGATTGAGCGAGAACCAAGAGTATGCCACATGATTGAGAGAAGTATTGATAATGAAACTACACGTTTTGTGGATACTGATATTAATGCTTTTAGGGTAGAGATCCTTGTACTTGAGAAGGAACCTATTTTGTCACCTATCTCTATTGAGGTAAGTGTTAATTCTGTGAAGGGTGATTTGTGGGTAATGTACTTTGATGGTGAAAATTGCAAGGATGGAGCAGGGGTGGGTATTTTACTTATTTCTCCTAATGGAAACACCTACAAATTTTCTTTCACATTGAATTTCTTTTATAGCAACAATATAGCAGAATATGAGGCATTATTGTTAGGACTGAGGTTGGCACAAAAACATGGTATTAAGTGCTTAGGTGTTGTTGGTGATTCTAAGTTGGTGGTGTCCCAAGTCAGGTCAGTATATGCTTCCAAGAACAAAAGGTTAAAACAATATAGGAATGCAGTTTGGGATTTGATTGAACATTTTGATGCCTTCAATATTGAATGGAAGGATAGGAGTAACAATAAGATGGCTGACCTGTTAGCCAATATAGCAATCAATCTCAGTGATATTATATTTACTAGTATCTCTAAAGTTGAAATTCAGGCTAGGCCTAGTGTACCAAACAATATTGAAAATTGGCAAGTTTTTTATGATGATAATGATATCTTGAAGTTTATGAGTTGTGAAGATCAGTATCATGGTCAGGAATTTGATTGTTCAGCCTTGGTTGAGTCAATAGAAGGAAAAGAGGTTGTCTTTGGCAATGAAGTTATCTAGCTAAGAACTAACAAGGTGCCCAAGGGGCTTGTTGTTTTGGAAACTATCTTTGATAACCAAGATAGAGTTCAAAAGAATATCAAAAGAGAAGATCATGTTGATCTAGAGGAGATAAATCTTGGAACACATGAGGCACCTAAGAAGGTATACATTGGTAAGGACATATCTCATAAAATAAAGAAATCTTTGATTGAATTGTTAAGAAAATTCAGGCATGTTTTTGCATGGTCATATGATGACCTCAAGGTTTATAGAGAAGACTTGTTTCAGCATATCATTCCTTTGAAAGAAGATGCTAAACCTTTCTGGCAAAAAAAAAGGCCTATTAATCCTATTTTGGCACCCAAGATGCAAGAAGAGTTAATGAAGCTGAGAGATGCTAGAATTATCAAGCCTATAAGGTACTCTTCTTGGGTTTCAAACCTTGTCCCTATCAGGAAGAAGAATGGTGACATCAGACTTTGTGTGGACTTCAGGAATTTGAATATCAGCTCCTTGAAAGATAACTATTATTTTCCCAATATGGAAGCTATGTTGCAGAGAGTAACCAGATCAGAATTAATGTGTATGATGGATGGTTTCTCTAGTTATAATCAAGTAATTGTCAAAGAATCAAAGCAATTCAAGACAGCTTTTACAACACCTTGGGGGACATATGTTTATGTGAGAATGCCTTTTGGTCTCACAAATGCTGGTGCTACTTTTCAGAGGGCAATGGATGTTGCCTTTTTAGATTTTATTAATGATTTCCTTGTTGTTTATCAGGATGATTTAACTGCTTATTCCAAGAAGGAAGAAGACCATTGTACCCATTTAGAGAAAATATTTGTGAGGGCTTTGGAATATGGCATTTCATTAAACCCAAGGAAATGTGCATTTGGTGTCACTGAGGGTAAGTTGCTTGGCCACTTAGTGGGGAAGCAAGGAGTTAGAATTGATCCTGAGAGGGTGGAAGCCATTGATAAGATTCAGAGACCAAAGAATATCAAAGGAATTCAGTCCTTCTTTGGTCATGTAAACTTCTTGAGAAGATTTGTAACAAACTTTGATGAGGTCACTAGACCTATATCCAAGATGTTAAAGAAAGGATCTGCTATTACATGGGAAGGTGAGCCTAATGAAGCTTTCAAGAACATCAAGCAGGCTATTAAAGATGTACTTGTGCTTAAGGCACCTGATTATAGTATCCCAATGCACATCTTTTCCTTTGCATCTTTTCATACTATTGTTGAAGTTTTTCTACAAAAGAATAAGGATGGTTTTGAGCAACCTATTGCATTCTTTAGTAAATCTTTGTAGGCTACTAAATTGAAATATGACATCAATGAAAAACAAGCTTATGCATTGGTCAAGGCAGTCAAGGCTTTTAGGTGTTACTTGATGGGGGCAGTTGTGATTGCTTTTGTGCCAAGTGCAGCAATCAAGGATATTTTCTCACAGTAAGAGGTGTTTGGGAGAAGATGCAAATGGATCAATAGGATCCAAGAATTCAACATTGATATCCAAATTACTAAATTGGTTAAAGGACAAGGATTGGCAAAACTGATGGCTCAATCCAATCTTGATGCAAATCAGAAAAATCAAGCTGAAATTGATTATACATGTGACATGGATGATTTTATCTGGTATAAAGATATTATCTACTACTTGAGAAATATGAAATGTCCAGCAAACATGGATGACAATAAGAGGAGGACATTAAAATTATAGGCCATCAAGTATGTAATTGTGAAATGTAAATTGTATAGAAAGAATTTAGATTTCATGCTTTTCAAGTGTGTTGATGAGGATCAGGCTAACAAGTTGTTAAAGGAAATGCATGAGTGAGTTTGTGGTGTGCATTATATGGGTAAAACAACTGCTCATAGAATCTTGAGAGTAGGGTTCTGGTGGCCTACAATCTTCAAGGATGCGGAGAGTTTGGTGAGGAGGTGTGATGCTTGTCAAAGGTTCTCTGGTAAGCTTAAATTTTTAGGCAATGTGCCTTTGAGGCCAGTTGAGGTACAAGCTCCTTTCCAACAATGGGGAATTGATTTCATAGGGGAGATACCAAACAAGTCAAGTGGAGGACACTCATGGATCTTAGTTGCCACTAATTACTTTACAAAGTGGGTAGAGGCTATACCTACAAGGAATGCAACTAGTAAGGTGGTAATTGATTTTCTTTTGAACAATATTATTACAAGGTTTGGTTGCCTTGAGAGGATAGTTAGTGACAATGCAATGTGCTTTAGGTCTATTGAATACAAGGAATTCTACAAAGGTTTAGGAATTCAGAGGTCAAATTCTTCACCTTATCATCCACAAGAAAATGGACAGGTAGAATCTACTAATAAGAGTTTTATTAAGATCCTCAGGAGGATTCTTGAAAAGAATAAGAGGGCATGGAATTGAAAACTGCCATTAGCTGTATGGGCTGATAGGGTAATTGTGAAGAGGGCAATTGGTTGTGCACCATTTGAACTAGTATATGGAATACATGCAAGAATGCCTCAAAATAATATGCTGGAAATGTATAAATTTTTGCAATTATATGATGATGACATAGACAATGAAATGCAATTAAGGATTGAGGATCTTATTAGGCTAGATAAAATCAGGAGAGAGTCAGCTTCAAGGAATGTCAAGTTGCAATTGCAAATCAAGAACCTGTATAACAGGAAGGCTATGGAGAGGAAGTTTGAGCTTGATGATTTAGTGTTAATTTGGAATGCTAGGCTGGAGGATAAATGAAAACATGGAAAGTTTGATCCCATCTGGCTAGGGCCATATCTAATTCATGAAAAATGGGGCCAAGATTCATACATTGTCAAGGAATTAAATGGTAATATTCAGGAATTGCCAGTTCATGCACAATTCTTGAAAAAATAATTCTTTTGAAGGTATTCTATTTTCCATGAATAGTAGTTAGGTCTATACATTCTGTAAATTTTGTAAACTTGCTTGCCCCTGTCCTATTTTGTCTTGGTCTATTGGATTTTGGTCCTGTTGCTCTCTATTGTTAGTTTTTCCAATGGGATGGTCTACTTTAACCAGTGATTCTAGGTCCTTGCTATGCTTGCAAGAGGCATACATTCCCAGACAAAGCCACTATTAGCACCCTAAAAATTTTCATGGCTTTACCTCTATTCCTCTGGTCTTTGTAGTGTTTTTCATGCCTCTGGCTCAAGCCCTAGTTCAAATTTTCAAAAAACTAGTTGTTGCATGAAAAACCCTTTATTTTACCCTGGCCCTGTTCTATTTTAATGTTACTTTTTTGGGTCACTTAAAACCTCATAAACCCATGTGCTTAATACTTTCCCTAAGTCATGCACCCGACGGGCTTTAATATTTCCTAAGTCCTATGATTTAATTCTTCCTAAGTCTGGCGGGTTTAATTTTTCCAAATGTTCAAAGCTTTAAAAATTGTGGCTGTCACTTGTTCGCAAGACTATGTGATGTCAGAGGGTTCTGACATGTGAATTCATGACCATGTGCCATTTGTCCCAATGGGCCCGGTCTATTGTTCCTTTTCTTGATCTACAGCTGGTGCGTGATCATAAGGAATATTCTTCCCCCTTGCGATCATGCGCCCATCGTCTGATCTTCCAGGATAGTGATTCACAATGGGTCCTATGACATGTCATGCCACCATGGTGCTTTTTCATTGGTTGTGTCAGTGTATAGGTGGAGGCTATCAGAATAGCTCACTTAGCATAAGGAGCAATGGGACCTATGTCAAATTTAATGACATGGCTTTCTTCTGATTGGTCAAGCGAGAAGGTGATTAGGATTTGTCAGTGGGCCCAAATCTTTCAAAGTGGCTGATAGATGCAGGATCTATGAGTGTCATATGATTGCATGGAATCCTTTTAGGACATGCGATCATGCGATAGCCGTTCGATTAAAGGTTTATACTTTGTGGGTCCTATCTGCTACACGGAGCTAATGTGCAAGATTTTTATTGGCTGTGGTGTGCTAATTGGGCCGAAGACTTTTCAAAGGGGTTTGCGACTATTGTGAGATTAAATGTAAGCCGCCTGATCTGTCAGGAAAAGGAAAAGATCTACGGTTGAGTTTTAAAGTTTTCGACGTGACCGTTGCAGTTTGAATTTGAATTTTTGAATGGGGTTTCCAGCAATAGGAAGTACCAAAATTTATGGTTTTAGTGGCCGATTTCAATTGGTTTGGTGGTGCTAGTTGTTGTCGACTGATCTGAGGGTCTCTATGGTCGATGGCATGATGTTTTTTTACTAGGAGAAGTATGGTTTTGTGCTCGAGGTGTGTTTGCAGGTGGCTAATTTGACTGGTTTTCATGGCAATTCCTTGGTGTTATGTACTATTCTCATAGATTTTAATGATGGAAAATATGTCTGACATTTGTTTTCTCTGGGTTGCCTATGTTTCTTCCCTTGCAATAACTTTTGTTGTATTTTTTATTGATTAGGTAGTTGAAACCCTAACCCTAGTCACCCGAAGCTTGATGCATCCTCTTTGAGGATTCCAAGGTGACTAGGGGTATAAGTAGTTAGTTTTTTGATAGAGTAAGGGTTCGGTCCTGAGGTTCTATTCTAAATTTTGGTCAGTTCCAATGGTTGTGATTGTATGAACATTTGAGGAAAGAGGAGCTAGATTTTGGGTTTGTTTCCTATCTTTGTGTTGCTCTGATTGTATACTGATCCTGAATATGTTAATGAGAATGCTATTGAGTTCCAATCTTGCACTTGTGTATGTTTTCTTGTTTTTGTTTTGAGCTCATATATGTTATTATCACAAAGTGTATTAGCATACGGTAAACAAAGAGTATTGTGAAGTCATCTCTGAGTTCCTAACAAAGTTAGGATTAAAGTCTTCTAGGTGAGTTTAGTGAGTTTACAACCAAATAGGAATCTGATGTCCTTGTGTTTGAGGGAGAGGGGTAGTAGGAAAAGCACTTATCCTAAGCCCAAGAGTGTTTGATTTAAGATCTTCAGCTGATGTATGTAATTGGGTGACTCTTTGCCCTAGGTTAAGGCACTGGTCCATCCTCTGGAGGCATTTTATTGTCCTCAACCACACACACCCAAATTTAAATGATAATATCTTTCAGTCAGTTAGTAAAGGACATAGTTGTATATTGTTTTGAGACTCCTTTGGAGAAGTGAGTCAAGGGTACACCCACCTAAGCATTAAGGCTCAAAGTGTAGGAGGATCTCATTGTTGATCCTTGTTAATTGGCCCTCTTTCTTGTAGAATTTAGAGTGGTGATAGAGTCAAAGTATCATTAAAGTTATCCATCAAAGTATAAATCTACAAGTTGAAGATCAAAGGGAAAAACCAAAATAAGCTAACAACAAGATTTACTTCACAAAGAAAAACTCCATCATATCTTTAAGAAATACAAAGTATTTTCATTTCAACTTTCCATTTAAAACCATCTATATTCCTAAGTATTCTTTATGCACAATATAACCTTTAAATCAAATAGAATCATTTAAATCACTTGATACATTGCAAATAATACATTTGTTCTTCAATAGTCTTTTCACTTAATCAATACTAAGAAACACACTAACATACTTGAAATGTTACCAAATCCTTTTCTTTTCCAATATACATCTTATACATGAAGTTAACCCTTTCCCTTTTTCCTAAGTCTACCCATTCTAAATAAATCATTTTGAAATACATTAATGATTGCAATACATTCATCTCCTCTTGGGAGGTAACCATAGTTTTACATCATTAAACATAATTACAAAGCCTTCATTCTTCAAGAACTGGTACATAAACAAGCACGAATCTTCAAACACTGCATCCACAAAAGGTACCTTGATAAAAATATTTACCACCAAACCATGTGGATACCTAAAAGGCCCACTCCCTCATGCTAGGAGATAAACACCAAGGTCCACAAAGAAGGAATAGCTACGTCATACCCAGGGTTGGGTAACCTTTCCCAAATAGCAAATGAAAAGAGTGTCAAAGTATAAATCTTTCCCAAAAAGGTTCTAAGGCTTGGTAGAAACTCTAAGCAACAACCTAAGTGAGTGTCATTGCATAGCCCTCACTCCTTGGGTTGTCCTGGTACTAGCCACTCTGAGCCCCGACCCCCAAGTAGGCACATGTGGGATCAAATGCCTTTCATACTGACAAGTGCCATTTGATCGTACCTACACATAGGTACCTTCTCCCACTCCCATCCATAGCCTTTACTAGTGCTAATGGCATGGGTGAGGCATATTTAATCTTTTTAATGTTTGAACCCATTCTCATAAGTTTAATCAAGTTTTCACTTGTTAAATAACTCTTCAGTCGGTTATCTTGGTTCTAGCCAACTAGGGCCCCGGCCCCGCACTGAGAGCCACTCACTAGGTGTCGTCAGGTTTTCTACCCTTAACCCAAATATCACAATCACTTCATACAAATAGTAAAAACATATCATAAGCACATTTGTAAGATTGCATCAAAGAGTAGAAAATAATAAGATAGTTTATGGATGTTTTAGGGGAAATTAGGAATGTTTAAGGATGTTTAGAATGGTCCTGATCTTCTTAGACAACCCTAAACCCTAAACTACTTCCTACACACATCCTAACCCTATTAAGGCATCCAAATGCACGGAACATAACCTCTACCAAACAAGGAATGACCAAATTTAAGGTTTACTCAAAGTTCCATATACCAACAAATAATGCTCCATGAACTTCATTCTAAGCCTGATATTTGACTAAGCCTGAAATTTGACTAAGTCTGATTTTATTAAAAATCTAAAATTTAAAAGTTGCAACTTAACTCCTAGGAAGTTGAAACCTATCTCAATCAATCCAAAAGGTACCTAAACCCTTTATATGTTATACTTGTATAAAGCAAAAATATAATTATTGTACTAATTGGTTTAAATATTAAACCTTTTCAACTTCAAGCCTGATATAACGTAGCAACCAATCACACGTAAACAACATGGGTAAAAACTATTATTTGGCCAAATGACAAAGAACCAAAATACGAGAATAGAACTATGTTCAAACTCAGGATTCTATAAACTTCTACAAACGGCTGGCTAGCATAACAAAATGATAGAATAAAAGCAATGACAACATGTTATAAACGGCTGGAATAATACATATAAAACCAAAAATGGCCAGCATGGTACAATAATATAGCAACTTGTATTTGTATAAACATTTATGCAATAATAATGTACAAACATTTCTACAATAATACAATAGTACATATTGCAATAATGCATAAATGTTTTGCATCAATACATTAATACACAAGATAATAATACACAAAGGTTTCTGCAATAATACAATTATACAAAATATAATAAAGTATAAATGACACAGAATAAATTATTATTAAAATGACAGAATGCTGCAATAATATAGCATTTGAAACACAACAATATGTCATTTCTATAATGTATGGATGGCTGGAAAAATAATGCAATAATATCTACATGACCAGAAATAATACAATAATGTATCAATATTCCGTAATAATACATTATTACAGAATATATCAATACATTATTATATAATACATCAGCATTCCGTAATAATAATACACAAAACAATCCAATAATAAAACAATAGTACACAAACATTCTGTAATCATATTTCAAAACACAGAACATTCAAACAAATCTAAAATAACATTCACACTATAAAATAAATCTATTTCTCAGGCTGGATTCCAACCTAGAGTCCTGCAAAAATTGGTTGATGAAGGAAGATCAAATCCTCTCCAACTTTTCCAGCACTCCTATGCTTGCAATCTTCCAACCTTTACCCGCAACAATCCAAATGCCAAACTCAATGAATAAGGGACTTCTCTCCTAAAAATATAAATTTTCCTACAATGATAATACTAATCTTCTTCTCGAAATCAACTCTTCTTCCAACTCCCACACATAGGAAATTATTTCTTGTAAATAGAATGGAGGAGGTGGTTGCACAGGTAATCCAACCGACGCAACCATCTCAACTATCCATCAGTTAATAATTAGGCTTAACAATATCATTAAAGCCTTTCCCAGAATTATAAATTTTATGTTTCTTTTATTTAAGGAAGTTAATAACTATTATTATTATTTACAACCATATCATTACTAATATAATTATTCATTAATATAATGTAATAAATACTTACTCACCAATAATTATATAAATATATGTATGCATATGCATATGTGTGCACCCATATGCCTATGTGTACATATATTATTATTACTATAAATATTATTGCAAACATAATATTATTATTATAAAACATATTATTTATTTACACACTTAATCCATATTCTTAACAAAATACAATAGTGATATATATATATATATAAGGTGAAACATACCACTATTAATAAAACATTTTTTATTATTATTGCCATAGGCATTTTGTTATTATGAGTATTATAAAAATAATACCATAAAATTCTTTATTATTATTGATATTAAAATCACATATTTCAATCACATACTAACTCATTCCTAACAAGATAAGCTAGTACATAAGTAGCTAATAATTAAGATAAATTACTAAATCATACCCTCAAATGAACAATAATTCACATTAATAATCTACTAATAAAATTGAACGTACCATAAAGACAACTAGAACTACTATACTCAAAACTTCATTCTCAATGAATGCAAAAGACAAGAAACTAACTACAAGATCCACAAAACCAATAAACCAAGAGATCACATAATACATCCACACAAGGGACTAACTTGACACTTCCCACCTAAGGATAAAAGGATGAAAGGTGAAGTTTCTTCCTATGGAACCTGGTGATATCTTCGTAACAACAAAAATGATTGAGGATTTTGAGGGATCGCTCAAACTAGTGAAGCCAGGTGGAGATGATACCCGATACCTGCAATCCTGCATCACCAAGAAGAGATACATATATATACATATGGAGATACAAATCAAATATATGCAAGCAGATGACCAAGATCGATACATCATGTGGACCTCAACTAAGTGAGTAACTACGACTTCATCCTAAGTCATGAAAACACATCAGACACGTATCCATGAAACATAAAATATCATGATAATGGTTAGATTCAAATCCTTGAGTTAGATCCATAAAACATATAAAAATAGATGGTTTTCTAATCTCATAAACATATAAATGATAACCATAAATGAGCATATCCATCATATCATCATCCACAAAATATAAATGTAAATGCATAGTCCTAACCATCATAATAAAATGTCCAAATCAGAAAAGTCTAAGTATCACCATAGGAGAGGGTATTACATCCTCCCTCCTTAGAGTTAGGCTTACTCCTGGAAGCCTACAAATAAATATGGATAAGCGTCTCTAAGTCTAGCAGCATCTTCCCATGTGGTGGAAGAATCATCATTGGGGTCCCATTGGACCCTTGCCTGCTCTATGGTGGGACCCCTAAGGGTCAATGTCTACTACTGCAAAATGCGTACCAGCTCTAAAGCTAGCTGCCCCTCCGCTACTTGTAATGCATTCCAATCCAAAATGTGAGTCACATCAGGAATATATTTTCTAAGTACTGAAACATGAAACACATCAATGTTATGAGCAAGGCTAGGTGGCAACGAAAGTCGATAAGCTACTAGTCCTATCCTCTCTAGGACCTCAAAAGGGCCAACAAATTGGGGTGCCAACTTGGAGCCTTTTCCGTAATGGATTGGACTCTTTCGTGGATGCACCCTCAAAAAGACTCTATCACCAACAGCGAAGTGTACATCAGTCCTTTGAGCATCAACATACTTCTTCTACCTATCCTGAGCTATCAAAATATGCTCTCTGATGCACTTGACCTATTGTTCCATATCCTATAACATCTTAGGGCCTAGAACTACCCTGTCCTCCAGTCTGTCCCAACTTAAGGGAGTGCGGCATGGATGACCATACAAAGCTTGAAAAGGGGACATACTTATGGAACTGTGATAACCATTATTATAGGAAAACTCCACCAAATATAGATACTCTTCCCAGTGGGTCTGTCTATCCATAACATACATTCTGAGCATGTCCTCAAGAACCTCATTGACTCACTTAGTCTGCCCATCTATCTCAGGATGATAGGCTAAACTAAAGTTGAGCTGAGTCCCTAAAGTATGCTGAAGTGAAGTCCAAAGAGCCAATGTGAATACTGGATCTTGATCAAATATGATTTTCCTGGGAATACCGTGGAGTCTCACAATGTCCTTCATGAATACTTTGGCTACAGAAGCTACTGAGTAGGAGGACTGCATGGGAGAAAAATGAGCTACCTTGGTGAGTCTATCAACTATTACCATGATAGCATCATGTATGTTGGGAGTAACTGGAAGTCCCACAATAAAATCCATGGAAATAATGTCCCATTTCCATTCTGGCACTAGGTGAGGTTACAAAAGACCAGCAGGGTGTTGATGTTCTTCTTTCATTCTCTAACATTTCAAACATCTAGCCACATAGTCTACAATATCCCTCTTCATTCCTAACCAATAGTATAATTGGCTTAGGTCAGAAAACATTTTCTTCACCCCGAGATGTGCCAAATAGGGAGCCTTGTGGCTTTTTGAGAGGATAAGTGCATGAAGATCTCCTTCCATGGGCACATAGATTCTATTTTGTTGTCACAACAACCCAAGGGTGTCTAAGGAATATCCTAAGAAGTGACCTTCCAAAGGTCTTCCTAACTCTATTTCTTCCTTAACCTCTTGAAACCAAGTGTCAGAAGTGAGAGCTTCACTGATTCTTTTCTCCAAATCTGTGCTAAGGGATACTGTTGATAAAAACATGTCTGTGCCTACTTAAAGCATCTGCCACCACATTTGTCTTCCCTTGGATGTACTTAACCTCAAAATCATATTCACATAGGAATTCCATCCACCTGCATTGTCTGGCATTTAGGTTGGGTTGAGAGAAGATGTACTGAAGGCTCCGATGATCTGTTTGGAGTTCAAACTTGTGACCCCACAGAAAGTGTCTCCATTTTACTAAGGTGTGAACTACTACTGCAAGTTCTAGGTCATGGGTGGGGTAGTTGAGCTCATGATCTTTAAGCTTCCTTGACTCATAAGCCACAACTTGTCCTTCTTGCATAAGAACTACCCCAATCCCTTCTAGTGAGGCATCTGTGCAAACTATGAAGTTTCCTGATGGTTCAGGAACCACCAAGATTGGAGCACCAGTTAATCTTTCCTTCAAACATTGGAAAGTTACCTCACATTTTTCTGACCAAACAAACTTTTTACCTTTCCTTTGCAAGGAAGTAATGGGATGCACTATCTGAGAGAAATCTCTGACAAACCTTCTGTAATACCCAGCTAGTCCCATAAAACTATGAACTTCAGGGACATTAGTCGAAGTTGGCCACTCCACTATGGCTTGAATTTTGGCTGGATCAATAGTGATGCCATTCCCTGATATGACGTGCCCTAGATACTTAACTTCTGTCTGAAAGAACTCACACTTTTCTACATTGGCATAAAGTTGATTTTCCCTAAGGCAAAGCAATACTTGGCGAAGATGAACCTCATGTTCTTCAAGAGTTTTAGAGAACACTAAGATATCATCTAAGAATACTATCACAAATTTATCCAAGTAGGTTCTGAAATCTCCATTCATTAAGCTCATGAACACAGAAGGAGCATTCGTTAACCCAAATGGTACCACAGTGAACTCATAGTGACCATATCTAGTACAGAAAGTTGTTCGATGAATATCAGCTTCCTGAATTCTAAGTTGATGGTATCCTGATTTGAGATCAATTTTTGAAAATATTTTTGCCCCTTTCATTTGATCAAATAGATCATTAATGCGGGGTAAAGGATATTGATTCTTGATCGTGACTTTGTTGAGTTGATGAGAGTCAATGCACAATCGAAGAGGGCCATATTTATTCTTCACAAATATTACTAGTGCACCCCATGGTCATACACTAGGTCTAATAAATCCTTTTTCCAAGAGACCTTCCAGTTGAAGCTTGAGTTCCTCAAGTTCTTGTGTGGTCATATGGTATGGAGCTTTGGAGATTGGTTCTGCTCCTAGAACCAACTCGATTCGGAAGTCTATATCCCTTTTGGGTGGCATTCCTAGAATTTCTTTGGGAAACACATCCAATTACTCCTGTAATAGGGGATGATCTATTGATACCTCCCCACTTTCTCCTTGGTCCAAGTCCTCTACTGATACTGCAAATAATTGGCATCCTTTGTGCATGCACCTCTTGAGTTGCATCATGAAAATCATGCGGAGAGAGATGGGTCACTGCACCCCAATAATCTTCTTAGGTTCTCCTAAGTCATATGAACATTGAATGCTTTTGTTTCTACAATCCAAAGTGGCTTTGTGAGCTTCCAACCAATCCATACCCAAAACTACTCCATATGAGCCTAGAGGGATTACTCGGAGATTTACTAAGGTGGAAAATGGTCCAAGTTCTAGATTGCAACTATGGACACAAGAGTCAGAGGTTGTTCTTGCCCTGGAGGCTAGCTTGACCTACCACCTATCATCCTGCCTTACTACCTTTAGCCCACATTGATCTACTAAAGAAGGTGAATGAAAGAATCTATTGCTCCTGAATCAAATAATATGATGGTAGAGATACCCCTTAACAAACCTAGGGTTTTGATGACTGTTCCCTAATGATTGACTTGTCCATGGTCTAAAGTTGCAAAAACTCAATGGGTTCTACCTACATTACCTATAGTTGATTCTGAAGAGGCCTGTTTATAACTAGCTGCTGGGGTAGATTTCTGAGGGCAATTAACTACAATGTGACCATGTTGACCACAAGAGTAACATCTGGTGTTCTTGACAAAATTCCTTCCTGCAGAAGGTGCACTGGATTGCTAATAGCTACCATGACTAGAATTCTGAGGCATACTCTAAGCTGGCTAATGGTTCGGGTATCTCTTTGCACGCTGCCAGTTGTGAGGATTGTTGGATTGAGAACCCCCACTTTTATTATTGTTTCCATTGTAATTGTTGTTGTTGTTGTTGTGAAATTTTCTTTTCTGGTGGTTCTGACTTCCTTTTGGAGGATAGTTTTTAGGTCCAAGTGCTCCTTGAGATGGATTCCCTTTGAAACCTGACCTGGGTTGGATGACATTACCCCCTTGGCCACCTATCCGACCTCCTAACCCCAAGGCTATATTTTGTTCCTCAAGGCGAGCTTTGATGACTGCATCATTAACTGTCTGAGGTTCAAACATTTGTACACTACCGGCCAAGCGACCGTTGATTCCTCTAAGGAAGTGTTGAGTCAACATCGGTTCATCATCCTTATATCTTGAGTATGGCTTGAGTTCCAAGAACTTCCTCTCATATTCATCAACTGACATAGTTAGTTGCCTTAGGTTGTGAAACTCTTTGGCTCTTTCCCATCTCTAGTGGTCAGATAGGAATTTGGCTCGAAAGAGTTCTAGGAATAGTTCCCATGAAAGAGTGGTAATATCTATGTGAAGTTTCTCTCTCTCTATTTCCCACCAAGTGGAGGAAAAGTCTCTAAGGTGAATGACTACAAACTGAGCCTTAGTATTGCTGCTATAAGGGTGCATGGAGAAAAGCCTTTCTAGTTCTAGCAACCAAGTTTGCGTTGTAGATCCACCTTGAGTTCCCTTAAATGGGTTAGTCTTAGTCCTAAGGAGGTCTCACATGTGAGAAGCACACAAAGCATCTTCTTCCATTACCTGATCCCTCCTCCTAGGACTCCTTTCCCTTTCCTCATGGTGAGTGTTAGTCTCCCCACAGTGGCCTCTATCCTACCTTGCCTCTAATCTCTGTAGAATTTGTTGTAACAATTCTGTTACTTGAGCCCCCTGAAAACCTCCTAATTGATTATTAGATTGATCCCCTCTTCCCTCATATTGTTCTTCTTCTTGAGAACTTTCATGTTGAGATCTAGGAGGGGTGTTTTGCGCACCTCCCCTTCTACCATGGGTTACAGGAGGCATCCTCCCATAAGTAAGAAGAAGGATAAGTTTAAGGGTCCTAGTTTGGTTTTAGTTTTAAGTTTTCCTAAGATGAATAATAAGTTTAAGAAGCATGGGACAAATTTCTAGGGCCCTAGTGTAGCAACTTAGTGCTCTGATACCAAAGATGTCATGCCCTGCAAAGGAACCAAGGAAGAGAACAAAGATTCTCTTTGTAAAAGAAAAACCTAAGTAATGATTTATGAAAAATTTTAAATTTTTAAAACAATTATATGAACATAACTTAAACTTAGTTTCCTCTGAAGGTTCCCTTCTATTTAAATGCATGATTCATTTAAGTCCATTAAGTAAGCTAACAACAAGATTTACTTCACACAGAAAAACTCCATCATATCTTTAAAAAATACAAAGTATTTTCATTTCAACTTTCCATTTAAAACCATCTATATTCCTAAGTATTCTTTATGCACAATATAACCTTTAAATCAAATAGAATCATTTAAATCACTTGATACATTGCAAATAATACATTTGTTCTTCAATAGTCTTTTCATTTAATCAATACTAAGAAACACACTAACATACTTGAAATGTTACCAAATCCTTTTCTTTTCCAATATACATCTTATACATGAAGTTCACCCTTTCCCTTTTTCCAAATTCTACCCATTCCAAATAAATCATTTTCAAATACATTAATGATTACAATACATTCATCTCCTCTTGGGAGGTAACCATAGTTTTACATCATGAAACATAATTACAAAGCCTTCATTCTTCAAGAACTGGTACATAAGCAAGCATGAATCTTCAAACACTGCATCCGCAAAAGGTACCTTGATAAAAATATTTACCACCCAACCACATGGATACCTAAAAGACCCACTCCCCCATGCTAGGAGATAAACACCAAGGTCCACAAAGAAGGAATAGCTAGGCCATACCTAGGGTTGGGTAACCTTCCCAAATAGAAAATGAAAAGAGAGTCAAAGTATAAATCTTTCCCAAAAAGGTTCTAAGGCTTGGTAGAAACTCTAAGCAGCAACCTAAGTGAGTGTCATCGCATAGCCCTCACTCCTTCAATTGTCTTGTTACTAGCCACTCCGAGCCCCAGCCCCCAAGTAGGCACATGCAGGATCAAATGCCTTTCATACTGACAAGTGCCATTGGATCATACCTATGCATAGGTACCTTCTCCCACTCCCATCCATAGCCTTTACTAGCATAAAATTTAAAAGTTGCAACTTAACTCCTAGGAAGTTGAAACCTATCTCAATCAATCCAAAAGGTACCTAAACCCTTTATACAAGTATAACTTAAAGTATAAGAAATTAAAGTATGTAAACTTATATGTTATACTTGTATAAAGTGAAAATATAGTTATTGTACTAATTGGTTTAAATATTAAACCTTTTCAACTTCAAGCCTGATATAACACAGAAACTAATCATGCATAAACAACACAAGTAAAAACTATTAATCAGCCAAATGACAGAGAACCAAAATACGAGAATAGAACTATGTTCAAACTCAAGATTCTATAAACTTCTACAAACGGATGGCTAGCATAACAAAATGACAGAATAAAAGCAATGACAACATGTTATAAACGGCTGGAATAATACATATAAAACCAAAAATGGCCAGCATGGTACAATAATACAGCAACTTGTATTTGTATAAACATTTATGCAATAGTAATGTACAAACATTTCCACAATAATACAATAGTACATATTGCAATAATGCATAAACATTTTGCATCAATACATTAATACATAATATAATAATACACAAAGGTTTCTACAATAATACAATTATACAAAATATAATAAAGTATAAACGACACGGAATAAATTATTATAAATGACAGAATGCTGCAATAATATAGCATTTGAAACACAACAATATGTCATTTCTATAATGTATGTATGGCTGGAAAAATAATGCAATAATATCTACATGACCAGCAATAATACAATAATGTATCAATATTATGTAATAATACATCATTACAGAATACATCAATACATTATTATATAATACATTAGCATTCCGTAATAATAATACACAAAACAATCCAATAATAAAATAATAGTACACAAACATTCTGTAATCATATTTCAAAACACAGAACATTCAAACAAATCTAAAATAACATTCACACTATAAAATAAATCTATTTCTCAGGCTAGATTCCAACCTAGAGTCCTGCGAAAATTGGTTGATGAAGGAAGATCAAATCCTCTCCGACTTTTTCAGCACTCCTATGCTTGCAATCTTCCAGCCTTTACCTGCAACAATCCAAATGCCAAACTCAAAGAATAAGGGACTTCTCTCCTCAAAATATAAATTTTCCTACAATGATAATACTAATCTTCTTCTCGAAATCAGCTGTTCTTCCAACTCCCACACACAAGAAAGTATTTCATGTGAATAGAATGGAGGAGGTGGTTGCACAGGTAATCCAACCGACGCAACCATCTCAACTATCCATCGGTTAATGATTAAGCTTAACAATATCATTAAAGCCCTTCCCAGAATTATAAATTTTATGTTTCTTTTATTTAAGGAAGTTAATAATTATTATTATTATTTACAACCATATCATTACTAATCTAATTATTCATTAATATAATGTAATAAATACTTACTCACCAATAATTATATAAATATATGTATGCATATGCATATGTGTGCACCCATATGCCTATGTGTACATATATTATTATTATTATTATTATAAATATTATTGCAAACATAATATTATTATTATAAAACATATTATTTATTTACACACTTAATCCATATTCTTAACAAAATACAATAGTGATATATATATAAGTGTGTGTGTGAAAATTGTATCTGATCTGTAGACACAACACTTCAGTAAAACATTATAGGCTAGTTATAATCAAAATCGTGCAAAATTGAAATCTAATCTAACCAAGCGATCTACTACCTTCTAATAGGTGCGAGATTGATGTTCTCATATTGTTATCGAGATCAGTGACCTAGACGACACCTAAACAAAGGATTTGAATGCAATTGATCAAGATATGAGATGTATGCAATTAATCTTTTTTTTTATATAGATATTTTCTATGCAATGATATGAAAACTTGATATGAATCTATGCTAATATGAAAATTGATCTATGATATGCTAAATGATCTAACAATGATATGAAAATGAATCTAAATGAATGTAAAAAAAAACAAATTGATCTCACAATAGCCTTGATTCGCAATAAGCTTTGATTCTCCAAATTCCAATTCTCCAAAATAGTTGTGCAATTCGTAGACGACTTTGGCAAAGTAAGCTTGCAAAATTATGAGATTTTGTGGATTTGAGAGATGAATTATGAAGAGCTGAGCCTTGTTTTTATAGAAATCCAGGGCTTTGAGGATGCATGAAAGAAAGCCATAAATCACTCAAATAAACTCAACTTGATTTTTGAGTTATTTTAAAATAAAGATAATTTAATTCACAAAAACATGCAAAAGTAGAGTTTAACTCAAAATAGAGTTTAGCTTTAATTGATAATTGATAGTTGTCTACTTTTCTTGAATGTGCATGATTTAATATGAATTGATTTAATAATAAAGTGATTTATTTCCAACCTAACTGATTTTAAAAATAAAACAATTGATTTATGGGTTAATCAATTATTTTTTCAAACTTTTATTCCAAAAATAATATTATTAAATATGACAACTTGCTTTAATTAATTAAATAAGAATTTAATCAATTAATGATAGGAATTTTGATTTATTGTCAAAATTAAATAATAATAATTAGGAATAAATATAATTAAATTCAATTAAATAATTAAGTGGCAGTATTAAATCCAATTAATTAAATATGCAAAATATTCAATTAATCAAATTTTAGGATAAATTAGATTTATCGCCAAATAATCATTAAATCAAAGATAATTATGATGATTAGGAATATTACTAGGAATATTCCCCGATGCAAAATTTAAGATAATCAATTAGGATTCGATGATGTGCCGATGTGCCTTTGGTTAGGACTTTGATGTCGATTTCATTTGATGTGTCGATATAGGAGGTTAATGAACATATAGCCCATTTTTGGGGTATTACAATAAGGTGAAACATACCACTATTAATAAAACATTTTTTATTATTATTGCCATAGACATTTTGTTATTATGAGTATTATAAAAATAATACCATAAAATTTTTTATTATTATTGATATTAAAATCACATATTTCAATCACATACTAACTCATTCCTAACAAGATAAGCTAGTACATAAGTAGCTAATAATTAAGATAAATTACTAAATCATACCCTCAAATGAACAATAATTCACATCAATAATCTACTAATAAAATTGAACATACCATAAAGACAACTAGAACTACTATACTCAAAACTTCATTCTCAATGAATGCAAAAGACAAGAAACTAACTACAAGATCCACAAAACCAATAAACCAAGAGATCACATAATACATCCACACAAGGGACTGACTCGACACTTCCCACCTAAGGATAAAAGGATCAAAGGTGAAGTTTCTTCCTGTGGAACCTGGTGATATCTCTGTAACAACAACAATGATCAAGGATTTTGAGGGATCCCTCAGACTTGTGAAGCCAAGTGGAGAGGATACCCAGTACTTGTAATCTTGCATCACCAAGAAGAGATACATATATATACATATGGAGATACAAATCAGATATATGCAAGCAGATGACCAGGATTTATACATCGTGTGGACCTCAACTAAGTGAGTAACTACAACTTCATCCTGAGTCATGAAAACACATCAAACACATATCCATGAAACATAAAATATCATGATAATAGTTAGATTCAAATCCTTGAGTTAGATCCATAAAACATATAAAAATAGATGGTTTTCTAATCTCATAAACATATAAATGATAACCATAAATGAGCATATCCATCATATCATCATCCACAAAATATAAATGTAAATGTATAGTCCTGACCATCATAATAAAATGTCCAAATCAAAAAAGTCTAAGTATCACCATAGTAGAGGGTATTACATAATACCCACTAATAATTGTACTTGTGTATTATGAACATGTTAATGTTCCTTGGCCCTGTTAGGAGTTGTCATTACAATGCATTAGTACAATGACCTTGTCAAGGGTTGGACCCTATTAGGAGTCTTTGATAATTAATCATGATAGGGGTGAGGATGTACTATCTGAGAGCTCACTGCTCAAATGGAAAAGGCTACAACATTCTAGATATCAGATACACACTATATCTGCAAGGTGAACTGCTGCTATGACACTGCTTGTTTGATCAATTCCTTTTGTGCACTGAAGCTTTAACCTCTTGTAAAGCTCTATAACATTCTTGCTACTCTTTTCAGACTTCTTCTTCTACTATTTCATCTTCAAATTTCATGTCATTCTCAAATACAAAATCACATGTCTTATATATAGGCTCAACCAAAACTTATTCACTAAGTCGGCTTATAACTAATTCCGTACAATGCTTCCAAATGAATTGGCTCAAGCTTGTTTACATACAATGAGCTTTACATGTTTACAACACATTTATAATAGGTGCATAGCCTTAACAAAATAATATTATAACCACTAATCAAAATACTTCCTGTCAGCTGCATACTCTATTCTATTCTACCGCTCACTGACTATGTCACTTTAACTCGCTGTAACTTCTTTATACTAACTCATCTGATCATGTGTTCTTATAATTAGCATGATTAAATAGTCAAAAGATTATTTTCAAGGGTGCATGCCAAAACTTGATCATATATATGTGCGTTGATGCTCTATTCATCAGGTGCTTTACTAACTGCTCTGTTCTTTATACTTAGCCGATTTCTTAACTTCTAAGTTATTGCACTGACACCAAAACTCTATATGACTTTGTTTCCATAATAACAACACTAAATCTTTGTCATATACACCAGTATAGTCAAATTTCCAACAATCTCCCCCTTTTTCATTAATGGAAACAAAGGAATATGGCAAAGTTACTAAATTGTATCTTACACAAAAACTTTCAAAAAACTTTCTAACATATATCCTTATCTTTTTCTATACATCATATACTCTATCTTATATCTCCCTTCTACTATATACTCTACTCCCCTTTACATTATATACACTACTCCATATTTGTCCCATATTTCTCTACTCCACCTTTAACATTAATGACAAAGGTGCTCAAAAATAAAACTACAAGTACTTACACAATGAGTATATTTGGGTATGCAATCTGAAGGTTTGCAATTTCTTACTACCAAAATGCCTTTAGTGCATCTACTATCTGGAGATGGTCGCCTAGTGCATAAGTTAACTTATCCATATTCTCTAATTCTAAACTCAGACCTTGATCATATGTCACCATCATGGCATATCCTTGATATTCTAATTCAACACATCTAGGGAGGGCGCAAGCGCATTCCTTACCTGAGTTTGCCTAGCCCTTATTTTTGCCATTTCTTTTTCTGCCTTCTCAATTTTGTCTAGCTATCCTTGATAGACATTATTGCACATGTTTACATCTCTAGAGGGATCTTCCACTAATTTCCTTACTGCTTCCATCATAGATTTATCTTCTTAAATCTTCTTTGAGAGGTTTAGAGATAGTTTTTCTTTATCCATACAATCATATATTATCTTTCTTCCTTTAGCTACTTCTTCCCATCTTGAGAAGTTTTCTTTGAAACCTGATAGGATGTTGCTTACATCATCCACTGAATGAAATTTTATTACCTTCTTTTCCTCAGGTAGTATGTTGTTCAGTATGGTTTCTTATTCAACAAATAATGGATTTCTCATTACATGTTTCTCCTTTGCTTTCTCCATTGCTCACACACTGATCTTTATCAGGTCTTCTTCTCCCCATGAATCTTGACTTGTTATGTTAGGGGTCAAACTTGACAATAATGACATTAAGGGCTTAGGAGTAAGAGGTGTGATGTCCATTACTTTAGTTTTTACCTTTACTACAATTTCATCAGAAGCTTCTTCTGCGGGTTCATCTTCCTTCTCTTCCTCTTCTCCTTGTCTAGTTATGTCTTCAATCTGCACTTCTTCTTGCTTTTTGGGAGATTCATTAGCACATAGAATCTCTAATCTTTAGTTCTTGCAAATGCTTCTTCAAACTTATCTAAATCCTTTTCAGATGTCGTCATAGATATTTCAATATTGTCAATCATTATAGTGTCATCATTAGCTTTAGTCATAGGCGTAGACTCCTATGGACCTGTTATTGGTACATCAGGGATCTCTAACTCCTTGGATTTTTGAGATGGAACTTGGGTTGCAGGCACAAAAGATGGATACATGTGTCTATCCAATATTACCTTCTCAATTTATTTTTCAATCTCCTTGGCAACCATCTCATAATCCTTATTCATAATCTACAAGGTTCGCATCTTGGTTCTAATGTGAGGCTTCACCAAATCCAACAATAATTTTTTCTCTTCAATTGAACACACTAGAAGGTTATCATCTAGTATCTTTTCCCTTCTATTGAAATCATCTTCTATAGCTTGTCTCTTTAGAGAATCAAGTATATTCCATACTTGGTCAAGAACTATTGTCTTCAGTTCCAACACAATCTTCTTGAACTTAATCATATGTTTTATTATCATATTGTGGATCTCTGGTTTGTCTATCTCATGGTATTTATCATAAAAATTTCCAATTTGATCAATTATGCCTTCATCTACAACTCTTGTTCTTAACACTTCAAGATTCGGTCTAAAACCTACCTCAGGAGGTTCTTGAGTGTTTCTACCTTTGCTTCTTGTTGTCCTCGATGATGGCTGGCTTGCATTAGTCTATTTATTCATCTTAGGCATCCTTCTAGAATCAGGAGGTGGTGTGGACTCTAGATCAATAGTAGGTATGGGGTCAGGAGTGTTTTCTTCCACCTTTATCTCCTTCTCCTTAGGGTCACCAGACTTCTATGTTTTCACTTCTGAAGAAGGTGCGCTCTCAAGTTGCATTGCAATCTTGGCTTCCCTTGCCTTATTCAAATCTTCTTGTGTTACACCATGGATTTTTAGTATCTCAGAGGTGATCTTTGATGCTTTCCTCTTGGTCGCAGTACTGTACAAGACTGAATATACTTGTCTTGTCTTCTCCTCATAGGTACCCCATCTAGGCTCATTAGCATCTTTTGGTATTGATAAAATAACTTATGCATAATCTTCTAGGATGTTTTCTTCCATTTCATAACCAAGTGGATGAATCCACTTAGTTCTAGGTTCCACTAATTCCATGCATGATGGAATTTGTAACCAAGTATCATTGCCATGAGCTTAGTATTCTTCTCCTCATTTAGCTCTATGGTCATGCCACACTTATCACTCTCGGACTTACAAGCCTGATCCACCAATTCCTGACATCCTTTCCTAAAGGGAGAATGGTGTCTGTCTTGGATAATCCTGTCATCTCATAAATGAGGTCTAAAATGATGCAAATTGGGACTTCTCCTATCCAAAATAGGTCATCATGAATTCTTCTCAATAGAATTTTAATCCATTCAGATTCATAGAACTCATATGTAGTCGCATACTCAATAATTGGGTGATTTTCAAGGTGCGTGAACTTATCCATGAATGTCATGTCCTATTTCATCATTGATTCTAAGTGCGACCTTATTATATCCAATCCTATTGGTTCCTTCTTCCAGTAAATGTATGTGCGTATGTCTTCTACGTGCATCACTCCCATAGGAGTTCTAGAAAATGCCCCTTCAAGATCATCTAGGACTGATTTGAAAGGATGCTTCTTAAATATGTACCTCTTCCTTTCAACAATATCAAACACAACCGAAGTGGCCATTACTTACTTGTTTAATCACTAAAATAGGTTTCCAAGGGTTTTTGAACCATCACGACCGGACTAGGGTTCTACAACAATCTTTCACACTTCTTTGTTGATAAACCAACTACAATCCTTCAACTTAACTGCTTGATCTCATGTTCTCTCCAAAGGCTTGAACTTGAATAAAAATGTGAGAATAATAGATCTTCGGTGGTTAATAAATTAACTTTCCACCATTAATGCTTTCCGCGTAAACACAGAATGTAACAGAAAATTTTGTTCTTCATTTTTTCTATCAATCAAGTAGTCTTCTCTTGCATACTGCATCAATTAGTATCCAAACTAATATAACCAAAGGTGCATACTATGAGGGTGAGTATACCAGTCATCCAAGGGTCTAGAGCTAATCTAGTTCCCCCTATGACCATGAGGGTCATTCATCTAGAAGTATAGGGTGCATCCATTACGAATGCATCTAATACATATTCATCAACATTATCCTTCTTTAATTTTGTCCAAAACATGCTCGCATCTTCTGTGGATTTCACAAACTTGACTTCTCCAAATAAATCCAAAATTGATCCTTGAGACTTATTAGATCTTTCTTGTCCTTGCGCTCATCAACAAAACTTTGAGATGTGTCCAGCCTTGTTACAAGTGTGACAAATAACTGGAGGCCTTATATTCCTTAGCGCATTGATGTGAGTTACCATACTACACTGTCTAGCTATGTGCCTATTATAGTTTCATATCTCACATGTAATGTTCTAAGGACCTCTAACATTCTCCTGTGGATGATTTCTCTAATTGTGTTGATTGTGATTTCTTTGATCTGATCTACAATTCATATCTCTATGTCCAAACTTATTGCATGAATAAAAATAACCATTAAAAGGTCTTACCTCCTTACAATCTCTTGCTATGTGTCCATGCTTCTTATAGGCATAACAAGTTTTGTTTACTGGCTTGCGCTCATCCTTAGATGTTTCTACTTTATCTTCACTCTAATTTTTTGTCTTCTTGGCTTCTATAGATTCTTCAAGAGCTTTTATTCTTTCTCACATAGAATCAATCTGAACTTGGGCTTCATTATATCCAATACCAGTGGTATCTCCTTTTAACTTTTGAGCATATAACTGTGACTCTATTAGATCCTTACTTGTGTGAAATTTTTCAATATGATTCTTTGCTTTAGTTAATTCATATTCCATCTACTTCTTAATGTTCTCTAAATCCAAAATTTTCATATTTTCTTGCCTCGGTTCTTCATCCAACTTCTT
This sequence comes from Chamaecyparis obtusa, assembly GCA_027943335.1. Taxonomy (NCBI): domain Eukaryota; kingdom Viridiplantae; phylum Streptophyta; class Pinopsida; order Cupressales; family Cupressaceae; genus Chamaecyparis; species Chamaecyparis obtusa. The sequence goes on along the minus strand of BSBK01001340.1, from coordinate 570,724 downwards.
TTTTTCTTTGACCTATTCTTCATAGGATTCCTGATTGTTCTCTAACTCCAAAATTTTCATGTTTTCTTGCCTCGGTTCTTCATCCAACTGCTTATTTTCTTTGACCTGTTCTTCATAGGCTTCTTGATTATTAAATGGCTTTTCATCCAAATCTTCAATCTGATCCTTCATAGATGTGTTTTACTCATTCAAATTTTTGACCATTTTTCCTAAATCACTTGTAGAACAATCATTCAAGTCTTTTCTCATTTTCTTGATGAATACTTGAGAACCACTAACCTTTAATTTTAGTTCTTCTATTTCCTTTTCAGATCTGTCAAGATCTTCAAGGGCTGCTTCAGGATTCCTCTTCAAACGTTTCACTTCTCCTATATCCATGATCTCCTCAAGTGGTTAAACTTATCTTTAGAGGACCAAAGCTTTGATACCAATTGTTAGGAATGGGAACACTAAGACGGGGGGTGAATCAGTGTTCTACAATATTAAATTCTAAAACTTAACTCAATAACTTAATTGTTGAACTGAATATTAAAGAATGTAATGTAAACAACCATAACACATAACACCATATATGATTACGAGGAAACCTTGGTTAAAGTAAAGCCCTCAGTGGGAGTTAATACCCACTAATAATTGTACTTGTGTATTATGAACATGTTAATGTTCTTTGGCCCTGTTAGGAGCTATCATTACAATGCATTTGTACAATGACCTTGTCAAGGGTCAGACCCTGTTAGGAGTCTTTTATAATTAACCATGTTAGGGGTGAGGATGCACTGTCTGAGAGCTCACTGTTCAAATGGTGAAGGCTACAACCTTCTGGATATCAGATATACACTATATCTACAAGGTGAACTGTTGCTATGACACTGCTTGTCTAATTAGTTCCTTTTGTGTGTTGATGCTTTAACCTCTTGTAAATCTCTATAACATTCTTACTTCTCTTCACATACTTCTGCTTCTACTATTTCATCTTTGAATTTCATGTCATGCTCAAATACAAAAGTGCAACCAAAACTTATTTACTAAGTCGTCCTATAACTAATTACATACAACGCTTCCAAATGAATTGGCTCAAGTGTGTTTACATATAATCAAGTTTATATACAACACATTTACAATAGGTGCGTAGCCTTAACAAAACAATATTATAACCGCTAATCAAAATACTTCATGTTGGTTGTATACTTTGTTATATTTTGTCACTCACTGACTATGTCACTTCAAATTGTTGTAACTTCTTCATACTAACTCATCTAATCATGTGTTCTTAGACTTAGCATGATTATATATTCAAAATCTTATCTTCAAGGGTGCATGCCAAAACTTGATCATATATATGTGCGATGTTGCTTTGTATGAGTGCTGACACTTTGTTCATCAGGTGCTTTACTAACTGCTATGTTCTTTATACTTAGCCAATTTCTTAACTTCTAAGTTATTGCGCTGACACCAAAACTCTATATGACTTTTGTGCCATAATGCAACACTAAATCTTAGTCATATACACTCGTATAGTCAAATTTCCAACAAATGTTTCCTCTATGGGGGAGTATCTATGTTTTGGGCAGAGTCATAAATGATTCTTGGTAGAAGGTATTATCAAATAGTGTCTTTAGACACTTGAGCTGGTTAAAAACTTTTGAGCAGTAAGATTATTCTGATATAATGATGCCCTTGTCATTGATGTCAATGGGAGAGAAGAATACATGATAAACATTGCCTCTGATTGATGAAGAGGATTTATATGATTGATGAAGAGGATTTTAAATGATTGATGAAGAGGATCTGAAGAGTCAAGATGGAGCAACAGAATTACATTTTGGTATTCATGGAACTTGGATTTTTTTCATCTATGTTGCCATCAATGCCAATGGGAGAGATTGTTAGCATGAATGTTGAATATGTCCTATGGGGGAGTATTCTAGCATTACTAGAGTAGTCACATGTTGCATTCATGGTTGTGTTTGTCATTGATGTCAACATACTGTTTATACTGAACATTAGCAGAGTAGTAGATAGAGTTTTAATTAGCGCACACAAAGAATTACAAATGAGGTTATGCAGACCTAAGGACATGTTCCTTAATGTTTCCTAATAATATTGTTAAGAGTGCATACAAAAATTCAAGTATTTGTGTTAGTTTTAAGTAATCTAGTGGAAACTGTATTTTGATAGAGTTCTGAGAAGCGGTTTGAGATAATAGGATTATAGCTCTTAACAAGGATAGAATCTAGACAATCGGAGTTACATAAAGGTTGAAGACATTGCGAAGGTGATCTAGCTAAGTCATCATAGTAAGAAGTCGCATGTGTGAAGATTTATTAAGTTTGTGAGTTGACAATTTTGTGTAATTATGGAAATATTATGTAACATGTAATATTCTATATTTTGTAATTGGTAAAGCTAAATTGGCCAACTCAATTATGAATATTAAAGGAAAGATTTTTTTCTTTATTATTGTAAGATGTGGATGAGAAGTAATTTGAATAAGTGATCTAAGGGATTGATTATGTGATGTGAAGTGTGCAGATCTGGTATTGAGATCTAGAGAAGGATTTAGTGTGGTTTAGGCACAGTTAGAGGAAAGAAGAAAAGTTTTTGAGATCGGTTATATTTGGTATTATTCTATTTGGATAATACAGAGATCAGTTGGACAGTGTGTTCGGTGATCTTTCCCTTGAAGCTATTTGGACAGTGGGTCCTTCTGTTTTCCTCAAACTCCTAATAGGGTTGGAATCTCCTCATAAGGGTTCAAAGTCTCCTAATAGGGACTTCTATGTACTAAATGTATTTCATAGACTCCTAACAGGGTCCATCCTTGCATAAGGAATTTTCATATTACTACATCTTTTGTGGGTACTACCCCCACTGGGGTTTACTCTCTGATCAAGAGGTTCCCTAGTTAACAAATCTAGTGTCATTGTGTATGATTATGTTTTTATGGTTGTTATTTATGTTAATTACATGTTTCAAATTTGATAAGGTTAATAAAAGTTGTTTTATTTAGATAACTGATTCATCCCCCCCTTCTCAGTTATCTTGGTGGACTTTACTTTCTAACACGATGTGCTTCATAAAGTAAAGAATAAATTGAAAGAGGTGAGATTCCAAATTGAATAGGCACTGGCAGATGGTCCAAATGAGGATGCTCTAAAAATATGTTCTGGAAACTATCAAGAATACAAGAAAAGTAAAAAAGAATATAGTCAATCACCACCCCCATAAGCCCTAGAATCCTATGCTTCCACATATTCCCATTCTTGTATGTATCCCTGATCCATAAAATAAGGAAACAAAGATAGTGAACTCGGAGTTACAAAATGACTAATGTACTTTCTTTCATGGGAATGCACACTTTTTTGGAGTCACCATTGAAAAAAAAGGGAAGTTTCTTTTACTTAAGTGCAATTTAATCTTTTTTTTCAATAAACAAGAAGGTTAATTCCAGTTGCACTGAATTCATTTTGGCAAGGTACAACTTATACTTCTAATTCCAACGTATAAAAAAACCAGTCCCTTCAAGTGATCAATGAATTTCCTAATTTTTGGGGTAGTTGACTATTAATTTATGATATAAGTGACTTACATATCAACTTTGCCTCTTTTCCTATAGAAATTTTGGGCTAGAACTTATTTCCTAGCTTTGTGGACTTCGTTCCTTTAAGTGTAAATTTTGAGGCCATTGTTATGGTTGAGAATTGACAATTGAGGTCCCTAGTGATGTCATTAATTTTAAATTTTCAAGTACTTTTAGTGTAAATGGTCATATTTGTGAGGAATATGGATCTCATGTTGGTGATTTTCTAGCACATTTTGGGAGTTAATACATAGAACAATTTTTAGATTCATTTCTTTGTGTATTTTCTCTTTGAATGAATGGTATTTATATTTATTTTATATCATAATTTATTCAAAATTGATCTTAATTGTTCAAAAGCATTCTTGGTTATGAATCATTTGGTGCAAAACTATGGCATTTGAAAATGAATTTTAAATTATGAAAAGTTAGGAGTAATTGCATGTGATTTGGTTTCAATAATATATTTTGGTTGATAATCATTTATATTGGTGAATGGATGCTCTTAATGCTATCTTGAACTTAGTTGACAAATGTGAAATAGATTGATAGTGATCATTCATGTTCTTTGATCCCTATCCTATCTTTTTGCATTTTCTTTCAAGAAAATTTTAGATTTAGGAAATCCTTCGTTATGCATACCTACACCCAACATGACCCTTGTATGAACAACCTCTTGTCCACTTAGTCATTCTAAAACTATCATGACCTGATAACAAAGACCTTTGGAAGGTTGGGATTCCCTTTCATTCCCCCTTTAAGAGAATTTGAGTGCAAACACTTGGATTGTGTTGAATGAGTCAAAAGACCCCTAAACAAGATTATGTGAAGTCCTCATGGGGAATGCTTCAAATTAATCCTCATGATATTTGATTGATTACAAATTTGGAGTTAATATGTATGGTCTGTAAGTGTTGAACTATCAATTTTTTAGGTCCACAAAAGTTCAATTGTTGCAGTTTTGTTTTGTTTTTTCCAATAGTAAGGCAGGCTATTAGGAAAGGTTAGGACTAGTCCAGAGTATAATCCAAATTAATGTTTTTGGGTGTGCATTTTTGTGGATGTGTTCCTATGTTTATGTAGTGTTCCTACAATAGGTGGAAAACATGATAAGAAAACTAGGCCGAGAATCTTTCCTTCAATCACATTAGAATATGAAGCCATCAAAAGATGATTATTATTACCTAACACTTTGTCAAAGAGAGTTAATATAGTATCCATGCTCTTGGGGATCCTATTCTTCTATTTCTTAGGGATGGTAGTTAGGATGATATGTACTAGATTTTTGAGCTTTAAGTTGAAAATGACTATTATTGAATTCTAAGAACTAAAAAAAAGAGTTAGAAAATGGATAAAAATAATATAGTGCAATTATGATTAAGATCTAAACTAATTCTAACTAGATTTATGTGCCTAGTTACCATGATTGATTAGTTTTGATACGACTTTGGATTTGGTCTTACAAATGTATGTTCTACCTCTATGTACAATCTAGACTAAATCTGTAAGGATTGGGGCACCTAGGGTACCTTACTCCAAGGACTAGGATACCTAAGACACATTTCTCCCTGTGTCAAAGGCTAAAATTTTAGATCTAAGTCTGTAGAACTATTGGAAGATGGTTTCTGCTACTAAAATCAGATCTAGACTTGTAACCAAACCTGTAATACAAAAAAATGTTGTGTGTGTGTGTATGTGTCTATATAGGGGTTTGCCTTGGTCATCTCCCTATTTTGGTCATTTCCACCTCCACAAATTGTTGATATCAATATTGGAATAATATTTTCTCTTGAATCTTAAGTGTTTCTATGATTTCTATGAGATAAAATACATAATCATAACCTAGAGATCTACTCAAGTGTATTATAACATAAATGATATTGAAAATGTAATTGCATGAAAGAAATTTAGAAAAGATATGAGAACAATATGAAATCATGCCACTCCGCAAGGAAGAGGTACAAGCTAGTAATCAGTCTATATTCCCTATTATCCTCCAACATATCCTAAAAACTCCATGTTGATGATGAAATTAGATTGAGAACTTGATGCAAGTGTTGATTTTTCCTTTGATTTTTAGATCTTTACCTCATATGGTCTCTTCAAATTGCAGAGATAAACCTTCACAATTATTTTTTTAGAACACATTTAGATTCTCCTTCATGCACTAGGTGATGTACAATTTTAGTGGATCTATCATGCCTCTCTCTCTTGTCATCATTATGAGGGGATTTTTACTATTCATGCTAATGCTTCCTTGGTTTCACTTTGGAGTGACATACATATTTAGTATTTGTTCAATGGAGTTTTTTCCATATAAACACTCCTACATTCTAATTTTGTGGAGGTGGCTTACCCATAGTTGATAAGTTCTTTAGACTATTGGCACCTATATTTTTTACCAACAATTTACTCTTACATGGTTGAGTGTGTCATTGGGGTCACTTGTACAAATTCATGTGCCATTTATACCTTTGAATGATAGATTTTTTCTTTCTTTTCGATTTATTCATTGTCCAAGTAGTGTCATTGGGGGAACTCATGCAATTATTGTATTCTTGATCTTGATCATCATCTTTTTCAGAGAAGGTTTTTAAGTCAGTAGTATAAAAGTTATCATTTGATAGTTGTCTACAACTTATTTGTGCTTCAAGGATGTTCTTCATGTTCCTATTCTTTCCGAGGACATTTCTTAGAGGATTCTTGGACCTTCATTATGCATTTCATGTTTCTTTCATGTAGTGCATCTCTCACTTTTGGAGAGGAGTTCTAACCACGCAGTTTTTCTCCCTTTTCTCCACTTTGAGAGGCTTTCATTGTACATGGCTACCTAATTAGGCATTTTTTTTCCATAACCCATTCATGAATTTCATGCTTAGAGATTTTTTTCCTCCTTAAGTTTCACTTAGGGGGGTGTTAGAGCATGCATATTTGTTGCATTAGGTACATTTGTGTATGTTGCATTAATTAATTCTGCACGTACTCAAGAATATTCTCATGCATAATTAAGAATATTTTTGCACATGCATGCCTATCTTAAGCTCACTTAGTTGAGACTAATTTAGTTTAGTTCAATCTAGTTGGGCTCCAGTTTTCTTTTTTAACTCTAGTTTGCATATCATGCACTAGTTTGCACATATTTTAGTTTTTGAGATTGTTTCCTCTCTTTTTAAAGACATACCTTTCAATAAAATCATAGCATTGTATTGATAGTAATTCATCCTCTGATAATGAATCTTGTAATCTTGTATTCTTTGCACCATCTTGAGAAATATAGAAATTATTTTCTTCTTGTCATCCTTGTGGAAGGTCTTCTTTTTTTGTTGTTTGATCCTGGAGGGGTTTGTGTTGCAAATTTCAACGTGGGTTCATAACTTCAACATGGTATTAAAGAACCATGATTCCAATACAACTTTTAAGAATGTTCCTGTAAGATTCGATGAAAAAAAAATCTATTAAGCCCAAGAAACCTGCATGCAAAAAACCTGTTACATGAGAGAAGCAAAAAGAAGGAAAAAAACATAACTCAGAAGTAACTCAAAATGTGAGAGAAAAATTATAATCTGAGTTATTGAAAAAAGAATTACAAGGTTCAAACTATAAATTTGAACAAAATCCTAAAGCCTAAAAAAGCTAGGTTGCACATTAATAATTAATAAACGAATTAATTATTAATGCACCTAAGAGAAAGCTTAAGCACTAAAGAGTAATAACTTAACTAATTAAATCAATATGATTTAATTATTAATTAAACTAAATATTACTCTAACACCCCCCCTTAAGCTAAGCGCAAGGGGTAAGCTAACATAGCACAGCTATGAAAGCAGGAAATGGGTCCTGGCAACAAGGCCTGATCAAGTAACCAGTACAAGGAAATCTTTGTAAACCAAAGACAAAGGAGAAAATCTAGTGGGAAAAATTCCTCTCCAAAAAGAGATATAAAGGCAAGAAAAAGACAAAAAAAATGACTTCAAGAGACTCTCTTAAAGCCATAAGTACAATGTGTTCTACCAACCCCCCCGTAAAAGAGGATCGAGGCTCCAAAGCCCCCTAGAATGAAAGAACCCTTGGATCAATGAATAAACCACTAGGAATCCAATGCAGAGGAGTGAAAGTCAGTGGACACTAAAGAGGTAACCTCAAAAGATGGGTTGTCACTGGAAGGCCGAGCTGATGCTCAAAGGAGTAAACATGAGGATCCTGAAAGGGAATCCCCAATGTAGGTGGTGTGACAGGTGTGCTGACACTGTCATGAAAGAGGAGATGAATGTCCTCTGTAGAATCCTCAACAAGTGCACCTGGTGGCTCGATGAATGGAGCTAGAGGGTCAAGCAGTGCTAAAGAAGAATCATGTTGAAGAGAAAAGACCTCAATAGAATGTGGTGTGGCAGTCATAGCAGTGATCTCAGGAGCAATACAAAGGTTCAAGTGACCTAACTGCACCACATGATGCTCTCGCAAAATAGGAGAGCTATGCTCCGACAATGGAGATGGTGGACCAAAGTGTGAGAAGGTGTAGAGATGGGTGGAATGATCAATTGTCCCTTTAGCAACAATGCCTCCTATCGCACTATCCTGAATGAAGACTGAATCTGCAGTGAACTCAACTGTCTTCCCTGATCCACTGTGTGTAATCTGATAAATCAAGAGAAGGTTTATAGATAGCAATGCAACATACAATACATCATTGAATGTGACATCCTGAATGCCTACTGAACCTTTCCTGTAGACTGTCAGGACAGTGTTATTCCCCATGAGAATATGGGGAATGGGAGAAGCCTCAGAAGTAGAGAATACCCCTTGAGGAGACGCCATATGGTGAGAAGCACCTGAATCTAGTATCCAAGGGACCTATGAAGGGGATGCAATGGATGCCCATAATGCATGACCCTATCCAAAATCTTGTCCAGATGTCAAAGATGTGGAAGAAGACTGAAAAGAAGACCCTTGTGAGGTAGAAGAGGATGGAGAGGAAATAGTGCTCTTTTGAAGAAGAGCTTGCAAATTTGCAATTTGTTTCTCATAGCCATCAAATCTCTTCTGAAAACAATGTGACTCATCATGAGGTCCCTTCTGAAAATAGGAACATGTAGGGCTCTCAGTCTTCTATTTCTCCTTCTTAGAAGAAGATGGTGGGCCAGTAGAGTGTTGAGAAGAGGAATCTAGTATCTGCTTCAGCTTCTACTTCTATGTACCCTGAGGTGTCTTGGCAAGCAATGCTTGTGACTATGATTTTGTAAGTGAATCCATCTGAGTGAGCTTAGACTACTCACAATTCAACTTGTCACAAAATGTCAAAAGAGGGCATAACATGTCATGCACCCAGTGCATCCATAGTGGAGTATAAGGTAGAAGTGAAAATCTGATAAGGACCTCGAAGCTTTGAGAGTATCAGAAAGATACACTCATCATCTGACTTCATCTTCCCAAAAACTTGTAAAATAGATCGAAGAGACTTGAACTTCATCAAGCAGTCCTCTATGTTGGTGAATGATTCAGGTACCAAGGAGGTGAACTCTACATCTATCTGTAGGGCCCTGAACTCATTCATCATGCCAAACAAGGTGGAAAACTCGTTCCACATAGCCCTGGGTGTGGTCAAACCATCTAGGTGGAACAACAACCCATTTGAAATATTCAGTGCAATGAGGTTCATTGTCTCATCCATCCTATTTCTCTACATAAGAGCCTCATAAGGCCTCTGTAGAACTGGCGGAGCCTCATTGAGGCATGACCATAACCCTTTTGACATAAGCAATCTGGTCATCTGTCCTTTCCAAGTGTGGTAGTTGTGAGGTGTAAGGCGGGAAATAGAAGAGTCTTCCATTGAGAGAAGGTAGACATAAGTAGAAGGGTCTCTTTGAAATAAATCACAGAAAGAGAATCTGCACCCCCCCATAAAATATTATACTATCTCTCGTACACTTCAAATAAGTATGTAAGCACAAAAAATAAGGAAAAAACTTGATTTCTAGATGTAGAGAGGAATGAAAAATGAAGCCTCCATTGTGACGCCAAAAATAGCTAATCAAATGGAAAATTTGGAAAATGAAACTAGCATGGTTGGATCAAGTTCGGAAAGAGCTTTCCAACGATATTTCATTTTCCAAAAAATGATACCATATGCAAAAGTTATGGCCAAAAAACCAACTGCACCTCTGAAATGGAGCTCTTTGGAAAAACATAGAGATGAGAAAAAATTTGACGGCCGTTTGCATGTCAAGGACCTACCTCGCTGGAAAAAATTTTGGTCATTGAAAAAATTGAAGAATTTACCAAGAAATGATGTCAACAGTTAGAATGCTGACATCACCGGTAGTTGGCAGCTCCCATCACTAAGAATTTTTGGTCGTCAAAAAAATTGAAGAATTTATCGAGAAATGATGTCAACAGTTAGAATGCTGACATCACTGGGTGTAGGCTTGAAATCCCATCACTAAGAAAATAGAATGCATAGTCTAGTAACTGATGATGACTACAGAGTGTCTAGGTTGCAAGAACTTGAACTACTAGATGAGCGCAGACAAGTAGCATATGATCATCTCAGAGTATATCAGAAGAGAATATCTAGAGGCTACAACAAGAAAGTCAGACACAGAGAATTTTAGGTTGGTGATCTAGTCTTGAGAGAAAATCCTAAAAATCAATCACATCGAGAACGCAAGGGGAAGTTTGAACCCAACTGGCTAGGTCCCTTTGTAATCACTACTACTTTTGGCTCTGGTGCCTATCAACTCTCAATGACTGAAAAAGAACAGCTCCAAGAACTAATCAACATTCTCCATCTGAAGAAATTCTATGCCTAAGGCATTCAGTCTATGGTAAAATATCCTTAAAAAATCTTAAAAATCTGAAAAAGTCTTGAAAAAAATGAACATCTTGGTGAAAACCTAGCAATAGGCACCTTGATGATTCACAAAAAAAATTTAAAAATATCAAAAGTACAAAAAAAATTGAAAAAATGAAAAATATAAAAAAATGAGAAAAAGAAAAAGTGCCTTAATGAAAACCTGGAAACAGGTGCCTTGGTAGCATAAATAGAATCTCTGCCAAGATGGTGAAAACCCAGTAAACGGGCACCGCTTATTTCAAAATGGTCCATCTATCAATGTGATCTTGGTCTTTCCTAGCTTTCAGTCTTGCTTTAGTTTGTACATATCTCCCAGTTTGGTTCTGCATTTCCAGTTTTCAATAAGTCAGTTTGTACACCAATCAGCTCAAGCGTCTGTATCTTATCAATGTTCAAAACTTGGGGGGCAATCAATGTCATATCCTATGGCCTCCAATGTGTCTTAGACATATCATATCCAATCAGAGTCCTTTGAAGCTTTATCCGAGTCAGTCAGTCAGTCTCGTCTCCAAAAAGGATTTTGTATCTACAACAACACAATCAAACATCAACACAAATTGAAAACAATCTATGATTTTTATATGCTTTTTTCTCCTTGTATGCTTACTAATTCACATTGATATTTTTGCATATTTTGTTCCCACGAGCTCTTTGATGATGTCCTTTACAGGATTTAGAGAGTGGTGATTGGGGGCATAATCTTTTCTTTGTCTTCTGCTTGTATGTGAAAATCTAACAACTTTGAAAATTCTCGATTGAAATGGTGTTCGTCTGTAAGAGCCTCTATCTTGAATTGGATGGCCACGTGTACCTCGACCATTGATACTTAGAAAATTCAAGGAAGTTTGATCTAACTATTATCTTTTTGAGTGAGTTCTTTCTCCTACTATGAAATGCGATCTTGCCTAAGGATGTGGATGATAAAGGGTCACTATGGGTAATTCACATTGGATTTAGAATGATCTCTTGACTGCTTGATGTGTTTGTATGCAAGGCATATTCAGATCATCACGACGTTTATGTTTTGATGCTTATACAAATTGCTATATCAAAATGGACATGATATTCAGGTCATCCTGACATTTGTGCCTTGGTGCTTATATCTAATCTGACATTTTGAAAATAAAATTAATATTCATATGTCCATGGTTGCCTAATCAGTGGGTGTTGTATTGATTCCTGCGCATACAAATTGATATTCATATGTCTATAGTTTCATAACTAGTGGGCATTGTATTGATTTATCCGATTACCTAAAAATTCCATGATGACAATGACCGACACATGATCAGTGACTAGGTCCTAGATCTTAGGTTGCATATCATTTTGCATGTTTCTTTGCATTTTTCATGTTTGCATGATCTCACAATGGTTGGATAAACTTCAATGGTTAAATGATTCTTCAATCACATCTTCAAATCTAACAAGAGCTGAATCTCACATGAAGGTTCCTCCAATGAAATAGTAAGTAGAATCCTTTTTTGGGATCAAAATCAAAATCTAAGATCATTCATATTATTAACTACTTGCATAATCGACCTTCAATCATCATAGAAATTCAGTATTCAACTTAACTAATTATCTTATATCAAACTATCAAAATTTCAACTTGGTCACCTATGGTCAACTCATGGTTTCACCTAGTCAAACTTGGTCTTCTAGACCTCCAAACGATGCAAAATGCGTTCATAGACATGTTTACCCACTTCTCAAATCAATTAACATGCTTCTAAACTATCAACACTGAATTTTCTTGTCAAATTTCAATTTTAATCCCAAAGGGGCCATGGTATTACACATCATTCAAAGTCTATAATCTAAATCTGAAATCATATCTTTCCTCAGCAATCAAGACAACAACCACATCTAGTTGTTGATTCATCAAAAAGACCTCATCGCTCGGGGCATATCAAATTCATCAAGATCCATATCAATCTGGTATTCTCCTAATCTTGTAAATTGTATCAATTTTTGCAACTATCAGTTTAATTGTGTTATTTCCTTGATTCTTCAGTAACTGAAGTTTTCAGATGTGATACCAATGTGATTCTTATCGACAATCGGGTCTGGAATCGGTCACTCACTTCTTCACAATCATAAGGTTCAGAATTAGGCGTTTTGACACTTTTTCACAATCATTGGTTCATTTGTTGTTATAGTTAACATTATCTTTGGTCATTCGGGACCTATTATCTTCATATCAACTTCAATCAGCTTCTATCTCATATAAATATCAATTTCAAACATCAGTTTCAATATCATACACAAACTATCTTTGAACCACTACGCTTCACACAACAATTTAAAGAGGGGCAAAATGTAATACCCCAAAAATGGGCTATAGGTTTATTAACCTCTTATATCGACACATCGAATGAAATCGACATCAAAGTCCTAACCAAAGGCACATCTACACATCATCGAATCCTAATTGATTATCCTAAATTCTGCATTAGAGAATATTCCTAGTAATATTCCTATTTATCATAATTATCTTTGATTTAATGATTATTTGGTAATAAATCCTATTTATCCTAAAGTTTGATTAATTGAATATTCTCAATATTTAATTAATTAGATTTAATTCTGCCACTTAATTGTTTAATTGAAGTTAATTCTATTTATTCCTAAATTGTATTATTTAATTTTGATGGTAAATCAAAATTCCTATCATTAATTGATTAAATTCTTATTTAATTAATTAAAGCAAGTTGTCAATTTTTAATAATATTGTTTTTGAATAAGAGTTTGAAAAATAATTGATTAACCCATGAATCAATTGTTTTATTTTTCAAAATCAGTTAAGTTGGAAATAAATCACTTTATTATTAAATTAATTCATAAATAAATCATGCACAATCAGAAAAGCAGATAACAATCGATTATCAATTAAAGCTAAACTCTATTTTGAGTTAAACTCTACTTTGCATGTTTTTGTGAGTTAATTATCCGTTATTTAAAAATAACTCAAAAATCAACCTGAGTTAGTTGAGTGATTTATGGCTTTCTTCCATGCATCCTCAAAGCCTTAGATTTCTATAAATTAAGGCCTCAGATTTTCAGATCAACATCTCATATTTTTTGCAAACTTATGCTAGTGAATTGCTATCTGAAGAATCGAAGCTTCTTTGCGAATCAATAGCTTTGTGAGATCACCTTTGTTTTCATATCATTGTTAGATCATTTTAGCATATCAATTTTCATATTAGCATAGATTTCATATCATTTTTCATCTTATTTGCATCTAAAATCCAAAAAAATAGATTAATTGCATTCATTTCATATCTAGATTTTGCATTCAAATCCTTTGTTTAGGTGTCATCAAGGTCACTAATCTCGGTATAATCTGAGAATACATACTCGCATCTACTAGAAGGCAGTAAATCACCTGGTTAGTTTAGTTTTTCAATTACTTGCATGATTTCAATTTTAACTAACCTCTAATGTTTTACTGAAGTATTGTGTCTATAGAACAGGTACAAAATTCACACACATAGTAACATAGCCTATAGCTGATAATAGCCACCCTGTCAGACCACCTTTCCCACAAAGGCTGCTGCAAAACAATCCTAAGCCTATTGAGTAAACATAATTTAACATTCTTGATCAGTTAAAGAACATCAATGTCCAAATACCTTTATTTTAAGAAATTAAGGATGTTCCTACATATGGAAAAGACATCAAAGAAGCTTGCTTCAAGAAACTTGGCCACAAGAAAAAAGATCCTTAGACAGTGCATGTGTTGGGGAAGCTAACCGACATTATGTTAGGAAAGCTTACCATCCCAAAATATTATGACCCAAGCAGCCTTGTTGTCGAAGTCATTATTAATGGGAAAGCCATTAAAAATGTGTTGGTAGATCTTGGAGCTGCTATAAATGTAATGAACAGGGATATAATGTAACAACTTGGTATAAACAACCTTCGAACCACCCACATTGTCCTACAGCTCATAGATAGTTCCACTGTAAAGCCTAACAAGATGGTTGAAGATATAGTCCTTGACCTTGAGTCCTGGTCGTACCCAGTTGATTTCATGATCCTTTCACCAAAGGCTACACTAGGAGGATACTTGATTATACTTGGTAGACCTTGGCTAGCAACTATTGATGCTTATATTGGATGTCGCTCAGGGGATATGACCATTACAGATTGTCATCATACAAAGACTCTATTCTTGTAGCCCCCTGCCCAACCTCAAATGGAATTAGCCTCAACAATATGGCCTGACATAAGGGAAGAAGCTAAGGTTATCAATTCAGTGTCTCAGCTAATGATGTTAAAAGGAGATGTTAATATGATTTAGAACAACGGAGAGGGGGGGTGAATCAGTTGTTCTCAGGTCCTAATGTATAAGACAAACTTAAAAACTTCTCCTTAAATTAGATCCAATAACCAAAACAAAATCGGTCATCACTAATTCAATAATAGAAACATATAACAATGCAGTCCACTACCTAGTTGTAACTTAACTTGTAAAAAATAGAAATGTTCAAACCAAAACATTCACACAAGTATTAACACCAGGATTTATAGTGGAAACCCAATGTGGGAAAAACCACTTTGTAACATGCTACTATTATTTTCACTCTTCTGAAGTGAGCTCGGTTAAAAGCCAACCCTGTCAAAGGTTACAATACACACTGTTCGGTGTGACCTGGTTAAAGGATTTCAATCACCCTGTTAAAAGTGAGCCTTGTTATAGGACTTACATACACTCCATTAGAATGCAACCTTGTTCAAAGGATTTAACATATGACTATTAGGTCAACCTTTGTTAAAAGGATTTTGATTGTTACAATGGTTAGAAAGTAGCAACAATATTTATCTGAAAAACATACAACTCACTTTGCAAATGTCAGATTTGATTCCGTACACTAATGCTGGTTTACTGACTTTTAAACTTTTCCATCTCCATCTCTGATCTGCTCGGAACTTTTCTTCAAGCAACCACCACAATTCTCCTTCAGTCTTTTCTGCTTATATAGTCAATAAAACTTTACTGATCTTCCAGCATTCTTTTCTTTTCACCCATTCACTCACATATCCAATGCTCAAGTTCCTTTAATACTTTCCTTAATTAGGTTAACTCATCTTATGCCACTCAATCTCATTCGTAGATCTTAGGGTTAGGTCAGATTCATTAAATCTACCCGCTTCATGTTCTTCGACTTCATTTCTAGAATCATCTCAAATCTCTTAAAGATTTACAATAAAATGTTTTACAATGCATTTAATGCTTTCAAACAATTAATAAATAAAGTCAACACATTTTACATAATCCAAGAATTCAACAATGTCAGCTCCAAAACTAAATTCTCTTCAAATGTAAAAATGCTGATGCTCAGTCAATACTGTGATCAACTACTCGGTCTTCATGTAGAAAGCTCGGTCATTACTAAAAATGTTTCCTCAGCTTATACTGTCTTCCTCAGCAATTAACTGTTGTTCAGTCGACACTAGAATTTTGCTCGGCATACACTGACTCGGTCGACACTAACATTACTCAGCTTAAACATGATTTCTCCATTCTTTGCTCGGTCAAGCTTACTAGTTTAGTTTTCATTCTTACTAGTATAAACAATACATTGTTTCATCATTGTACAACATAGTCAAGTACACTTTGTAATATCAAGATAACTCAACCTTTCCCTAGGTGCTATTGTTACCAACCTTGCCCCAATCCTTCACAACAATACAATAGATATAGTACTTTCCTAAGTAGCAACAATCTTACCAATTAAGGTTTGACATCAATGACAATACAACAATTGTTTCAATTGCAGTTTCCGACAGGAGAACCCTTCCTGCAGCTTCAGGATGAAGACAAAGTGATCACCAATATCCTGCAAAACTAGTATAGATCAAACCCGGATTCTCTGGGTTGTTCTTCGAACAACTACTCTCTGCAAGTTTTAAGCCCTGGTTACAAATGGCCTTCTCCTACAACCAAATAACTCTATCACCAATTGCTTCCCCATGATACAAGCACCCTCATTTATGGACGCATCCATGATAGAGTTGACTAAGAAAATAGAGGTGTCTCCTAGCTATTGCTTGAACATCAATAGCAAACTGACCACTCAGCAACAAACATCACTGACTAAAATGTTGACTGCCCATACTAGAGCATTTGTGTGGGATTATTCTGACATGAAAGGCTTGGATCCAAAACTATGCACTCATAGGATATATCTAAAAGAAGATAAACCTCTTGTGAGGCAATTTCAAAGGTGAGTGAACCCACCATTATGAGAAATTGTTAAAACAGAGCTGCAAAAACTCCTCAATGCTAGATTTATTTATCCCATATCTGATAGCCAGTGGGTTTCCCCATTAGTAATTGTGCCAAAAAAAGGAGGAAAATGGTGTGTGTGTGTGTGGACTATAGAGAACTCAACAATGCAACTAAAAAGGATCACTTCCCTCTTCCATTCATTGACCAAGTATTGGACTCCTTTGTAGGAAACAAGTATTTTTCCTTCCTAGATGGGTATAGTCGGTACAACCAAATTTGAATCTTTCCAGAAGATCAGGAAAATACATTTTTTAAAGTTGTCTTAGTATTATGACAGTTCGAGTCTAAGATTAAACTTTTCAACTAAGACACAAAGACTAAGGGCTATTCATTAAGTCAAATTTGTCTAGGTCCAATCCTAGCCTCACCTCTACGATGTCAAAGCCTTGCATCTAGCAAAACTCGATCTTTAGTGGGCTCTTTAAGAACCTTTCAAGTTCACTAGAAGAGCAAAGGCACATTGAACTGTCTTATCTTTCATCAAAACTTAAGATAAAGGAGAAGACCCAGTAGTCATGCAACTTAGTGCATCCTAATTCCACATTTCTCAAAACTCAACATAATAATGTCAAAAATCTTTTTAAAAAAATTCATTAAGGTTTCTTGTCATCATCATCATTTTTATCTTCATTAGGCATAGTTGTAAAAAACTGTCCAAAAAAGCCTCCTCTCTAACTTCCAACCCATCATAGTCAATTGATACACCCACATCATAGTCAATTGATACACCCAGTCTTTGATTGCAATTGCACAAATGATTGAACATATTTTCATGGGCAAATTCACTTAATCATGTTCATTATTTGAATGCACAATATTAATTAATTATACTACATAGCAATAATAATTAGATAAATATATTCTACCTTTATTTCTTGATTATCCATTTATAAAATAAATTATCCTATTACTAGATAATTTTAATTTATAAATTATTCATAAATTACATGCTATCAATTATTAAACCTAAATTTAACTATCCCAAACATTCTTCACATTGCGACCTAATAGTTTTTATATGCTTGGCCACCTCAACCCTTTATTCCCCTATTGCCACAATGTGCTACTTCAAAGAGATCATGTCAACCATGGAAGGGGACATGTTGACTAGTAGGAGAGATGTGACCATGGTACACGTGGACTACGTGAGGTTTATCTTTTTTATTCATTGCCTGATTTTGTCCTAGTTGTTCTAACAACATTATTTTGTTTTGCAAATCGTAGCTCCTCTTCCTAAATTCTTGATTGTTGATGACAATTGTAATTGTGTTTGTGGACACAACAACATTGTTGGGTTTGGAATTTTTTTTTGGATATGGCCTTTTTCGACTTTACAAGAGCTTTTAATGTTGAAATTTTCATAGAGATCTTTTTTATTTCTCAATTTTATGTAGAGCTCATATTAGCTACAACATATTTTTTTCTCAAATTTGTGGTCTACCCATATTCTTATTAAGGATTTAGAACCTTTAATGACGTGTTTAGATTTTTCCACTTTAACAATAAAGGGTTTTTTAGGAATTAGGGTTTGAAAACCAACAGGAAAAAACTTGTATTAGTTGGAGTGGAACAGGGGATTGTGAGAGCAGAGCTTCATCTAGTAAAAGAAATGCATTGATGCCTTGTCAACAGAGATCTGATATCAGTTACAGTGAACTGTCTCAATATTTCTATATGCCCATTACACAAGTAGCCAAGGAGCTCGAGGTTGGCCTCACTGTTCTCAAAAAAAGGTGCAGAGAGTTTGCGATACCTAGATGGCCGCACCGTAAAATGAAAAGCCTTGGAAATCTCATAAATAATATTCAGGTACCATTGTTTATATTTTGTTATAATTTGAAAATATTTTTAAAAACTAAAGTACAATGTTGATTGTATCGAAATGAAACCGCATCTTATTTGATATAATTCATATTCTTTGATTTCAAGATTTTGTTTTTCAAAACAGAACAATCAATATGTGGTAAGATCCATGAAACAAAATCCTAGCAATCACTTTTTTTTTTCCCTAATCATATTTACAGTGAATGTTTCACTTTTAAAAAGGGCTCTACAAGCTGTGTACTATAATGCAGAGTTGACTGTGAAAACCTATTCTTTTCTATATTAGCTTTTATATTTCATCCAATCTTTTCTTCTATCCACATTGTACTCTACAATCTCCTGAATGTCGGGATATCTCTGTGATCAGGAACTGGCCAAGAACAATGCAGGGGTTAGCCAAGCTCGATTAATAAATGCAGTAGAGATACTGAATGAGCAAACGAGGTTGATGGAGGAAATGCCTGGGATAGAACTTGGTGAAAGAATAAAAAGGCTGCGCCAGGCATGTTTTAAGGCCAATTACAAGAAGTGTCGTGCAGCTCAAAACAGTATTAGTAGCAGTGACAGCAGCAGCAGTGGTTCCAGTTGTAGTTCCAGCCAAATCACCTGCTTTTCATCTGCTTCAGCCTCCACCAGTTCCCTTTCATCTTCATCTTCCTAATCTCTTCAATATGTATGTGTAAATAGCATCATATTTAGCAGAGACATTATCTCCAGATTCTTTTATTTATTTAAAGGAGAATTTAAAAAAGCCCTGATAGTTTGTAAGATTTGATTGATTGTTTTATTGTCTGGAGTGGAAACAGAGGAAACAACTGGGGATTATAGTGTGTCAAGAGTGTATTCTTCTCTGTGAAGATGATATTTATAATGCAGATCTGTAATTGTAGCCCAATATCACTTTTAGTGAGTAATGTATACAGTATTAGAGGCAGAGGGCATTAATTGCTAGATTTTCTTGCTCTTGAGTGAAGACATGAGAAAAAGTAAAAAAATTAAAAAAAATATTTTTGTGATACTGCAATTATAGTTTGGCTATTTGGAAATATGAAAGCATTTTTGGACAGCAACTTTGATGTTGTTATGGTTGAAAGAACATTGTTTTGAAGATTGACTGATGTTGTCATGGTAGAATGAATGTTGTAAAACTTTAAAAGAGGTTGTACTATTGTCATTCTTGGAAGCATGTTAAAATGCTGAACTACTTCATGATTTGGTGGCAAAGAAAAGTAATCTATCTTGGGTTTTAAACCACAAGCTTGGTGGCACGAGTCTTGTTTTAGTTAGGGTCTTGTTATCATGTGGTCATGAATAATGTAAGGCCCTCATACTGATGTTATTAATATAGATTTTAGAATGTGCAAATGATGTTTGGATATAAATGTTCTTCCAATCACCCATATACTGATGGGACACTGTAAAATAAAAGACAAACTACATGCAATTCAATCACAAAACCACTGCTGCATTACTACAATATAAATGTTGCATACTTGTCAAAGCATGCAACTCTTCAATGCCTGCAACATTCTCCACCTTCGTACAAGACTTACGAGTCAATCACAATCTGCTCCAAGCAGCTCAGTCTGGAAAAGTTCAGGACTCTGGTAAATAATCAGTTGTGCAGGCTTTGTAAGATCACTGATTCTTACCACTTCTCGTAATTCTCTGCAACATATCAAGGTAAGTCTAATGAGTGTCATTTGCAGCATTATGTTTCTATAACTTCTCAGAAGAGACAATCTCAATTTTCTCCAAGCAGCTCAGTCTTGAAAGATTTGGCAACTCCTCAAGCTCAGGACAATCATTACTGTACAACCTTGCAAGCTTTGTAAGATCACTTGTTCCTGCTACTCTTAGCAAATCTCTGCAACTTGGTACCTACATACTGATGAATGTTTGTTGGCAGTGTATTGTTTAGTGCCTTCCTACAATGCTTATTCTGAATTTTCTCTAAGAAGCTCAGTGAGGCAAGATTTGGCAACTCCTCAATCTCAGGACGCTCCCTAATAATCATCTCTTTGTGCTTTGTAAGATGACCATTCCAATATCCTTGTACTCTCATAAACATGTCAGCATGGGACTGATGAGTGTTGTTGGAAGAGTAATGTTCTGTAGCTTCCCACAAGACTCAATCTCAATTTTCTCCAAGCAGTATGTAAAGACTTGGGCAACTCCTCAAGTTCAGGACACTGGCTAATAATCAGCCATGTAAGTTTTGTAAGATCACCAATTCCTTCCACTCTTTATAATTCTTTGCAGCATATCACGGTAAGTCTAGTAAGTGTTTGTGGTAGCATAATGTTTGGAAGCTTCATACAAGAGTCAAGCTCAATTTCTTCCAAGTAGCTCAGTCTTCTAAAAGTTGACGACCCTCCAATCTCAGGACAACCAATAATGCATAACCAGCTAAGCTCAATGCTACCTGAGACACTTTCCGAAATTTGAAAACATTCAATTCAAGATGTTTTGAATTTCCACATCCATCAATCATAATCAAGAGTACACGGACACATCTCCTGACAATTGCAGACATCCCCATATCAAGGATTTAGGGATGCCTCATAAATGTCTTCCTACCATCTTTTAACCATATCAGTGTGGCCTTAATTGTATTTTGAATTTAAAAAATGCTTGATTTAATTTATTTGATTATGAAAGGATATTAATATCAGGATTCAATTGTGAATTTTTGAGTCAAATTCATCGTTTCATATGTCATTAGGAGTGGCTCATACAAATTTGTGTCTCATGAAAGTAAATGATCCACTCAACAATTTTTTGGTGGTTGTTCGAAATTTTCTCTTCTTAAAATTGAGAAAACTTCTTTAGTTTATTAATCATATCAGTGACCCATAATATATAATGTTTATTGCTGTTGTTTCTAAATTTGAATGTATATGTGTTTTTCATCAACATTTCTATTACATTGTGATTTATCATAAAATGTTAAAGAGCTCGAGATGTAGTAAATAAGATTATTTTAGACCCAAAAAGACTAAAAGAGATGAGAAAGAAAGGGAAGAGGAGTACGCAAAAAAAAACTGCACAGAAGAGACACAAAAGAATTGAAAAAAATAAAATTAAAGATTAAAAGAAGAAGACTAATTCAAGACTTAAACTGACAGCTAAATTCTTTGGTTTATGTTTAAATATTCTATGGATGGTGAAAGGTTCTGCTTATTATGATTGAGATAATTTCTTAGATTTGTTATCAAAATATTTTTGTGGGTGTTGAAGGAATGTGCTTGTTAGAATAAGGTACTTTTGATTCAGAATATAACATGCAGTATGACCAGTCCAGCTTCACTTTTTAACAATTGGTATTGTAATTCACTATATTTTTATATATAAATGCTATTCAATAAATTACAATTTTGGTGAACTATATGCAACCTATGATCAGTTATGGGTAGCTTCAGACATTAATATCATGGAGGAAGATGAAGGTACGGGTGCAAAGCACCTGCTTGGAGCATGTTCCAACATTAACTCTATTTAACCCTATGTGATCCTTTAGAAGATCTATAGGGGTTTACTCCTAAGGATTACCATACAATTAAGGCTTGGGATTCACAAATTACCATTGCAAATGATGAAGAACTACCTTACACAAATGCAGATCATCAAAAGTTCACTAGTAGAGTGAGAGTGTTAATGATGCAAATGTTTGGACTGATCAATGCGAATAGGCATCAGGGTATTATTGCGACAAAACATCAGGTCAGTAAATCCTACCAAATTCAAATTCCCAACTTTTAGAAGGGATTGTTGATGCAAGTTTTGTTCTGTATACACCCTAAAATGGTCGCCTAGACTTTGGGCCCCATTTCTGCAATTTATCAAATCCCTGAATCAATACTTTCAAAAAATCAACATTTTCAATTATATCAATTTCCTTGATCAAATCTTATTTCATCATTTTCAATTATTCCTTGGGCTAACCATTTTATCTTAAAGTCTTTAAAAGGAATATTTCCTCCCCTTTTATTAAATAAAAAGCCCCCACTTTTCCTCTTATCCTAAGTTGCACAAATAAAACATTTTTCTTATTTTATAAAAAGGAAAAAAATATTTTTTGTCTTATATGAACATAAAGTCAACTCCTATTTTCTTATTGGAGAATACTTGTGCACATGGAATGCTCTTCTTTCAACCTCCACCCTTGATTAAGACTTTTGCCTCTTAATCTTCATAGTCCATTCCTCCTCATTTCCTATAAAAGAAGAGCTATCTTCCTCATTTAGTATCATCTTTCTTATGCTAATGTTATGCTGCAGGTTTTCTAGGTCATTTTGGAGCTCTTTGAAGACACCCTCAGATCCAAGCTTTGAAGATCATTGTTGCATTCCATAGTTCTCATATTTGCTTTCTTAGTTGCATTATCATGGCATTTCTAGCATAGATTTCCTTTTATGCAATAGATTAACTTCACATAGTCTAATTAGGAAGGTTGTAATCTTTTGTTATTTCCTTTCATAACTTAACTTGCATCTCTCATTTTCATAGCTTAGTTTGTACTTGCATTTTCATATAGATTTGCATTGCATTGCATACATTTTGATTCTATTTGGAAATATTGGCATTGTTGCCCTTGTCTTCAAACTTGAATCTCTCAATGTGTGATTGACTAGCAAGATCACAAGCTCAATAGCTCTAGCTGAGAGCAAATTCATAATTTTGCAACTCCATACATAAAGAGCTATGGATCGATTTGTGAGGGCTCATTCTTGAGTTTCCTTGCATGTAAGGATTCATAGAAGTGTGGTCACATTTTCACCATACATTTTTGGCGCCCACCATGGGGCAGAGTAGCTTAACTTTGTCCTTTATTTTTTGCATTTCTGCAAAAAATTTCATCAATTTTCGGCTTTATTTTTGGTCTCTAGTTTTTCTATCTCAGAGTGTCGCACGACATTTTTTCAGTGTCGTGCAACAGTTCTTTGTATAGCGGCGCGACACTTTACCAGTTAAAAGTGTCACCCCGTTTGACAAAAAGTGTCACACTGTTTGAGGAGTTTTATCGCTTGCTATCGAACGAACTGCCGCCCCAGGTTAAAACTATCACCCGGTTATGCAGATAAGTGTTGCATGACAATCCTACTGATTAGAGTGTCGCCTGTACCTGACAGTGACTTCTTTTTGCTAAATTTAGACTTGATTAGCTTGTTGTTTTTATTTACTTCAATTACATAGAATTAACTTGCATATTTCACTTAGAATCTTGCATATTTCATTTGGATTTTGGATTTTGCTAACCTTGTGGGCCTAACTAGTTGTGGTTGTAGGTACACTTGCTTAAGAAATTTGCCAAAATTGCATGCTAAAGGGCTACTAACAGTTTCTTGCAGGGCTGCCCAAAAAGCATAAAAATCTACTAGTTGTTTCATTTAGTAGGAATCTTAATATCTTGTGGAAGAGATTTTGAGGTGGTAGGAGAAGTATGCTCTTCACCCTTGTGGTGAACCAAAAAATCTTGACCCATCTTAGAATTTTGGAAGCAAGAGAGTAATTGAACTTCTTTGCTTGGTGTGTTTGGGAGAAGCTTTGAGATAGGGGAGTATACTCTTCACCCTTGTGGTGAAACAAAAACCTTGAACCTCACAAGTTGATCCATTTTTGTTTAGATTGTTAGAATCCTTTAACGGACCTACTCTTGAGCAATCAAGAGGAACGACCCAAGTGGGGACAAGCTAATACTGAGCT
Source organism: Chamaecyparis obtusa (assembly GCA_027943335.1). Classification (NCBI taxonomy): domain Eukaryota; kingdom Viridiplantae; phylum Streptophyta; class Pinopsida; order Cupressales; family Cupressaceae; genus Chamaecyparis; species Chamaecyparis obtusa. Next base: position 546,466 of record BSBK01001340.1, on the reverse strand, counting down.
ATTCCGACCCACTATAAACTCAAGGCTATCGAGGACACAAAACTTTGGTAGACATAACAGTTGTCTTCGCTTGATGTGACTAGCTCATGGAATTGTGACCATGGGAAAAACATTGAGCAAGAATGCTTAAGGTACTCTTGAGGCCGCGAGGTCCAAGTCCTCTATGAGGAGCAAGAGGGGTGTTGTGAACGGAAGCCCTTATTAAGAACCATTAGATAGAAGCCACCTTATTTAGCCGCTTAGCTTCTTGGTGCAAGATTGATCCAAGTAGAACAACCCAGATCACCTTAAGATACTCACCATATGTGTTCTTTTGATTGTGTCTTTGGCACTTCCATGATAGAGCCAACATCTATTGTGGGTAACCACTTTGTGTGAGGCGAGGGAACATCAAGTTGTGGGCCAAGTTGATAAGTAATGAGCCTTGACTTTTTAGGATAGATATTGTTTGAAGTGTCTTCGATTATGTAATACTAGTGTTAACGTTCTTGAACATCCAAACAATCGGTAGTATTCATAAAGTGTTTTTCTATTTTAATATCACAATTGTTTGTCTTGGCAAGGTTGCTTTTGCCCTTGTTTCAAGTGTTTGAAGACACATTTGATCCCATATTGTTTGCAAACCTATCAATTTACTGTTGTCATTGTGATTAAAATTGAAAAATCAACCCTCAAACTAAAAATTTTGAACAAACAGTCTCAAAAACTAAGATTTTAAACTTCACTAGTCAAAGAGTCGTATGACACTGAACAGCTGTCATGCTCTGTTTTGAGAATTGTCGCGTGCCAGTTCGCCCCTGCAAGACTGTCACCCTGCTCGACAAAAAGTGGCGCGCTGATAGCCTAGAAACTGTCACCTGGCTTAAGGCAAAGTGTTGCCTTGATATAAACTGTCGCCTTGCTTGCCTGGAAAGTGTCACCTAGGCAGTTTCTGCTGTGTTTTCAGTTTCAGTCAATTTCAGTTTCTGCTAGTCAAATTAGGTCTTGGAGTAGGTTTCTTGCTTTGTTGTTGGAAACCTGTTTTGGCTCTAAATCTCTGGTTTTTGCCCTCTAGGGATAGCATCAATTGATTTACAAGGTCACTTTGGAAATAGTTGTCAAGTTACAAGATCATTCTTGGTGGGAAAGTTTATCTCTAGAATTGTTAGCTACATTCTTGGAGAATTTTAGTACTTTTACTATCCAAATCATTTTCGTTTAATCTCAATTTCAATTATATTTTGGCCTAGTCCAACCTCCCGATTCAAAAGTGCAAGGGTAGTCACCCTTTGATTTAAAGCACCTCTTTGACAGTGTTGGTAAAGCCCGTTTTTTTTATCTTTTCATTTCACTTTGGACAATAGAGAACTTTGATTATCCTAGTTTGGTGTTGACATTTTGGGAGGTCATCTTATCATTAAGAATCTCTTTCTTTCATGTCAGTTACAACAAGGTACCAAGTCAATCAAGGGAAGTGACCCCCTGTTGTCTTTAGCTAGTTACCACTAGTTAAGATTCGTCAATAGCACAAGGGAAAAGAACCCCTTTTTGATCAATCTCCTAAAAGTGAATTTGAGGTTTGTTTTAATCTAAAATGTAATCCTAGGGAAGTGAGCACCTCTTTAGCACCACTTTCATCAAGTATGGACATGAGTTACACTTTCACTCGATAACAAAGGGAAGCCATGAGTCAAACTCTTGAGGATATTTTCCAACGACATAGGAGTACTAGAGTGTATGGTGGTTCTTCTCATGCTAGTCCACCCGGGTCACCCCCCAACAACACAAAGTATTTTGACGCTCACCAGCGAGCTGCGAGACATTACCAACAAACTCACTCAGATTCAAGGTCACAACATGAGGACCAGAACAACGAGTCTAGTGACCACCACATCAACACAGCCAATGCAATAAGGCATTCAAGACAATCTTCTCCACTTAAAAATACCTCTCGATATGCAAATATGAGATTGAAAAGCATTGAAAGGGAGAAGCAAGCCTATCTAGATGAACAAGCTACCAAAAAAGAAAAATTTAGACAACTAGAGGAAGAGGAACGTGCATTATTGGACATAAGAAAAAGAGTCGCCCAGGAAGAAGAAGATAGACTCTATGCACAACAACTCCAAAATTGATTCAATGGGAGGGGTACCAATAGTGGGACCAACTCACCCCCATCTACCCCCTCACCAAGTCCTAGAAGAAGGTTAAGGACGCCCTCAAGATCCCCAAGTCCTAGAGGTAGAAGGACTTCAAGATATGATCACCATAGGAGACAGTCACCTCATAGACTTTCAAAGCAACCCTCCCAACAAGCACATCATGGCTCGCAACATAGAGGAAGTTATGCCAACTTTGATAAAATGGATTTTATGACTATGCAATAAGAACCATCCTTTCAAGCATATGTGGAAAGATATGTGGAACAAAACAAGGATCAATTCTTAGAAAGTCTCATTAATAAAGGTGCTAAGGTCCCATATAATTTTGATGTCCACCAAAAGATTAAGAAATGGAATCCTTCAACTAATGAAGTGATCATGCAAATGCAAAAGGATATAGAAAGGATGAGGGCTCCTAAGAGCACATTTAATTTGGACTTCATATGTCCCAACCCAATTGACAAGAGTGTGGTGTTGGTTGAGTTCCCTAAGAAAGTTGAGTTTCCAACCTATGACAAATATGATGACGTTGGTGACCCTCATGACCATGTTTGACAGTTCTACATAATGAGTTTGTTTTTTCACCATGAAGACTCTTACTTGATGAGATTATTTCTGAGGAGTCTCAAGGGTCAAGCCACGGAGTGGTTCACCAACCTTATCCCTCCAGTGAAGACATTTAAAGAACTTGTCCAAAGATTTGTTCAACATTTTGCTTACAATCTATCAAGGTCGGTCACAATGCTTGATTTGTGCAAACTCAAACAAAATCAAGGAGAACCTTTTGTCACCTTCCTGCAAAGATCCAAAGACAATTCTTGAGGAGGAAAGAATAGACATCATTGTGTGCAATTTAATGCCAAAGCTAAGGTATGAAGTGAAGAAAATGGTTTTTAATTCTTTTGATACCATGGTAGAGACTGCATGCCACATAGAAGATGTCCTAAAAGAACAAGACATTTTGGCTAAAACAACTAATAACAACAATGGCCAAAACAACAATAATAATGGTAATAAGGACAAAAAGAACCCTTATTGGAACAAGAATAAGCAAGTGGTCAATGACGGAGTTTTTGACTCATCCCAACCTAAGAATGAAGGAGTTCTTAATCTCTCCAATGCAGTCCAAGCCATAAAGCTGCAAACATCTTCAGCACAACAAGAGAATAAACCCAAGTATCAAGGGAGACCTAAAATAGAAAAGAGACAATTTACCAAACTTGGGGACTGCTATGCAAACATTTTCAAGACGTTAATTGCTCATAATTTGGCACACCCTCAGGATCCTGCAAAGCATCGCATACCAGATCCTAAGCCTCATTGGTGGGATGAGAAGGCTTTTTGTGTCTTTCACAATGGAATTGGACATGATATAGAAAATTGTTTTAAACTTAAGCATCTTGTCCAAGATCTTATTAAAAGTGGACGATTACAAGTTGATGGTTTAACCACTAATGCGGATCACAAAGCTTTTAAAGAACCCTTGCCCAAATATGAGAAAGGAGAGAATTCTAGCAATAAGAATGGCAAGGCTACTATTAACTACACCTACACAAATGCTGAGAATGTTATTAACATGCTTGAAGTTGCTGATGATAATGTCAACATGATGAGAGGGAAAGACCATTATGGATATGATGTGGATTCAAATCCTATGCCTGATGAAGGACCCGTTGTGGTACTAAGAGGTCCTCACTCATGAAGGATGTCCCAACTCCTCAATGCAGTCACTAGGAGTCAGTCTCAAGCTCCCATTGTTATTAGAGGTCCTAGCTCTAGTAAGTCTAAGTGGCCAGTGTCAAAAGGTGTTCTTCCTAAATTTGTTGTTGGTCCTGATTCGAATTATAACCTTATTGACCAATTACAACGCACACCAGTGTAGATATCTACTTTTGAACTTTTGGAATTGTCCCCTAGGCACAAGCGTGTCCTTGAGGATGCTTTGCGAGCAGCTAATGTCCCTAATGATATAGATGTAGATCAATTCCAAAATATGGTCAACCACTTGGCTAGCCCTCACTACCTTACATTCTCAAAAGAAGATGACAAGTCATTAAGCCACCCACACAATTTGGCCCTTCATATAGAGGTTATGATCCACAAGACCCGTGTGAGGTGCATGTTGATAGATGGGGGTGCTGGGCTTAATATCTGTTCTTTGAGCTTATTGCTGGCGTTGGATAATTTAGAAAACATCATTGATACAAGGAAGAAGATCACCATCAAGGCTTATGATGAAGCAGAGCGTAGTTCTAAAGGATTGGTTGTTCTTCCTATCCGAATTGGTCCTATAGAGAAAGACATTTTGTTTCAGATTGTTGATGCCGGTCATTTGGCTTACAATATTTTGTTGGGTAGACCATGGATACATGAGATGCAAGAAGTCCTGTCTACTTATCATCAGTGTGTGAAGTTCACTTACAATCGAGTAGAAATTTGTATACCAAGGGATAGCACATTATTAGTCAACACAGTTTCAGCAGGGTCTTATATTCCTTTGAATAGGAAAGTTGACACTTTTGATACAACACTTGAACAATGCAAAGACAAATTCAAAACCATAGATCTTGGCATGGGGGATTACAAAATGGATTCATTCACAAAATTGCCAATTTCCCCTAGGTCTTATGGAAAACCTTCTCAAGAAATGAAGCCCTCATCTTCAGCCATGACATTGTTCAATAAGTTTGTATAATCCTCAGTTTCAATTCAAGAGGAAAAAGAAAAGGTTTCCGTTAGAGACTGGATTTACCGAGAAGAGAAATATCGACATAATGAGAATTTTGCACCTTCTCCTAGAGCCTACGAGAGAGGATATACATTGGTCAAGAATATGGGTTATCCAGGACATGGTCCCCTTAGTCATAGGTTGGATGCTAAAGCTGAACCTTTTAACCATGCCCTTTTTGGACAAAGGAATAAGTCAACGGTTGGCTTAGGTTTTGAAAATAAGAAACAGAAAAGTGTCCCTATCTTAGCTGCAACGGATAGTGACAATGACTCAGACTACACACCTAATCTTTCTAATCAGCAAGACATGTCTGATGATTGGGTGCCTTCAACAAATCTCCTTTGGGGAGATTCAAAAGATTTGACAATTGATAGTACTCCTATCCAAGTTGCGACGGATAGTGACTATATGAATGCTAGATTGACAATGGAAAGTGTTGCTATCCTAGCTGCGATGGATAGTAACAATGCTAGTGTTAGAGAAGGGGAAACCCTTCGCAATCTTGAGGCTTCTACCTCATAAGGCCCAAATAATGATTCAGAAACAAACTCACATGAGTTCGAATGGGACTCACTTTCAGCTGCAATAGTTGATTTGGACATGGATGTTGTCCATACTTATACTACTCAACCCGATGTGACCAACGAGCCTAGTGTAGGACTAGAGGATTGGACTCCTTGAATTTCCTTAGTGGACAACGCTTCGTTTGGTAGGACAAATCCTGATTCGGGTATTTTAGGAGGAGACTTGATGAATCCCAATTGTATGGTCACCAGAGATAACACCTTCCACATAAACAATGTTGAACCAGTCATTGACCTACCCCTTGTTCATTTCCACCTAATTGATTGGTCTCAATGTCACCAAGAGCCTCAGCTCTTAAACTTTCAGAATGACTATGAAATTGCCCGCTATCTAAATGCTCTTGAACCTGTAGTTTCTTCCACCAGTGAACCGACAACAAGTATGACGGAGCTTGATATTAAGTACCTCAGTCTAAAAATAAAAGAAAAAGCAAAAAAGAGATATAGTTCTGATGGCGAAAACCATTTTGTGGCGGTGTCAGAACCCAAAATAGTAAAAATAAATGATGTATCTGAGGGTGAAAACCTCTTTGAGGCGCCTAAGGATGGGGTACTTAATAACTTACCAAGTTACTTCCAAGATAGGTCATCAGTTCTCATTGAGCCTACACAACCAGTGAATGTGAATATAGAAGAGGCTCCCCAAATAGTGCACCTAGCTCAGTCTCTATCAGTAGAAGAAAAAGAGACATATACAAAGTTTTTGCAAAAGAAGAAAATCAATTTTTCTTGGACGTATTCCGACATGCCAGGGCTTGACATTGATCTTATTATGCATCATCTATCTATAGCTTCAGGAAAAAAACCGGTCAAACAAAGGTTGAGGAAAACGCACCCTCACGTAGCTCTCCTTGTAAAAGTAGTATTAGAGAAGCTCTTAAGAGCTGGATTTATTAGAGCTATTGACTATGCTGAGTGGATCTCAAACATTGTTCCAGTTTCAAAACATGATGGGTCCATTCGTGTATGCACAGACTTCAGAGACCTTAACAAAGCATGCCCAAAGGATGACTTTCCACTCCCAAACATAGACATGATAGTGGATATGACTGCAGGCTATGAGATATACTCTTTAATGGATGGTTTTTTTAGTTATAACCAAATAAAAATAGCTCCCGAAGATCAAGAGAAAACAACTTTCACATGTGCATGGAGAACCTATTGTTGGAACGTCATGCCATTTGGCCTAAAGAATGCAGGAGCAACATACCAACGAGCTATGACCACAATTTTTCATGAGATGATGCATAAGAACATGGAAGATTATGTGGATGATACCTTGGCTAAATCTAGGAAACGGGATACACACCTCGATGATTTGGAAGTAATTCTAGATCGCATGGAATAATTTCAGCTTAGATTGAATCCGAAAAAGTGTGCATTTGGAGTTACCTCAGGTAAAATTCTAAGATTCATAATTTCAGCAAAAGGAATAAAGGTTGATCCTAAAAAGGTCCAAGCTATATTAGATATGCCACCTCCAAGAAACATTAGTCAGATGAGAAGTCTTCAGGGACGACTCCAATCCATAAGGAGGTTTATTTCATAGCTTGTAGATAGAACACAACCATTCAATAAAACTTTGCATAAGGGAGCCACATGTACATGGAATGAGGATTGTCAAAAGAGCCTTGATCAAATAAAACAATACTTGGCTAATCCTCCAATTTTGATGCCGCCTATTCTTGGGAAACTGTTGATTTTGTACATTTTAGCAACAGAGTCTTCCTTGGGGGCATTGTTGGCTCAATTAGATGATACTGGGAAGGAAAGAGTCATCTACTACATTAGTCGTACTCTAGTATCTTATGAGATCAATTATAATAGCATTGAAAAGCCTTGTCTTGCAGTAGTGTTTGCTTCCCAAAAGTTGTGACACTATATGCTTGCTCATACTATACATTTGGTTGCAAAAATTGATCCTCTTAAGTACTTGCTTAGTAAAGCTGCCCTCACGGGTAGACTTGCCAAGTGGATGATGGTTTTATCTGAATTTGACATAGAGTACATTGAAAGGAAGGCCATAAAAGGGCAAGCTATTGCTGACCAATTAGCTGATTTTTCAGTTAAGGATAGTTGCCTATTCAGGTAGAATTTCCAGATGAACACATACTGTATATGACTACTCGCACTTGGAAAATGTTCTTTGATGGTTCCCACATGTAGAGTGGATCAAGTGCTGGAATATTATTTGTCTCTCCACATGGGTACAACATTCCAAAATCTTACAAACTTTTATTCCTGTGTACAAATAATATTGCAGAATATGAAGCTTTAACCAATGGATTGAAAATGGCTATAGAATGGAACATAACAGAGTTACATGTCTTTGGGTATTCCCAGTTAATTATCAACCAAGTCAATGAGGAGTATCAAACCAAGGATGATAAATTAATACCTTACAAAAAGATGGTTGAATCATTGAGACGTTACTTTACATTTGTGACATTTCAACAGATCCCTAGGACAGAGAACAAAGCTGCAGATGCTATGGCCACATTAGCTTCACTCCTTTAGTTGGAACAACATGAATCAAGATTTGAATTCCTGGTGGAAGAGTTACACCATCCCATATTTGACTCATCGGAAAGCCATGTTATTTGTACCTTGGTCACACATGAGTCTTCCCGATATGGTGCTATCTATTCATATCTTCGTGATGACATCATCCCTAAAACATTCAACCGTTTTGAATGCTAAAACCTTGTCCGTAATGCCTCTTGCCACACCCTTATCTCTCGTGATTTATATAGGAGTGGTTTAGATGGGACACTTCTTAGGTGCTTGGAAAAGGAGGAATCCCACCAAGCGTTAATTGACATCCACGAGGGCATTTGTGGTGGACATTCCAACGGTCTTGCCATGGCCCGAAGGTTGCTTAGGGCAGGGTATTATTGGCCCACGATGCAGACAAACGCGGTAGCCTTTGCTAAGTCTTGTGAAAAATGTCAAAAACATGGAAACCTGATTCATGCTCTAGGCAGGGAGCTAATTCCTTCTATTTCTCATTGGCCATTTCAACGCTGGGCCTTTGATCTTGTGGGGCAAATTCACCCCAATTCATCAGGTGGACATAAGTTTATCATCACAGCTACTGATTATTTCATGAAATGGGTAGAGGCAGTCCCTCTTTCTATCGCCTCGGGCAAGACTCTTTCATTATTTATCTTGAATCATATCATTTGTCAGTTTGGAGTGCCTTATGAGATTATTACTGATAATGGAGGTCAATTCAAGAACAAGGACCTAAAGCATTTATGCAAGAAGTTTAAAATCAAGCAACACTGGTCCTCCATCTACTTTCCATAGGGAAATGGACAGGCAGAAGCCTCCAATAAAACCATTCTTAAGATTCTTCATAGGACAGTGCACAAGAATGGTAGAGATTGGCACTTGCAAATCAATCCAGCACTATGGGCCTATAGAACTAGCATTCGTACACCTATAGGAGCTACTCCTTTTGCACTTACTTATGGCACTGAAGTAGTATTACCTTTATAATTAGAGATCCCATCACTTAGAGTCTCACTCAAAGGTTTGATTACAGATGAGGATTACCGCTCCATGAGGTTATAGGAACTAGAACTTCTAGATGAGAAGCGTAAGGCTTCCTTTGATCATATGAGAGTATATCAGAAGTGTATGTCCAAGGCATTCAATAAGAAGGTTCGCCCTAGAGAGTTTCAAATAGGAGATCTTGTTTTGAGAGAAAATTCTAAGAACCAATAGCATAGAGAACAAAAGGGGAAGTTTGAACCCAATTGGCTTGGACCATATGTTATTACAGCTGCTTTTGGTACAGGTGCATATTTACTATCAGATTCAGATGGAGAACAGCTCCCTGAGCCCATCAACATTTTGCACCTCAAGAAGTTCTATCCTTGATGCCCGTTCTATCTAGGGGCATCCTTTGTACATATTTTATGATCCTGAAAAAATACCAAAAAAAAAAATTTGATATATGATGCTACAAAAATCGTAAAAAGCATAAAAAGTCCTGAAAAAATACAAAAAAAAAAAATTCAAAAAAATAAAAAAAGTGCCTTGGTGAAAACCTGGAAATAGGCGCCTTGGTAGCAAAAATACAAAAAAAGAGAAAAATCAAAAAAATGAAAAAAGATTCCAAGTGGTGAAAACCTGGAAATGGGCGCTACTTGAGGCCTTTGCACTCCTATTTGTTAGCATGTGTCCTCGACACTGAACCTTTCTCCATCATGTCTTGACCTTATTTGGCATAATCTGGAATTGGTCTTTATCTTTGTCTAGGGGGCATAACCGTTAGCATAGGTCCTTTAGGTGCGTTTGTCTCTTGGGGCATTTCACAACAGGTGTTTTTCAACTCCACCCTAAACAGTGTTTTTCAACACCACCCCAAACAGTGTTTTACAACACTATCCTTGCGTCGAGTGTTTCTTAACACTTATCACATGTCTTACCCAACAGTCAAGTATGATGTGATATTGCTCATTTGCAGATGCGATGATCATAGTTTGATTCTATGACCAACACACATGCATTTAAACAATCAACTCGTTGAGATATGTTGACTTTATTTTTCTTTGTGTGCTATCTATGAGGATTTCTTTGATGAGTGGTCTCGCTCTGAGAAGTTTTTGATGATGCATAGCTAGAAGACTAAGGGTATGAGAACATGTTTTATTTGTTTATCTACTTGTGGGTATATTTTGTTGGTCATAATTGTCATGAGCATTTATGCTGGTCTTACTTGACACTATGGATTGACAAGGTATTATCCTTGACTATTTTGCGAGTGCACGCTTATAACTATCTTGACTTTCATGTGTCTTGATACAAGCATAATCTCACCATAACAACCTTAGGTAATCTCATTGCATTAGTCATCTTGACCTATATGTCTTTGATGCCTAGGTGAGATTTTCACATTTCTATCTGATAAAGATCATATTCATATCTACATAGTTATGCTAGTGTGCATTGTATGATCTTACAGTGCCACCTAACGCTCGATGATGATAATTAGATGTCTATAAGCATTGTGACCTTGCAAGTCAACCATTTTTCATAGTAGCTTGCATTTTTAAGTTCATGCTTAGATTAGTTTTGCATTTTGCATATGGAGAGAGCTCTCCTTTTTATCTTACGTGGACCTATCAGTCGACTACGCTCACCTTTCCTTTTCTCGATCATGTCTTTCGCTCCTTGTCTTTCACATCACAACCTACTCCTATTCGTCACAAAGGGTTAATCATATCATCATATCTATATCAAAACTGTCATTTTCAGAAACATGAATCTATATCATACACATGAGAATCAAACATGCATTTATGAGAGAGCATATACATGAGCATTTAAAACATACATTTTTGAGCAAAATGACAGACAATGTACAAACTGATACATCCATCACAAGTGAGACAAATACACATGATATATCGAACATCCAGTAATCTCATATATAAATCAATGTCATGAGACAATATACACCATGAGATCCCAAAATCTGGATCAAAAGTCTTAGGATATGTCCAAAAACATCTAACAACCTAAGCCCTAAACCTAGGACTCGCTACCACCCTCACGAGGAGCTCGTGGTGGTGGAGGGGGACTGCTCTCCTATCAGGTACCATATCTAATGCTCCTACCCTCTGAGAGTATGATGGCGCTCTTCGACTCTCTGGAACAGCCTGAGGTAGAGTCCATGATAGTATGCAGCTCTCGTTGCCTCTCGTCGAATCTCTAAGGCATCTGCCTGTGCCGCCACCTCACAATGTGCCGCCTGGGGACTTCCCATAACTCGGTTCAGCATCAGTATCAAATCTCCCACATCTTCTTTGAAGTCAGACCTCGTCAACTTGGATAATTGAGCATGAGTCCTCTTAGGTCCGGCTGACCATTCTTTATTAATTAAGCCCACATAATGACTTGTTTTGGCCTCATATTCCTTCATGGCATCCATCTTCATCTTCCGAATATCAACTTTATGTTCTGGGATGTTGAAAGCATCTCTGATTGCATCCTCCACAAGAGTGACAGCTATTTGCCCTTTGGGTGTGACAACCTCCCTTGCTGCTGGGTTGTAATTCTTTGCCATCTCTAATACCAACTCAGTCCATTGATGCGTGGGTGGAAAAATAGCAGCCTTTATGATACCATTTTTTAACATCCTTTTAATCTCCTTCAAATGATTGTTGCCATATAATCTGTCTTTTATCATTCCGATATTAAATGGTCCGAGATTGGTATCTCCCACGTTAGCCCATGTTGAGGTAAAACTTGACTCGGGAATCATAGGCTGCATTTCGTATTTAAATTGAGCTGCCCTTCGTGCCCTGTTGTTTTCTGCTACTCTGTTTCCTTTTCCTTTAGGTGCGAGTTCATCTTCTATAGTGTCATGTGCTGGCATGTCCCCTGCCTCCCTATCTCGTGGTCCCGATCTCGGAAAATTGGCAACTCCCTCCATGCATGATTCTGCAATATCAACACTTAAGTCAAATTTCTGATTTTATCATACGAAGTTAAGAGGTTTCACTAGCTGTTGCATGAAATTAGATCCCTGTGATTTATATCAGACTTGAAAATTAATCACATTATGCTATCTTATCCCACAAAAATAATAAGGAATCGATTAAATCTCTGTCTAAAACATCCTAGATCTCTTATCCCATCATTTTCAGTAGGATTTTACCACTAAGGGGATTGAGAGTTCCAAATTCAAACTGTCTCAGTATTTCCATATGCCCATTACAGAAGCAGCTAAGCAGCTCAAGGTTGGCCTAACTTTTCTCAAAAAAAGGTACAGAGAGTTTGGGATTCCTAGATGGCCACACCGTAAAATGAAAAGCCTAGGAAATCTCATAAATAATATTCAGGTATCATTGTTTCTTATTAGTTTAATTTAAATATATTTCTTAAAATTGAAGTACAATTTTGATTGTATTTTTAAAAATTTGAAATGGAGCCACATCTTATTTGATTTCAAGAATTTGTTTTTAAATATGAAAGGATCAATATCTGGTAAGATTCATGTAACAAATTCCTAACAATCACTGCTCTCTTCTTCTAGTAAAATTTAGTGAAAGTTTCATTTTTATACTCTAATGTAGACTTGACTGTGAAAACCTATTCCCTTCTATATTAGCTTTTATATTTCATCCAATGTTTTCTTCTATGCACATAGTAGTCTACAATTTATTGAAATTTGGGATATCTTTGAGATCAGGAACTGGCCAAGAAGAATGCAGGGGTTAGCCAAGCTCGGTTGACAAATGCAGTAGAGACACTGAAGGAGCAAAAGAGATTGATGGAGGAAATGCCTGGGATAGAACTTAATGTAAGAAATAAAAGGCTGTGCAAGGCATGTTTTAAGGTCAATTATAAGAAGCGCTGTGTAGCTCAAAACAGTATTAGTACCAGTAACAGCAGCAGCAGTGGTTCCAGTTGCAGTTCCAGTCAGATCACCTGCTTTTCACTGCTTCAGCCGCCACCAGTTTCCTTTCATCTTCATCTTGTTTATCTCTTCAATATGTATATGTGAAAATAGCATCATATATAGCAGAGACGTTATCTCCATATTCTTTTATTTATTTACAAGAGAATTTAAAAAAGCCTTGATACCTTGTAAGATTTGATTGATTGTTTTATTGTCTGGACTCTGGAGTGAAAACAGGGAAAATAACTGAGGATTATAATGTGCCAAGAGTGTATTCTGCTTTTGAAGATGATATTTACGATGCAGGTCTGTACTTAAAGCCCAATATCACTTTTAGTGAGTAATTATAAAGTATTAGAGGCAGGGGGCATAAACTGCTAGAATTTTCTTGCTCTGGACTGAGGACACGACGAAAAGGAAAAATTAAAAGAAGACATTATTGTGATGCTACAATTATAGTTTGGTTAGTTTGGTCATTTGCAAATATAAAAGCATTTCTCGACAACAACAGTGATGTTGTCATGGTTAAAAGAACTTGTAATTCTTGAAGACTGCGATGATTTTACGGTAGAATGAATGTTATAAAGATTGAAAATAGACTGTATTACTGTCATTGTTGGAAGCATGTTATAATACTTAACTATTTTATGAATTGGTGGCAAAGAAAACTAATTCATCCTGGGTATCAAATCACGAGTCTGGTAACATGGGTCCTGTTTTAGGAAAAGTCTTGTTATTGTGGGGTCATGAATGGTGTAAGGCCCTAGTACTGATGCAAATAAAATAGATTTTTTGTGCAAATGATGTTTGAATATCGTAAACTCTTGTGCTCCTCCATTCACACATGTAAACTCTGATGGCACACTCTAAAGTAAAAGACAAATGAGTTGCAATTCATTGAGGGTGAATTCTTTTCATTTACAGATCACATAAAATGATTATGTGAGAAAATATACACTTATCTTGTGAGAAGAAATAATAAAAATAAGGTGAAGGTTGATATTGAAATTTAAAAAGTTATAAAATGAGATCTAGGTTTGGTTGTTAAAAGGAGTCTTAAGGTTCTTAAAGAGTCCATCAGGGATAAGTCTTGTTGAGTGCAAGGATTTGACATCAAAAAAATTGAGGTCAGGATCATGCGCTCGCGAATTTGCTGGAATGGACACCCCTCAGTTTTTGGCTCTTAGCCGAAGAGGTTCCACCTAATGCTCGTGCTCCGGTATTAGATAGCTAAAACGACTTTATAGATGAAAACACTCCATCAAAAAGAAAAGTTGAAGGTCAATATTTAATTTAAAAAAACTACAGACTGAGTTTATGATTGGCTGTTGAAAGGAGTCTTGAAATCAATACCTTCAACTTGGGAATGCAATTCTGAATTGCTGCATCACTACAATATAAATGTTGCAGACTTGTCAATGGATGTAACTCATCAATACCTGCTATGTTCTCCACCTTATCACAAGAATCAATGAAATTCTGCTCCAAGCAGCTCAGTTTGGAAAGTCTCAGCAACTCCTCAAGCTCAGGACACTGGTAAATAATCAGTTTTTTAGGCTTTGTAAGATCACCCATTCTTGCCACTCTTTGTAATTCTCTGCGACATGTCAAGGTAACTCTAGTTTCTGTCATTTGCAGCATAATGTTTCTATAACTTCTCACTAGAGACGATCTCAATGTGCTCCAAGCAGCTCAGTCTTGAAAGATTTGGCAACTCCTCAAGCTTAGGACACTCATTAACATACAACTTTGCAAGCTTTGGAAGATCACTTGTTCCTGCTACTCTTAGCAAATCTCTGCAACTTGGTACATCCTTACTGATGAATGTTTGTTGGCAGTGCCTTCCTACAATGCTTGTTCTGAATTTTCTCTAAGCAGCTCAGTGAGGCAAGATTTGGCAACTCTTCAGTCGCAGGACATTCACTAATAACCAGCTCTCTAAGCTTTTTAAGATCACTATTTCCTGTACTCTCTCTGATTCTTTGAAACATGTCAGCATGGGGTGGATGAGCGTTGTTGACAGAGTAGTGTTCTGTGATTATTCACAATACTCAGTTTTCTCCAAGCAGTATGGAAAGGCTCGGAAACTCCTCAAGCTCAGGACGCTGGTGAATAGTCAGCCAAGTAAGCTTCGTAAGATCAGCAATTCCTGTCACCCTTTATAATTCTTTGCAACATATCAAGGTAAGTCCTCTGATAAGTCTTGGTGGCAGCATAATGTTCGGTAGCTTCATACAAG
Organism: Chamaecyparis obtusa; assembly: GCA_027943335.1. NCBI lineage: Eukaryota > Viridiplantae > Streptophyta > Pinopsida > Cupressales > Cupressaceae > Chamaecyparis > Chamaecyparis obtusa. The sequence goes on along the minus strand of BSBK01001340.1, from coordinate 531,357 downwards.
AGTTAAGCTCAATTTCCTCCAAGCAGCTCAGTCTTCCAAAACTTGGCAACCCTCCAAGCTCAGGACAAAAGATAACTCTCAACAGCTAAGCTCCAATCATTTAACATCCCCTGCTGTTAGCACTCTTAAAAATCCAGAAAACATTAAAAAATACCATGATCAATGTAAAAACCTCTTGTTATGGAGTCAAGGATATATAGAGGTCACTACCATTTAAGAAACAACTGTAGTGTCAAAGAAAGCTCCTCGTAATAAGAAGTCACAGCCATTAATACCACTAAATGGTACAATTGACTTCATATAAGTAATGTTTCCAATGTAGAGAGTTGTTCACAAAAAGCGTCAGCAACTCAGAAGCAGGCACTAATTGACATTGATGCTACCCAAACAAATGATAAATTTATCATTGATGCAGATTCTGAGATATTATAGTAATTAAACATGCAGAACAATTGACACCTGACCACAATAGTATGTATTCGACGGTATGATTTTTTTTCAGCAATGTCTATTTGGTAATCATGGAGTTACATCTCTGAAAGTATAAACTTTAAGAGAATCAGAAAACCTGGTGCAAAAGATCAGTAATGACCCAAAAGGCTATGTGGAGAAGATAGAAGGAGATTGGCATACATAGATCGACAAGTAAAGTTTCTCAAACTGTGATGGGACTACTTACAAATCCAATGGAGAAGAAAAACAAAACATACAATGGCAAAAAACATGTGCCAACAAAACTTACATAACTTGAAGTGCCTGAACCAATAGTAATATCCATAAAATGAAAGTCTCATGTAAACCAAGGGTGGACAGATGATATTCTAGCAATATCTTTAGATTGACAGGCAGCCTATTTCACCATATGTTTCTCATTACAATGTTCAAATTGGTTTTGTGAGTCATAAGATTGTCAGAGAGGGTCTTTAAAAGTCAGGGCAATGGGCATACACCTCCCTAATAGGCACAGTTGATCAAATGCATATTTTAAATTTTTAAAAATAGTAAGTTGTACAGAGGTTGTTAGTGGACAACATAAATATTCATCCAAATCTGATTCACCTCTAATATTTGCAATATGGTTTATAATAAATATGGCAAATGTGACAATAGGTTTTTTTTTGTAGGTGAAGTTGAAAGGTTTCTTATTGAACCTACCAGGAATTAAGTCCTACCGAGTGCAAAGTTCTGACGTCATAAGAGATGAAGATGGGATCGCATCTTGAACGAATTTGACAGAATGGATACCCTCAGTTCTTGGATCTTCATGGAACAGGTTCAGCCCAAGACTCATGCTCCTATATTAGATTGATAAAAAAAACTCAATAAACAAAAGTTCTCCATCAAATACATACATACATATATAATACCTTATCATACGAATATCAGACTTTTTGTATATTTTTAAATTACTCCTATTGATGTTCCCTAGAAAATTGACTCCTATCTCCTGACATCCCAAATCTTGTTTCGCTGCTTCCTGCCATCCCCATCCGAGAGACATGGTGAGACATACATTATAATCTCTCTCCAAGCAAATTGAAACAATAAAGTTTGGCGAGTTGTTAAAATCCTCCCTTTTAACACCCAATCATAAAATAAAATGTATGAATGGCTCTCATAAAATTAGTTGAATCTCATAAGTTTTAACTCATTTATTTTTCGACTCAAATGCACATGGATCGAGCTGAACAAGAAACGATATTGGCTATCTTGTTCAATGCCAATGTCAAGCTTCAATTAAAGAATGGAGCAACTCCATAATTATAAGGTTTATTGATCTTGTCCTGATAGATTTAGGGAGTGGACATAAGAGTAACGTGTGGATGGAAGGTGGTTAAGTGGCAAGGCTGAGAGTTTAAGTAACATTCATTGCCTACATAGTATTGATGAGGTTTCATGTGATAATTCCGAAACCTAGGTACATGTGTAGGGATTTCATATCCATTCAAGCTCACCTTAATATGAGAGCATAGGGAACAGAGATATGGCAACATAAGTCTCACCTTGTAGGAGATGGATTTTGCCATGAGTAAAGCAAAAATGAGGTTTTTTTTTTGGCAAAGCAAATCAGCCCTGTGCTTCAATTGAATATTTGAAGTTGATGGGAGTTAGGGTAGTGTTGATGTCAGTTTTGTACCACTACATAACATATAGCAATTGAATATTTGATATAGCATACCAAACACTCAACCCTCTCTTGAAAAGTAAATACTCATGAAGAACATGAGAAAACTCCAAGGTTCCTTACACCTGTGGATACTAACTCAGTTATATTAATGTGATTTGCTGGTTAATCACATAGGCGGGCTTATGTTGTTCTTTCGAGGATATCAAACTCTTGCTATGATGAAGATAAGATTTAGCTTTGCAATGTATACTCAAATTTATATCACTTCCAACTTTGCTCTTCAAAACTCTAACTACTAAGCTACTTGCTTTTTTACTACTACTCCTATGGAATGGAAAGATTGGCAAATGGACGGGGATCGACCTAATAGAAAGCTTGCCAGCGGCGCTACCTCCATAGATGCAATGATTCAAGGGGAATGCGACTAGATTACCACACAAGGCTCCTTAACAAGCCACTAAAATGCTAGTGGCCTAGTATATAAATCCCTATCAAATATTTACCAATATCACCATGCAACTAGCCATCTACTTCTACTCTTATTTTAACAACTTTGAAATGAAATCTACTTTAACAACTCAATGAAATATAACTTTAACTATTGGAAGTAGAAACCATGCAATAAAACCAAGTGTTCTTAATCACCATGCAAGACACAACAATAATAAGAGAAGCAATTTTGGTATTATATAAGCAACAATTTTCTTCAACCCTTTACAAATGAGAGTGCATGGCCTTATATAGAGGCTCAAAATTAAAACCAAAGGTAGAGCTTAAGAGGCAAAACCAACGATCCATATTGAATCCCAGACACCCTAATTAGGGTTGCCACCCCATCGGCCAATGAGAAGATGCCACCTCATCAATGGACCAATGAAAAAAAGGAAAAGTGGCAACCAATGAGAAGGCACCAAAATGGTAGCCAATCAGAATCAGACACCTATCCTACCCAAGAACAAAGGAGAATTTGCCACTTGGGGCTTACATTAAACGATCTTCTAATACAATTCTACCCTTTTCTTTCATCTTCTTAGCTGAAACAATGAATTTGGCTAACATGTTGTTGAATTCCTCCATGGGAGGGAAAGGTGTATGCCTCATCCTGAGCTCAGCTGCGTTCATCATGTTCTTTGCTGCTTGCAGTGTCTTCTCAGTCTCCTTCTCATCATCCCTTGCAAACTCGATAAGGGCCCTGAGAGAGGCAAGGATACCCAACTATTTCTTCCTGGTGGCAACCTCCCCTAACTGATCTAATCTCAATCCAAATTCTGTCTCATTAAAACTCTCCTCTCTGATTTCTTCAAAATCAAGTGCAACCCTCGCATCGCTCAGCATGTTTGAAATGAAAGTGTCGATGCTTGGACTGTACTGTGCAATCTCATTCTGTATTTCTTCAAGTGCCCTCGATCTGATAGTCAAGGCAACATACCAAGACTCAACAATACTCTTTCCTCCTTCATTGACCAACTTGGCCCTCACCAAGGATCCCTCTGATAGCTTTATGGCCACCTATAACCTGGGAATAGCTAAGTCATGGATTGGAAGGAAATCCTTCCACTCCCCTTCAAATGCTCTGAATTTGTCCCTAAGAGACACAAATGACCCGAATGTCGAGATAAAGGAAGGCAAGAACTTTTTCCCTTCTTGAATTGTATCACTAATCCAATTTTTAGTTTCTTGCTCTCGAGCTAATATCTCTTCCAAATTGCTCCCACTATCCTGTGGAAGGGTTGCCTGAGGCAATTGTTGGATAGGCTGACACACTCCATGATAGCTATCTCTCCAATACTTGTTTTCAATCTCCAACCTTGCAATCCTTTTGTTCGCCTTTCTCAACTTTTCTCTAATTGAAGCTATGCCTTCCTGAACGTCCTCACACTCCATGTCATCTGTGATTCTTCCCATGTCATGCTCTACTATCTCATAGTCCTGGGCCACAATATCATTTACTGCCTTGCTAACCTTTGGTATAGCCATCTGAACCTTCTGATGACCATCATCATCACTCCTGATTACCTTTGCCATTGTTCCTGCAATTTGTTTCTGTCTGACATCATCTTCCTTTTCCACTAACCCTTGAATATCCTCAACTGTCCGGATAGCCACAACCTCGCCCCTTGGCATAAGCATCTGTCTCAACCATAGTGGTACAGTGCATCTCCCCAAATCTGGATTCGGTTTGACTAACAAAGCATCACCAACAACCTTAGGCGCTTGGCTTCCTTCCTCAACTAATAGAGCCTCGATATCAATTGGCTTATCCCCTTCACCACCGACTGTCAAATCCTCCCTAACTTGGTTCTCCGAAAGAGGAGAGTACCCTGTACTGTTACTATAACCACTTGATTCTAAACTAGATCTCACCTCTACCGCTGCCTTTTTCTCCCTTGTACCAACCTCTTGGCTCCTAGCCTCAACTATGGTCTCTCTTGATGGCACTGTACTTTGCTTCTTTGCTGGAGGCTCTTGATGTTATTTATCTTTCTCAACCTCCAAACTCCTCTTCTTGCTCTTAACTGTTTGTTGCTGGCTACTGCCCCCACCTTGCTGTCCAACTGACTTTGTTGGAATCTCCTCTTCTGGCTTCATCTTCTCATAGGTAAGGTGTACCTTCCGACCTTGTAATTGCCTTAACTTTCTATTGTACCACCACTCAGTGTGTAGATCGACTGCTCTTGTAACTACCTCTAAGGATGGATCCTAATGATCATCCCAATCAATCGGACTCAACTCTGTTCCCTCTACTGTATTGTAATCTTCCCTTAGCACATCTTCATCATCCTCCAGCTGGTCCAGAATATCAAGACTTCTCCATCTGATCGCCCTCATCATGCCCACCGATAACCTTGAGAAAGCCAACTTCCTCACATGAAAGTCATCCTATGCATTGGCCCAAAAATCCTCTATAGTAGGGATATGCTTGAATGGATCTCCATGAGATGCCTTGATTAGACCATTAGGATCGAGTCCTTGTGTTGCCCTATACCATCCTAGATGATATTGTTCTATCTCTTTTTCTGCAGCTGCAAAGGCGACAGGATTGGGACAACTATCATTGCCTATCATGAGTGAGAAGGTAACCCCTGTCTCACCCTTAAGCTTCATCATTTTGTCATATTGCTCAAGTTGCCTAGCCAACTCTATCAAAACTATCCTATCAGGTGGGTACCTTGGAAGCCTCTTGGGACAAGCCGTGCATCCAACCACTCTTATATATGTAAACTGTGAGAATTGGATGAACCAACTTCCAAACTTCTTGACTTTTGTCTCTGCTTCCGATGAGAGCCTCCTGGTGGGTGTCCCTTGCAGTAGCCTTACTGTCTTCATGGCAAAGACATCATAAAATATCTTGTAATCTTTGGTGTTGTGCAAATGAAGTTGTGGATAGCACTCATGCACCAAGCATTGTCCGGGCCCATTGCCAATCACCCCTCTAGCTTTAAGTCCAGGATGTTCATACAGTCTTGCAATCAAATAGAAAAGGTAGGACCCCATGTAGAATTGTTTTTGATTTTGTACTGTCCTAAGTTGCAACTCTAAATTTTCCCTTATAATTCTAGCCCAATCAAACTTTCTTTTTCCATTTTCAATTCCTTCAATAAAATAGTACATCCAAGTTTCAAACTGCATACCTTGAGCGAAGCCCATGACTCGGTTGAGAAGCACAATAAGGTCGCCATACTCTGATTTGAAATTTGACCTGGTGAGCCTTGATGACTTGGTGACTCCCTTCTTGCCTTCGTGCAACCAATTCTGCTTTAGTAGAGCAAGGTAGGCATCCTGATTGTCTTGAAAGAACTTGGCCGCTTGATCCATCAACACCACTATCATGCCCTTCTGCTGGGGTATATTGAACACTTCCTCTACCACTGGCCCACTAATGTTAGCCAACACCCTCTTTCCTTCATCAAAGATGATGGACTTAGTCACAATATATAGTCGAGATGCACACTCCATCACCAACTCCAGACAAGGCAAGGTAGGAGGGAAGGCGGCAGCTTGCACAATTCCACACTTGTAGATCTTCTTTGCCATGGAGGAGTGACCTTCTTTCAACCTATCTTTCAACGGTATCATATCCACTGTACCGATGTTGGTGTCACCTACTCGCTTCAATTTTGAGAAGAAGGTGGTCTTGGGCATCATGTCTTCCTTGTCTTTCTTGGTATTCATTCCCTTTGGGTTCTTGCTTGCACCAGCATCCGCCATCCCAACCCTTATTTCTGCCCCTTCTTTCTACAGTGAGGTGGGACTACATTTATCTCTGTCCCTCCAATTCCTATCAGACTACACTTATCTCTGCCTCTTCACTTAGGGGTGGGACTACTACTTATTTCTGCCTCTTCAAAAACTTATGAGATGGACTACACTTATATCTTCCAACTTCATTCCTAGGGGTGCGACTACCACTTATATCTCCTTTCTCCAAATCCTAGATAGAAACTACACTTATATCTCCCAACTTCAAGCCCTAGATGAAATGATGAAGTGATGGATGGATGATGCAAGTAAGAAATGGAGGAAAGAACCAAACAAGAACATGAAGGAAATCTTCTTTATGAACCAACCTTTACTCAAAATAAAAAATCTTCTTTTTCTACACCAAATAAACTCTATCCAAAGAAGGAAAGGATCAAAATCTGCAATCCATACCTCAAAATGCAGCACCTTTATAACTCACAGCCCCTGCCTGAAAAATCGCAGCCTGGGCACAATTCACAGCCCTTCAAAATTTTTGCCAATCCTCCAAGACAAAATCGCAGCACCTCCCTACCAAATTCGCCGCCTCCTTGATAATTTCATAGTCCTTTTGATGATTTTTGCGACCTCCAGATTTAGCAGCCTCTTGGAATTTCGCTCCTCTTATAAATTTGCAGCTCCCTCCAAATTTTCGCTGGCCTTCCTTGATAATTTTCGCTCCTCTTCTAAATTGCCAAGATAGATGGGAAAGGATGATGAAATGAGGAGGGGGCAACTCCCCATATATATTCATTTTTTTGCCTCCAATTAGAGGGCCGACCTGCATTGGAGGGAAGCAAAATTAAATTAAAATCCTCAAATTAAATGTAGTAAAGAAAATCACATAGCCCAAGGATTAAAATTTATTTGTTTTAAATTGCTAATTAATGCATGGCACCCAGATTTAGGGCCTTATGAGGCCACATGCTTCACAATTCAAAGGGGCCTTTTAATTTTATTTGGATCTTATCCTTAAATCAGCTTGCACGTTTCCTTATAGGGCAAGCCTTAATTCATTCAAATGCCCAGATTTTATATTAGTTTGGGGCCACATTGGCCACACTCTACAATAAAAGGCCTTAATTTTAAATCCCAATGCCACATGTTTCATACAAGGGGCCAGATTTTCAATTTTAATGCCCATATTTTGGATTTCAATGCAGATTTTTGAATCTATTTGCCCAAATTTTTGAATTTATTGTGCATATTTTCAAATTTATTTACTCAGATTTTTGAATTTATTGCCCAGATTTTTGGATATCTTCACCAAGGTGATAGGTCCAATTTAGTTTTATTACAATTATCCCTTGCAATTTACAATCTCCATTTGGCAAATCAATTTTTTTTACTTAACTTTCATTTCACCATCAAAATTTTACAAGATTTGCCAAAAATAACCAAATTCAAATTCAAATTTAAAAAATGTTCAAGCTTTTACCATTTCATCAATTTTCAAAATTCACCTAAGTCCAAATTTTGCAATTTTATCGTTTCAAAATCCCTGGGTTACACCAAAATTCGCTAAGGCATCCGGATACCTAGATCTAGGAAAATTGTCAAGGCTTTGCTCGAGAATTGGGAGTCCCCAAATTCTTTGGGGCGATGGTGTGAAACCTCACAACAGGTAGAAAGAGGAAAACTTTATTATCTTTATCATAATTCTTTATAGCCTCCCAACTGTCTTACCCTCCCATCTTCGCCTTGGCTTGTAGCTAAGGTTAAGGTTCTATAAGGAGCCTGGGGATCTAGTTTTATGAAGTAGGAGGTTTTATGAAATAGTAGATTTTATGAAACAAAAAATTATGCTTTTTTGATTATTTAGAATATTTTTATTAAAAATAGTTGTTCCATGACTGGATATTTCATGGGTGAAATTGGGGGTAGGACTGAAAATTGCCCTACCAATTTAAGAATTTGTTACTGACAATTTGTCTTAATTAATAAATGGACTCATTTTAGGCACGAGCTTTTGGTAAGTCTTTTTTCCATTCTCCTTTTCACTTGTGTTCCTTTATAAGTTACAACCAGACGTTCATGGGTTGTGGAAGCGATCTGAATTACTGGCATGTCCATGAATAGAAAACACAATTAAGAAAACCCCAAGTACTATCGAAGCAGGAAATATTTTGTCTTTCTAATATCTGATTGCCAAATCCTACTTTTGCAAGTCATTTTAAGGAATGGACAAATTTTGAAGGATTTGTTAATGGTTGTGCTGAGTTAATAGTCCCACATGTACGCAGGAAAAAATAGTAAGTTTTTGTATTGATCTTGTCTCCAATAAGAGATGGTGGTTCATTAGCCTAGCCTAGCGTACTTTGAATTTTTATTTTTGTATTGAGTAAATGTAAAAGAAAACATTTTAAGGATTGAATGCAATCAAGAGATTGTGAATCACAATAATAAAGCATTTTTAGTTGTAGGATCTATAGTTTGATGGTGTCTAATAGGTTGTTGCTTTTAGTACGTTCTTTTCTAGCCTTTTGTAGTTGAAAACATAGAGATAAAATTTGGATCAGTATGTCTGATTAAATTTTAGAATTTATGCTTCCATTAATGCATAGTTGAAAATGGACTTCTATTAGATGTTTAAATTCAAAATGCTTTCGCAGACATGTGCGCAAAATTGGAAGCATAGAGAATGCACATGAATTGTTTGACAATGTGCCTCAAGGAGATATGGTCTCGTGGAATGTAATGATGTGATCTCATGGAACATGATGATTGCAGGATATGCACAAAATATTTTTTCTGAAAAAGCCATGGAATTTTTTAAGCGAATGCATTGGGAAGCAATAAAGTTAGATTCCACAATTTTTGTTAGCATCCTCCCAATCTGTGTCAAAATGGGAGCTTTGGAATAGGGCATGGACATCCATCAAAGCATTATTATTGAAAGCAGATTTCTGTCGGGTGTTCTAGTTGCAAGTGCCTTGGTTAACATGCTTCCAAAATGTGGAAGCGTACATGGATCGTGATTTGTTTGACAAAATGTCTAAAAGAAATTTGATCTCATGGACTACAATGATTGCAAGATATGCTTGTAAGGATGTTCTCAAACTCTTTGAACTAATGAAGCACTTGGGACATACCTTGACTACGTGAGCTTCGCTTGTGTTTTATTATGCAGTCATGTTGGCTTAGTGATGAAGGGATGTAAATACTTCAGTAGCATGAGTGACTGTCACTGCATTACACTTACAATCGATCAATTCGTATGGTTGACCTTCTTGGTCATCTTGGCTATCGTGAAGGAACTCTAATCTTAATAATCAAAATGCCATCTAGATGTGTGGTGGTTGCGTGGACTTGTTTCCTTGGTGTCTGTAGAACACATAAGAATATGGAGTTAGGAGTATTTTGCAGAAACTCTTTTGTTTGAGTTGGATCTGAAAAAGAAATATAGAAGATACTTGGATGTAGTTGGATTGGAGATCATAAAATGGCAGAGGCTATAGACACAGGAGATATATGTAGAGTAGGAGAAGTTGTCTCGAGAGATGAAGGTTATTTTCCAGACTACACACTGAATGATGTGGAGGAAAAATAGTTATCGCTCTACTACCATAATGAGAGGTTCTACAGTATCAAGGATTTATGTTTCGTAATAGAATAGCTTTTTTTTATACATATATTGAAATAATGTAAATAATTAAAAACAAATATGTAATGGAGAGCAGCACATGCTGTTATCAGTTAGTGAACTGCTGTCACAAAATTACATCTATGCTGAAAACCAACTATCAACAGAAACTCCAAACTGGAAGCATAATACAATTCTAACAGTAGCTTGTAGCTTGAAAGAGGCCTTTAACACCAGCACTATCTGGACATAAAAAGCTAATAAATCAAAACTGCTGAAATAGAACAGCTCAATAAGACTTACAAAAATCGATCATAACCTGAATTTTAACATCTGTTGCAACTGTTTTGAACATAAATTAACATAATTATGAAGATGAAGCTGAAGCTGAAGCAGCTAGATCTTGATTCTATCCAAATGGTTGCTGATCTTCAATTGGCCTTTGGAACCTTCCTGCAATTGAGAGCACACAAAGACTGTATGAAATATGATCTCAGAGTAAAACTTTAGCTTTTCACCTCCTAGATGAATATCATGATTAAAAAATACAGCTATGCATCTACTTTTCCATATGTTAAATAAAATAATATGCTGCATAGATTCAACAACAATGTTCTTGTGAAGATTCAAGTCCAAAATAGCCTCTTTCCAATGTAATTTATGATAAAAAATGACAAGAATATATTTAAAGACATCATTCCATTTGCTTTTGGCCCACTCATAGTTCCAAAATATATGGTTAATAGTTTCATTATGCTGACAAAAAGGACACTTAACTGATTGAATCTCATGCACTTTAATTTATCCCCAACTGGGAGTTTAAAATGAAAGATTTTCTAAGAATCTAGACATTTGTTTCAACTTTAGACTTCCAAATTTGAGCGCTTAATTTTCTCCAAGTGCTCTCCTGAAATTTACAATTATGTCCGTGATTTAGGGGAATTACAAGTAAAAGACTTAGATATATTTCTTTTAATGGAAAGGAACCAAAATGATGCTTTGCCAACCAGCACCAATCCTTGGAGAAATTACATTTTAAAGGGGTGCAAAGTTTCATGGACAGGTCAATGGAGACCAAAGATTTAACAATATTGATAAACCCTTTGAACTAATTGTCTGAACCAAACTTGTTCTTGATGCTTAACTAGTTGTCCCAGTTCATGGAGTCAAAATCCCACAAGTCTCCAAATTGTCTGATACCTTTCTTGAATAAAAGGAGGGCTCGTCTAGGAAAAGATATGGCAAGAGGTTGTCCACGATATTGAATTAGCTTGTTCCACCAAATGGAAGAGGAACCAAACGATAAAATCATTTTGTAGAGAGGAATCTTTCCAATTTAAATATTTGCAAACTTGTCGCCATGCCTTCCAAATAGACTATAATGAGCAAGAAGCTCTAATTTGGAAAAAAAAAAGGGCCAACCAAAGCGTGTCTTCCCATGTCACAATTTGCCATTTTGTTTTTATGAAAGTCTAAGAGATACAAAAATGAACCAAGAGTTTCCATGGTTCATCCTCATTAATTGCTCGAATTATCCACTTTGCTACTAAACAAACTCCTTGGGTTTTGGGATCCAATATGCCCAAACCAACTTTAGCTTTAGACTGAATGCAATGTAGCCAAGAACTGCATTTGAACCCAATCTTGACACCCCAATTAGACTATAAAAATTGACAGATTAATTTAATAAGGTCATCATGTCTTTTATTAGATGACATTTAACATGATGAATGATAAACATGTGAACTTAAGAATATGTGATTTACAACCTGGATCCTACCAGCCAAAGATAGGAATTTTTTTCCCAAGTAAGTAGTTTAGTTTTCAATTTATTGAGCAACCATCACCACATCTCTGCAAGTGATATTCCTATCCCAAAGGAGATACCTAGGTGATGGGAAATCTATCCATGTTTAATTGGTTTCCATTCAATAGAGATCCAAGGGGGTACATCATCTATTTGTGTCATGAGAAAATCAGTTTTATGATGAGCTACCTTGGACCAAAAAATAAAGCAATAAAGGTCAAGAGCTTCCATAACATTTGAAACCTCTTCCTTAGAATTTTGAAGAAAAAACATGTTGTCATCTGTAAAATGTGAGTTAATGACTAACCTATTACCTAGAATAGAGATCTACCGTTGATTAAATTCATTTGATTATACTTTTGTAGCAAGTAACCAAGGGTATCAACAATAATAACATAAAGAAATGGAGATAAAGGACAACCTTGTCATATTGAGTGTTGTAAAGGGAAGGGTGATGGAATATGGATGAAGTGACTGAGAGGGGGCGGGGGGGGGGGGGGGGGGGGGGGGGGTGAATCAGTCAATCATAAATCACTTCACAATTAATTCTTTCCAGATCCCTTAGGATATCTTGAAAATGTTATCTGTTTTAGCACTCGGTAAATAGATTGCAGTAACTTTGAAGATGCATAAAGTATTAGCAAAATTATCTTTTAGATATTCATCAGCACTGGTGTATGATTAAGATAGCAATTAAGAACACAAGAGACACAAGATTTAACATGGAAACCCAATATGGGAAAAACCACCAATGTATCTAGATACTGATTTTCACTTTTCTAAAGTGATGCCCGGTTAGAAGCCAACCCGGTAAAAGGTTACAAAACACACTGTTAGGTGTGACCTTGTTAGAGGATTTAAACACCCTGCTAGGAGTGGCCTGGTAAGAGGTCTTGAAAACAATTCAATGGAATTGTCACCTTGTTAGAGGATTTACAATATGGTTGTTAAACCAACTCGGTTAAGAGATTTAGAATTCACTGTTACAATGATAAGAAGGTAACAATGAAAAATGACCTGTATAATAATGCAACTGCCTTGCTGATTACAGATCTCTGTTCTGCATATGTATGATCCTTCCTGATCGAATAAATCTCTGCTGCACCTTAAGGATATCTGAACGTCCTTCACAAATTCGCACACACCTTTTCTATCTCTTCTTCTGTAAATCTTTTGCTATATATCTTTATTTTTCACATTTGACCTTTTATTTATATGATTTTAGATTTGTCAAATCGACATTATTTAGTATAACAGTCGGCTGAATTAAGCAAACTCTTTTTGCAAAAAAAATCCTTCAAGGGCCGACAGTGCTCGGTGACCATAACTTTCTATAATCTTTCGGAGACCGAGGGAACTCGGTAAACACCGACAATCCTTTGATAACCGACTGAACTCAGTAAACACTGAATTTCCTTTGATAACCGACTGAACTCGGTAAACACTGAATTTCCTTTGATAACCGACTGAACTCGGTAAACACTGAATTTCCTTTGATAATCGACTGAACTCAGTAAACGCTGAATTTTCTTTAATAACCGAGTGGACTCGGTAGACACTGATTTTCTTTGATAACCGAGTGGACTCGGTAGACACTGATTTTCTTTGATAATCGAGTGGACTCGGTAGACACTGATTTTCTTTGATAACCGAGTGGACTCGGTAGACACTGATTTTCTTTGATAACCGAGTGGACTCGGTAAGCACTAATATTCCTGTTTGGCAGACTGACTGAGCTCGGTAGGAACAGATTGCTGCAGACTATGACATTGTGTGACATCAAAGACAATACATAATTTGAGTAGCAATTTCCTTCAGATAATTGTTTCCAACAATCTCCCTCTTTGGCATTGATGGCAACACAATATGTCATAGCATAAGAAATTTGAAAGAGTTAGCTCGGTTCAGATTCAAATCTCCCTCTGTCAGCAAACTTTCTTTATCCTGAAAATTCTTCCTTCTGACTATTGAAAATTTCTTGAAGTAATAGAAAAGACATAGAAAACAATCCCTCTTTGACAACACATGCCAAAGACAATTCACATATTACCGGTGTAAATTAATGTACCTCAAGTACTGATTCATATGCAATGATTCCTTGAATATGCTGCATCAACTGGTTGATTTTCAATCATGTTCTGGTTGATGCATCACTAAAACTGTATTTAGTGAGCCTCGGATAGGGGAATGACCCCTAACTTACCTCTTAGATACACAAATGCATCCTTAGGTAATGGTTTGGTAAAAATGTCTGCAATCTGTTTTTTTGTATGAATATATTCTAATCTGATTTCCTTGTCCTGCACCAATTCTCTGACAAAGTGATATTTAATAGCAATGTGCTTGGTTTTGGAGTGCTCACTAGATTCTTCGAAATGTTTATTGCACTGGTATTGTCACAAAATATAACAACTGGTTCTTTGATTTCAACCTTCATACCTTCTAATAACTGTTTAAACCAAACAATATTTGAACAGTTTACTGCAGCAGCAACATATTCTGCTTCAGATGTGGATTGAGATGTGCAATTTTGCTTTTTACTAGTCCAGGATACCAGTCTTTTTCCAAGAAAAAATGCTCCACCACTTGTGCTTTTTCTGTCATCAATGTTTCCTGCCCAATCAGCATCAGTAAACACTTTTAAGTCTAGATTGCCTCCAAATTTATACCACAAACCATATTCTTCAGTTCCTCTTAAGTATCTTAAGATTCTTTTGATTGCCATCATATGATTTTCCTTAGGTTTTGATGAGAATCTAGCTACTATACCGACTGCTAAGGCAATATCAGGTCTTGTATGTACTACATACTGCAATTTTCCAATCATAGATCGGTATAGGGTCTGATCAACTTCTTTTGAATCATCATTTTTGGTAAGTTTCAGTCCAGTACACATGGGTGTACCAACTGGTTTTGAATCTTCCATACCAAACTTCTTAAGTATTTTCTTAATGTATTTAGATTGAGTAATGTATATACCATTCTTGCTTTGCTGAATTTGAAGACCAACAAAGAATTTTATTAAACCAAATATAGACATTTCAAATTCTTTGTTCATTTGCTCTGAAAATTCTTTGCACTGATCCTCATTTCCTGTAAATATAGTATCATCTACAAATATTTTTGCTAATACAATTTTGTCATCCGGTCCTTCTTTAATATATAGATTGTTGTTATCATTGGCTTTTTTGAAATTAATCTGAATCAAATAGTTATGGAGTCTTTCATACCATGCTCTAGGAGCTTGTTTCAAACCATACAATGCTTTGTGTAACCTGTAGACCATGTCCTTTTTATCTAGATCAACAAAACCTTCAGGTTGTTCAATGTAGACCTCTTCATCAAGAATTCCATTGAGAAATGCAAATTTTATATCCATCTGATATACCTTAAATCCTTTGTGTGCTGCATAAGCAAGTAGAGTTCTTACACCTTCTAATCTTGCAACAGGAGCAAAATTTTCTCCATAATCTATACCTTCTTCTTGATAATAACCTTTACATACCAGTCTAGCTTTGTTTCTAGATACTTGACCATCTTCATTCAGCTTATTCCTGAATACCCATTTTGTTCCAATTACATTCTTATCTTTAGGTCTAGGTACAAGAGTCCATGTTTTGTTCTTTTGTATTTGTTCTAATTCTTCATTCATTGCTTCAATCCAACTTTCATTTTCCAATGCATCTTTGATATTTCTAGGTTCAAAGTCAGTAAGCAGACATGTACCTTTTAGCTTGCTTCTTGTCATAGTACCATCTGATTTGTTTCCAATAATTCGATCTAGTGTATGATGTCTTCTGACATATTTGGCTAGTATAGGTTCCTTGCCTTTTGAATGATTCATGCTGTTGTCTTCTAGGATCTCTTCTTCAGGTTGCTCGGGCTCGGTAGATATTTGCTCGGTAACTTTAAGTTGAGACTCGGTCTGAATTTCTTCCTGTGACTCGGTTTGAACTTCTTCCTATGACTCGGTAACTGTGCTCAGCTCGGTAGATATAGTTTCCTTATTGATAGTTGTGTCTGCCAATGTTTCAGGTTCAATGTAAACGAATCTTCTGTAGTTCTCAGGTTTCCTTTTGCTTTCTTCTTCAGTCTTTTTTGCAAACTCATCAAATTTTACATGTATACTTTCTATGACTTTGTGAGTAGATAAGTTCAGACATTTGTATGCCTTGCTTTTGCTAGAATATCCTAGGAATATTCCTTCATCACTTTTCACATCAAATTTATTTCTTCTGGATTCTTTTAAGATATAACACTTGCTACCAAATATTTTCATGTAACTTACATTGGGTTTGTAGCCATACCATAATTCATAAGGAGTTTTGAATGTGTCTTTCTTCAATTGTACTCGGTTCACTGTATGAACTGCAGTGCTGATAGCTTCCTTCCAGTACTTTATAGCGATGTTCTTTTCTATCATTAGAGTCCTTGCACAATCCATAATAGATCTGTTTCTTCTTTCTGCTATTCCATTCTGCTCAGGAGTTCTAGGAGCTGATACCTGTCTTTTGATTCCTCTTTCAATGCAAAAGTTGTTAAAATCACGGGAGATGAATTCACCACCTCTGTCTGATCTTAAGCATTTCAATCTTTTCCCTGTTTCCTTTTCCACTCTTGCTAAGTACCATTTGAACTTTTCAAATGCTTCTGATTTTTCTCTTAAATACATGACAGTCATCATTCTAGAATAATCATCAATGAAAAGAATAAAGAATTTATCTCCAGTATAGCTTTGTATTCCAATAGGTCCACATAAATCAGTATGTACAATTTCCAAAATTTCTTTAGACTGATAGTTCTTACTCTTGAAACTAGTTTTACTCATTTTGCCAATCTGACAATTCTTACATAGACCAGTATCAAGTTTCTTCAAAGTAGGAATGCCTCTAACCTTCTTGAATTTTCTTATTTTTATCATGTTATCAAAATTCACATGACATAACCTTTTGTGCCATAGCCAACTTTCTTCTATTTGAGCAATAAAGCATGAATATTCACTGAGATCAAGATAAAATAAGTTACCTTTTGTTTGTTTGCCTGATCCAATGAGTTTTCCTTTTTCATTCAGCAGTCTTGCTTGACCATTCATGAATTCAACCTTGAAACCAGTGTTGATTAGCTGTGCTACACTTAGAAGATTATGTTTTAGTCCTTCAACCCAATAAGCATTATCACATATGAGTTCTTTGGTTAATGAGATTCTTCCTTTTCCTTTTATACAACAAGGTTCATTGTTTCCAAATCTTACATTACCACTATCACAGTCTTCTAGATATTCAAATTTTGTCTTGTCACCAGTCATGTGGTGTGAACATCTGCTGTCTATTATCCATATATCATTTTTTCTTATATGAGAAATAAGTGCCATCTTATCTTCATCATCATCAGATTCATCTTTTATAGCAATAAAGACAATTTCTTCTTCACTATCATCAGAATCTTTAGCCATAAAACATGTTTTCTTACCTTTATCCTTGAATGATTTGAAATTCTTTTTGCCATAGTACTTGTGACTTCTCTTCTCTTCCTTGACTTGCTTGTTTGGGCACCTAGCTGCAATATGTCCAATTTCTTCACATGAAAAATAGATCAAAGGAGTTTTACCTTTATATTTACCTTTCCCTCTAGAGTACTTCTTTGCAAGTAATGCTTCTACAATTTTAGGATCACTATCAGAACTTTCTTCTGATACTTCTTCACTTTCTGACTAAACTTCTTTAATTTTCTTGTTCTTCTTTAGTGAAACCTTGGCCTCAAATGCTGATTCAATATTTTTGGAACTAGGAACATAGTTGTCATAGTTGTCTAATTCAAAGGCTATCAATCTTCCAACTAAAGCATCCAAAGTTATATTGTGGTTTGTTTCACACCTTCTTTCTTGAATAGCTGATACTCTTATTGCATAGATAGGGAGTAATGTTCTGAGTACCTTACTTATAACAGTTTCATCTGAGATTGTTCCTCCAGAAGCTCTAATTGCACTTACACTTGCTTTGATTCTTTCAACATATTTTGCAATGTTTTCATCTTCCTTCATATTCATCTTGTCAAACTGTCCTCTTAGGCTTTCTGCTTTGGCTCTTTTCACATTTGCAACACCACCATATATTTTCTTCAGTGCCATCCACATTTCATATGCAGTAATGCATTCTTTAATATCATCAAATTCTTCATAGCTGAGAGCAGATGCAATGTCTATCATCATGGTGTTGTGAGTCTTTTTATCTGCAATGTCTTCAACAGTTAATGCGCCATTAGGAATTGTGTATTCTTCATCAATGTATTTGCATCCTGAATCACCAATGGAAGCCAGATGAAGTCGCATGAGACCTTGCCATGCTGAAAAGTTATCTCTGTTGAGCTTTGGAATTTCCCTCTTGTAAGACATCCTGATTTTTAGCTTAGGTCCTTGAAACCCTTCCTGCAAGCACCAAAAGCTTTGATACCAATTGATGGAATATGGATGAAGTGACTGAGAGGGGGGGGGGTGTGAATCAGTCAATCATAAATCACTTCACAATTAATTCTTTCCAGATCCCTTAGGATATCTTGAAAATATTATTTGTTTTAGCACTCGGTAAATAGATTGCAGTAACTTTGAAGATGCATAAAGTATTAGCAAAATTATCTTTTAGATATTCATCAGCACTGGTGTATGATTAAGATAGCAATTAAGAACACAAGAGACACAAGATTTAACGTGGAAACCCAATATGGGAAAAACCACCAATGTATCTAGATACTGATTTTCACTTTTATGAAGTGATGCCCGGTTAGAAGCCAACCCAGTAAAAGGTTACAAAACACACTGTTAGGTGTGACCTTGTTAGAGGATTTAAACACCCTGCTAGGAGTGGCTTGGTAAGAGGTCTTGAAAACAATTCAATGGAATTGTCACCTTGTTAGAGGATTTACAATATGGTTGTTAAACCAACTCGGTTAAGAGATTTAGAATTCACTGTTACAATGATAAGAAGGTAACAATGAAAAATGACCTGTATAATAATGCAACTGCCTTGCTGATTACAGATCTCTGTTCTGCATATGTATGATCCTTCCTGATCGAATAAATCTCTGTTGCACCTTAAGGATATCTAAACATCCTTCACAAATTCGCACACACCTTTTCTATCTCTTCTTCTGTAAATCTTCTACTGTATATCTTTATTTTTCACATTTGACCTTTTATTTATATGATTTTAGATTTGTCAAATCGACATTATTTAGTATAACAGTCGGCTGAATTAAGCAAACTCTTTTTGCAAAAAAAATCTTTCAAGGGCCGACAGTGCTTGGTGACCATAACTTTCTATAATCTTTCGAAGACCGAGGGAACTCGGTAAACACCGACAATCCTTTGATAACCGACTGAACTCGGTAAACACTAAATTTTCTTTGATAACCGACTGAACTCGGTAAACACTAAATTTCCTTTGATAACCGACTGAACTCGGTAAACACTGAATTTCCTTTGATAACCGACTGAACTCGGTAAACGCTGAATTTTCTTTGATAACCGAGTGGACTCGGTAGACACTGATTTTCTTTGATAACCGAGTGGACTCGGTAGACACTGATTTTCTTTGATAATCGAGTGGACTCGGTAGACACTGATTTTCTTTGATAACCGAGTGGACTCGGTAAGCACTAATATTCTTGTCTGGCAGACTGACTGAGCTGGTAGGAACAGATTGCTGCGGACTATGACATTGTGTGACATCAAAGACAATACATAATTTGAGTAGCAATTTCCTTCAGACAATTGTTTCCAACAAAGGGATCAAACATCTCATTATTAATGATTAATTAGGTAGTAGCATCTTTAAACAACATTTCAACATGTTGACATAGTTTGGGGTGAAACTCCAGCCAATTCCACTTTTGAGGATGAAACTCTACCACATTCTATCATAAGCTTTATCAAAATCCAAGTTGACCATTGTTGAACTTTGGTGTGATTGTTGAGCCCATTCAATAGTTTCCCATGCAAGGATAAGATTGTCAAGAATATATCTTCCTCCAAGGAAACTTGTCTGCTGAGGTCTGGCAATCTCTTTTAACATAGGTTTAATTCTTGTAGTAGTACCCTTAGAAATAATTTTCTAAGAAGTGTTATGCAAAGTAATAGGATGCTCGCTTGTGTTTGTATCTTCATTTTTCCCTTTAAAAATTAATTTGATTATGCCCTTGTTGATATATGGACCTAGAGAACCAAGTTCCAAATCCTCTAGATACATCATGTGAAATTCATCTTTAATATATTGCCACATAATTTGATAAAACTCAATTGAAACCCCATCCAGACTAGGACTTTTATTAGCTATCATAGAGAAAACAACATGCTCCAAATCTTCAATGGAGAGGGTATGATCTAAGAATTGGCTATAATCACTATCTAATTACTTTAGAATATGATCTTTGATTATATCTTCCAAAACGGGTTGGACATCTTGCCAATGTGTGTCTTATTTGAAAAGATTCACATAATAATTTTGAAACAATGTTGTAATCTCTTCTAAAGATGTATGGAGGTTACCCAATTCATCTTCAATCATCCTAATATATTTATATTTAATTACCCCAATTCACTAAAAGAGGGGTGAAGATTTATTGAAGCACAAAGAGATACAAAAAAAAGGTTAATAGAAAGCTCTAAAGAGCCCTATCATGGTCAAAAAGTTCATCAAAAACATGAGATAAGTTAGGGGAAATCTCTTCTTATCAACAATACGCTACAAAGGTTATCTGGTCCTACTACTATACCAATGACCAACAAACACTGGAACCCCTCCTTGAAGGACCATATGATCAAGATTGGGAGGATGATAATATGTTGATGGACAAATTATGAATGTAGTACCCACTTCTACATCTTTATATTAGGGCGTGTTTGCTTGTATTCACTAGTGTTTTCCTTTTAGTGTTGTTCCCTCTTGAAGGACCCTTGTACTCTATTCGTACTAAAAAATGAGAGGTTTTTTTAATTGTGAACTTTCTTCTATGTGCTCTCTATCTTTTCTATCTATTGTGATTTTGATTTTTGATATTTGGGGACAATGCGAAGTGTTGGGAGAATTTAGGAACCCCTTCTATTTTGACCCAAATATTTGTTTTCCTTTATCTTCATGTGTCATTCTTCAAATTTGAGCCAAGGTTTGCAATAATGAAATATTCCTTGACAACATGTATATATTTCTCTTCTAGGTTCATATGCCAATATATTAGATTCTCCCATCTCTCTATAGATGTTGTGGAGATCAAGTGTCACTTGTTAGGAAGTGGCATTCCATGGAAACATCTAGTATGTTGACATGCCACAATGTATGTTCTCTCCTTGGAGTGTCTAATGCTCCCCTCTTTATAGCATAGTCCATTCCATGGAGGGGATCTTTTATATCCATGTGTCTAATTATCTTTTATCTAACGATCATATTGTCTCTACATCATAGTTTTTCTCACAAATTTTTTAAAATTTTGATCATAGAGTCTACCTTTGTAGGGGCCAATCAACTATCTCAGTGTCTACCTTTGTGGGGACCAATCCACTATCTCTGTGTTTGTCTTTATTAAGGCTAATCCACTATCTCAATGTATTCCTTTGTGGGGGACCAATCCACTATCTCAGCGTCTACCTTTGTGGGAGCCAATCCACTATCTTAGTATCTCAATCTTATCCTATTGTACACCTATCTATCTTATGTTATGCGTACTAACATTCCATATCACATGTCTATCTAGCCTTCGCTACACATATCCGTATGCCATCTAAAGACTCCCTATTACATGCTTGTCTAGTATTTTCTATGCATGTTGAATCACTATCAAAATCACCCTATCATATGGCTATTTGGTAGAACATAGCTTGCCACCCATATCAATGTACCATCAATGGTCTTGGGTCTACAAATTATCTTTATCATCTAGTGCACTTGTCTGCAGTCTATGTGTTGGATGTGACTCAACAAAAAATTAGGAATTTCCTAGCTGGGGGAACCCTATTCAATAGAATCCCCACAGGTAAATAAAGTAATATTTTTATTAATTTAGCTCACATCTCTCTCTAGATATGATATACTCACTAAAGTGGAGGAAAAATGTAATGTCCCAAATTTGCACTCTAGTGTAATTTATCATTTCATAAATGTCCCTACCTTATCCAAAAACACAATTTAACTCCATGTCATTTTTCCATGCTCACTCACCTCACCTTGCCATCACCTTCTTTGAATCTTGGCCACATGGTCTAGATGACATAGGACAAGTATGCGCTACAAAGACATTCACATGGCATGCATTTTTCTATGAGCCTGAAGACATGTAGGTTGTCATTAAAGCATTACAAACTGCAACCCTAGATTTGTAACACCCATTTCCATGCCCACCAATGTAGGATTCGATCATGCATGCATATATCTCCATTTTTTTTCCTTCTTTTGATCCTCTACACATTTCAAATACATCATATTTATGTATTCTACACATTTCTCCATTCAATTTTATTCATCTACATAGCTTCTTATCGCGTTGGACAACTTGCAACACCTTTTCTTTGATCTTCTTTATTGAGAAACCTTCATTCCATTGGGCTTGAGCTTTGTGGTTTTGAGTGGAGTTTACTCTTCTTGTTTGTCTCATGTCTATTGAGCTTAGCATAGTACCTTTATCATGTTCTTGTCATTTATTATTGCATAGCTATTATCTTCAGTTATCTATCACTGATCGTCTATGTATCTATTGTGGAGGTGGAAACACTAAAGTAGGGATATGACTGCAGTAGGTCTCCAAATAGTTATTTATCATTGATCATTTATCTAGATATTATGGAGGTGGAAACACTAAAGTAGGGATCTGACTCCAGTAGGTTTCCAAATAGCCCCAATAATTTTCATTATTTTCATGTGTGTAGGTTTCATGGAGAAGCAAGCTTAGAGCATCAACTTCGTCAACTATCATTTCTACAATAACCTCTTTCCTCTTCATTTTCATTCTTAGCCTAATCATTTTTTTCATCACATTTTGTTTTAGTTTTTCTTTTAGTAAATTGGACATTGTCTTATTTTACCTTTATGTTAGTTTCTTTTGTTTTCTTTGTCATCTTATGTACTCTGCGCATATCAGATGTATGTGCACCATGTTAGTGCCCTAAAGTCACACATGTAGAGCTCAGTGGTTGTTCTTTGCTGTTAACTCTTTTATTCTCCATAGTCAAAATATTTTAATCACTTGTTATCTTCAAGTTAGTTGCATATACTTGCATTTACACACTTTAATTGGTTAAAAAATCTCCATACACTTCTTATCTTGATCTCCTAGCTTTATATGGTAGTAGAAGTGAGATGGTGCAAGGAAAGGTCCATCTCTTGATATTTTAGTCAATCTCGAGGTTGGTGAACTCTTTCCTTCTCCACATGTTGGATATTGCTAATGCATTGGGGGGATTTTTGGATACATTTAATATGTTTAATCACTACGTTGAGTGATGTTATAATTACTGTTGTTGTCATTCATGTTTTGTCACTGATGTCAACATATATATTTCTATGAAGAGAATAGGCTGGTTAGTACAGTGTACAGATACTGTAAAGATGTTTCAGAACATGTGAAGTCAGTTGTGTGTATAGGAAGGTGTTGTGATCTTATATCTAAGATCGCATGATGTAATATTGCATATTGGCTAAGTTACAGAAGATTTAGTGAAGACTGATTACTAGGCAGTGACAGTGGAAGTTGATAGAGTAAGTCTATGAGTTTTGGGTCTATCTTACAGGCGATGAGGATTCAGTGTATGTGAGCTTAAGGGATGACATATAAGGTACTGAATAATGTTTGATGATATTTTCAAGGTATGGAAAGAAGGATGACATCAGCTGTGGTGTGTGTTCTGGAGATGACCTATTTGGAAGCTGACTTGAGAGTTGTAGTGTGTAGCATGAATGGTGAGCATGATTTATGGATGTCGCTCCTTAATTCTTGAATTGTAACTAGTGTACTTGTTTTAGATACCATGTGTATCTTATCAAGGAGGTATGTAATTATTTGTATACTAGGAAAGCCTAATTGGCCAACCTGATCATTTATTTTGTAATAGGGTATATATGTAAGATATTTTCTTTAGAAAAGATAATGGTAGAATGGATGTGATGTAAAAGAGGATTGTGGATGTTGCGAGATTATGTCTACTAGATGTAGGGAAGAGGATAAATTATATACTTCATTGGAACTGATCAAGTAAAGATAATTTCTATCGGACAGTTCAAAGATTGCGTATCTATTTACATACACTTGTGGTGCTAACAGTAAGTTCTGAAGGTGGACATAACCTTCTTTGGGCAATGAGCTTACCCTTCTTTTCTTGACTCCTAACAGGGTCTGTCCTCTAACAAGGACTATGTACTGCAATGTTTTAATCAACTCCTAATAGGGCTAGATCTTCTAACAAGGATACTATACTCTTAGTACATCATTAGTGGGTGTAAATTCCCACCAGGGTTTTACCTTTAATAGGGTTTCCTCGACAACAAATATTGTGTTGGAATTCATTATGTTCATTTGATTTGATATTGTTTCTATTCAAAGTTTAAAGTTTAATAATCTATCATACAACTAATTCACCCCCCTCTTAGTTGTATTGGTGGACTGTTATTCCTAAGAATTGGTATCAGAGCTACTAGTGCTTAGAGAGAAAGCTTAACAACATGAGGTGATCTTGGAGATGGCATTTTATAGGAAGGATAGTCCAAAATTTGATCCTAAAAACTGTGACAGTTGGAAGAATAAGATGCGAACTCATTTTCCATGTTTGGGCATTGACTACTAGATGATTACAAAGAATGACAAAACCATGAAAGATGAAGATGAATTGGATAAAGCTATTGCTGATGATAAGAAGATATTTTCGTATAACATGGTTGCAAGGGAAGCACTGATCAACACACTCTCTGAAGGAGAATTTACTGAAGTTAAGGATCTGGATTTAGCACACAATATTTGGGTAAGATTAGAAGCACTATATGAAGGAGACAATTTTACCAAACAAGTGAAGTTATAGAATTGGAAAACAAGGATGGAGAAGCTACAAATAAAGGATGATGAAATAATTAGGGCTTATGTACAAAGGGTTACAGAGGCCATGATTGGAATCAGAAATCATGGAGGTGCTTATGAAGAGGAAGAAGTCATTGAGAAGATCCTTAGATCATTGACACTAGTCTACAAGACCAAAGTTCAGACTATAGAAGAAATTATACTTTTGAATCCAAACTTTAGAAAAGAAATGTTGATTGCAAAGATAACTACCTTTGAAGCTGCAGAAATGGGAGATTATGTACGTAAAGTTGAAACAACATTTAAAGAATCTACACATGGGAAGATAATGTCTACACTTTTGAGCACCAGTTGTGAGAACATAAAAGAAGATCTTGGTGAATATGTTGATGAATGGGAGCATATACAAGTAGAAGAAAGAAAGCTAGATGAACTTTTTGCACTGATCACTAGAAGAGAAAAGAGAGGTAAGGGTAAATTTGAAGGAAAGTTACCTTTGGAATTTTTTCATGCAATAAGATAGGTCACTTTGTATCTAGATTTCCTACAAGAGTTCCTAAGCACAAACCTAAGTTTTTCAAGCCTAAGTATTCAAAGGATAAGGAATGTTACTATGCTAGTGAAGGTATTTCTAATGGTGATGATTTGGATTATGAGGAGATTGGATTTATTGCTATTAAAGATGAAAAACCAGTACATGAGGAAAAAGCTTTAGTATCACATGTTGATAAGAAATTTGAATGGGTTATAGATAGGGGTTGATCACACCATATGATTGGAGACAAAAATAAGTTTGTAAAACTAATGAAATATGATGGTGGTGTTGTAAGATTCGGAGACAATGTTCCTAAACCTATCATAGGAGTAAGATCTATTACTTTGGATGGAAAGACTAATACTTACAGTGTATTTCTTGTTGATGGACTTAAGCATAACTCGTTGAGTGTTGGAAAACTGATGGACAAAGAGTATCAATTGAAATTCATTGATGAGAAGTGTTTAATCATAATTAAGACAAGAAAACTGATTGCAATCAGTACTAAATCTAGAGGTAATGTGTTTGAATTAAATGCATCCAGAGCTTCTTATTTTTTTGCAAAGGTAGATGACAGTTGGCTATGACACATAATATTTTGTCATGTTAATTTTGATAATATTATGAAGGAAAGCCTAACTAATGTAGCAAGAGACCTACCGAAGATTGTGAAACCATCTAACACCATATGTAGAGAATGTGTTATGGGAAAATAGACTAGAAGCAACTATAAAAGAAAATCATATA
The DNA here is from genome assembly GCA_027943335.1 of Chamaecyparis obtusa. Classification (NCBI taxonomy): domain Eukaryota; kingdom Viridiplantae; phylum Streptophyta; class Pinopsida; order Cupressales; family Cupressaceae; genus Chamaecyparis; species Chamaecyparis obtusa. The sequence goes on along the minus strand of BSBK01001340.1, from coordinate 505,271 downwards.
TAGAAAAAGGAAAGTTGGATCTGGTACATACATACCTATGTGGACCTACAAGGACAAGATCATACTATGGTGAAAGGTATTTTATACTTTTTGTTGGTGACTTTTCTAGAATGATTTTGATCACTTACTTGAAAGAAAAATCAGAAGCATTTGAAAAATTCAAGATATTCAAAGAAAAAGTAGAGAATGAATCAGGTCTAAAGATAAAATGTTTGAGATTAGATAGAGGTGGATAGTTTACTTCAGATATATTCAATTCATATTGTGAAGAGCATGGAATACAAAGGTAGACTTCTTCTCCTAGGACTCCATAGCAAAATGGGATAGCCGAGTGAAGAAACAAAACAATACTGGATGTTGCTAGGGCAATGTTGCTTGAAGGAAATGTATCTCATGTGCATTGGAGAGAAGTTGTTGGCACAACAATATACACATTGAACATAATTCAAATCAAAGAAGGTACAAGTAAGACTCCTAATGAAAATTGGTTTAATCATTATCCTACTATAAAATATTTCAAAATATTTGCTAGTAAATGCTGTATCAAAAGAGATGATGAGATAGGGAAATTTGATGCTAGAAGTGATGAAAGAATTTTCCTTGGTTATTCTACTAAAAGCAAGGCTTACAAATATTTTAACTTGAGATTGAGGAAGATGATTGAAAGTAACAATGTGAAGATAGATGAAAAGTTTCAGATACAAGAGAGAATGTATGATTGTAATCATAATATAGAGATTAAGGAGGCTGCTACTACAGAAGAAGAACTTGTTGATTCTGAATGTGAAAATGAGACTTGTGATGATGACACAAATGAGGCTACTAAGATTCCTAAGACTTCGAGGTATATAAAGAAAAATCATCCTGAAAATTAAATTATTGGTAATACAAGTCAAGGAGTAATGACTAGATCAAAGACAAGGGAAAAAATTTGTTTGATTTCTCAAGTTGAACCAAAGACTACTAATGAAGCTTGTAGAGATGAATCTTGGATCAAAGATATGAAGGAAGAGTAGATCAGATAAAGAAAAATAACACTTGGGAATTGGTTCCTAGACCTAAAGACAAAAATGTAATAGGAACTAAGTGGGTTTTCAGAAACAAAATGAATGGAGAAGGAATTGTTGTAAGAAATAAAGCAAGATTGGTATGTAAAGGTTATTCACAACAAGAAGGCATAGATTTTGAAGAGACATTTATTCATGTTGCTAGGATATAAGCTGTGAGATTATTTTTGGCTTATGTTGCACATAAAGACTTCAAGGTATATCAGATGGATGTCAAATCTGCATTTTTTAATGGGGATCTTGAAGAAGAAGTTTATATAGAAAAACTTGATGGATTTCCTCTATCCGAAGATGAAGACATGGTATGCAAGTTGAAGAAGGTACTATATGGACTGAAGCAAGCTCCAAGGGCTTGGTATGCAAGGTTAGACAAATACTTACTTCACCTTGGGTTCAGAAAAGGTAATGCTGATAGTAACTTGTATTTAAGAGCTAGTGAAGATGGAATTCTAATAATAGAAGTTGTTGTTGATGATATTATCTTTGGAGGGAATGATGAAATGTGTAAGAAATTTTATAAAGAGATAGAAATTGAATTTGAGATGTCCATGATAGGTGAAATAAAATTCTTTCTAGGACTACAAATAAATCAGAGCAAGAATGACATTTTATTTCTCAGACTAAGTATCCTAAAGAAATGTTGAAAACATTTAGAATGGAAGACTATAAACTAGTTGGTACACCCATGGTGACTGGTCATAAACTATCAAATAATGATGAGACACAATGTATTTTTTAGACCAAGTACAGATCAATGGTTGGTGGATTACAATATCTAACTCACATCAGACCAGATATTGCTAATGTTGTTGGAATTGTGGCTAGATATCAGGCAGAACCTAAAGAGACATACCTAGCTACTATGAAAATGATATTTAGATATCTGAAAGGAACAATGGAATATGGCTTATGGTATGATAGAAATGTTAACTTTGAACTTCATGCTTATATTGATGTTGATTGGGCAGGGAATATTGATGACAGGAAGAGTACTAGTGGAGGTGCATTTTTCCTTGGAAAAAGGTTGGTTTCATGGTTAAGTAAAAAGAAAGATTGTATAGATCAATCTACTGTTCAATTAGATTATGTTGTTGCTGGTATTAACTGCACTTAAATTGTTTGGATGAAACAAATGCTGAAAGATATTGGAATAACTTTTGGTGAACCAGTGGTTATCCATTGCGATAACACCGGTATGGTAAAAATGTTAAAGAATCCTGTAATGCACTCTAAAACTAAGCATATTTCTATTAAGGATCACTTCTTGAGAGATAAGGTAGAAGAGAATGAAATAAGATTGGAATACATTAGCACAAAGGAATAGATAGGAGACATCTTTACAAAGCCATTGCCAAAATATGCCTTTGAGTATCTCAGAGGTATGCTTGGGGTGTAGACCCCTCCTAGTGAGAATTAAATGATGCAGGGATGCATCAGTCCAGAGGTTTTCAGAGCCTTATCATATTCTGGACTTGATGTATGGATCTACTCCTCAGGGAGAGTGATCATTGAAGACAATTGTTGAAGACATTTGATGACTTATGACACCCTTTTCCATTGTTGTCAAAGGGGGAAAGAGACGATGTGAAAATCCTATGGGAAAGAGACTATATGGTAAAGGTACTAAGAGAATACTTTTGGGTTGATGGATTTTACCATATGTTGCCATCAATGCCAAAGGGGGAGATTGTTGGATATTGCTAATGAATTGGGGAGATTTTTGGATACATTTAATATGTTTAATCACTACATTGAGTGATGTTAGAATTATTGTTGTTGTCATTCATATTTTGTCACTAATGTCGACATATATTTCTATGAAGAGAACAAGATGGTTAGTACATGTACGAATACTATACGGATGTTTCAGAATGTGCGAAGTAAGTTGTGTGTACAAGAAGGTGTTGTAATCTTATATCTAAGATCACATGATGTAATATTTCATATTGGATAAGTTACAAAAGATTTAGTGAAGACTGGTTACTGGATAGTGATATTGGAAGTTGACAGAGAAAGTCTCTGAGTTTTGGGTATATCTTACAGGTGATGAGGATTCAGTGTATGCAAACTTAAGGGATGATAGCTAATGTACTAAAGAATGTTTGATGATCTTCACAAGGCATGGAAAGCAGGATGACGTTAATTGTGGCGTGTGTTCTGGAGATGACCTATTTGGAAGCCAACTTGAGTTGTAGCGTGTAGCATGAATGACGAGCATGATTTATGGATGTCGGTCCTTAATTATTGAATTGTAATTGTTGTATACTTGTTTTCGATACCATGTGTATCTTAGCAAGGAGTTATGTAATTATTTGTATATTGGGAAAGCCTAATTGGCTGATCTGATCATTTTTTTTGTAATAGGGTATATATGTAAGATCTTTTCTTTTGAGAAGATAATGGTAGAATGGATGTTATGTAAAAGAGTATTGTGGAAGCTACAAGCTTGTGCCTGCTGGATGTAGAGAAGAGGATAAATTATATACTTCATTGGAACTGATCAAGCAAAGATGGTTGCTACTAGATAATTCAAAGATTGTGTATCTCTTTACATACACTTGTGTTGCAAATAGTGAGTTCTAAAGGTGGACATAACCTTCTTTGGGCAATGAGCCTACCCTTCTTTTTCTTGACTCCTAACAAGGTCTATCCTCTAAAAAGGACTATGTACTGTAATATTTTAATCAGCTCCTAACAGGGCTAGATCTTCTAACAAGGATACTATACTCTCATTACATCATTAATGGGTGTTAATTCCCACTAAGGTTTTACCTTTGACGTGGTTTAATTGACAACAAATATTGTGTTATTATGTTGGCATTCATTATGTTCATTTGATTTGATATTGCTGCTATTAAATGTTTAAAGTTTAATAATCTATCATACAACTGATTCACCCCCCCTCTCAGTTGTATTGGTGGACTATTATTCCTAACACCACGTTCCTTAAGGAAATAAAAAGGAGTCACCTAAATTAATCTCCTAAAAATAGGAAGATCTTTGGTTGTAGATTGAAGAAGAGTTTCCCTAGTGGAAATAAATAACCACTGGTGAGTCTAGTGATTAACATTCCAATGCATCTTATCATAAAAGTCTTGCCAATATGGCCTAAGTTTCCTTCCAACAACTAGACGGATACCCAAATAAACTAAGGGAAGAGAACCAATTTGAAACCTCAAAATATTGGCATTCCTTCTCGGAATAGTCTTAGAAGTGTTAAAAATGAGATAGAAGATTTGTTCTCATTGAATTTCTGACCTGAAGTAACTAAATAAATATCTAGTGTTTGTCTAAAAGATCCATCTTCATAAAGATGAGAAACCCCTATAAGAGAAGTATCACCCATAAATTGTAGATCATAATTCTTACGCAACTCATTACCCCAATTCCCACCCTAAATCAAGGCTTAGGAAACCCAAGACTTAATCAATTTGCGTAAGCTCTTAACAATATAAAAATGAATAAATAGGGAGAGAGATGGTCCCTTTGGCAAAGACCCTTGGAATCTCCAAACAAATTGGAAGGCTTGCCACTGATAATAACATAGAAGGAAAAAGAAGTAACATAGCTCATCATACAACTAACCCACTCTTGACTAAAACCAAAGGCTGTGAGATTATTTTACAAAAAATACTAGTTAAATCTATCATAAGCTTTTGCCATATCCAATTTGATGCACATAGATATCTCCTTAGACACTGCCATAAAGTGAATGAATTTGGACAAAATCACTACCCCATCCATAATTTATCTTCCTTCCACAAAACCTCGTTGATCCTTCGAGATCAAAGATGTGAGCCAAATTTTGAGCATCTCTGCAATCAATTTACTAATAAGTTTGTAAACCATATTAGAAAGAGCAATGGGCCTAAATAAATCTACTCAATTAGCTCCTTCCTTTTTACAAACAAGGACAAGAAAAGTAGAATTCAATGCTCAAAGCATTTTTTTGCTACTATGAGATTCCTAGGTCACCTCCAACAAATCCAATTTAATAATATTCCAAAAAATTACTATTTTTTTTTTTGTAGGAAACCCATTTAGACCAAAAACTTTAACCTTTCGCATACCAAAAATAACCTCTTCAAATTTAGATAGAGAGATCCAAACCTATGGGAGATTTGTTCATCTCATTTTTTACTAAAGAGGAAATACATGTTAGAATCAAATTCTCCTCATCTTCAACAAGAGGTGAATCTTTAGTAAAGAGAGAAGAGTAGAATTGTGTAGCCTCACAAGACAATGCCTGCATAGATAACAACTGATTTGTTTCTAAGTTAACTAAAGAGGAAATTTAGATTCTATTACAAGTAGCTTACATATAATTATGAAAAAGTCATGTTCCTATCAGTTTCCTGAAGCCAATCAATCTAATCCTTTTTCTTCCAAAAGATCTCCTTGCCAAGTTCTCACTCCTCCAAGTGACAAAATTGAGGAATCCTTGAATATTCCTCTTCATTTAACAAGAAGGTTATGGTATCATCATATATTTCATCTTGTGAGCTAAAATTCTACAAACTGTAAATTATTAGCAAAGGAATACACAACAGTACTATAGGAAGGGTTCTCATCTCTCCAACACTAGACCATTAAGTTGTAAAGGTAATAGTTATGATGCCACGTGAGTTGAAACTTAAATGATGATTCTTAGGAAATCTAAGAGAAGTTTCTAAATATCTAATTGGCTAATGATCTGTACCCCTCTAGTCAAGGATCTTAGAACTTGTAATCAAGCTACCACCCACATAGTAGCAAGAGACCAGAAATCTATCCAACATATCAAAAATAGCTTCCTCTCCACATCATCTAGTAGTACACGTGTAGAACCCATTAGATGAATTAAGATCAACTACATCAAGGAGGTCCATATTCTCATGAAAGAGATCAAAAGAAGAACAAACCTAGTCAAGCCCCTCTCCCTTTCTCTTCCATACTTAGCATAGAATTAAAGTCACCGGCTATAACCCAAGGAAGATACAAAGAACACAACTGAACATAATAGAGAATTAAAGTCACCAACTATAACCCAAGGAAGATATGAAGAGCACAACTAAACATACTTTATATGAGACCAAAGAAAAGCTTTTCCATGAAAATCAATTGGAGCACACACATTATGATGTGGAGGGCATCGATGGTACATCTCCAAATCTACATGATATCCTTTCTTCTTTATAAACATTTACTTAGAGGCTCTCAATCTTTCATTATTCAAATAATGATAATGTCAATATAACAATATCAATTTAAATCATGCTCCATACCTACTTGCTAAGTCAAACTCACCATTAGCTGATTTATATTCATTGATCTTTTTCATACCTTGCGGGTTTGGTTCTAATTCGAACATGCATGTAAAAGACATTCACCACCTTTCCTCTCCCTTCAAAAACTGAGTCAAAACATAATGTTCTTCGATTATCATTTTTAGAATAACATTCAATATCATATCATGATTCGACATCAACATAGTTTGGTAGCAGTTCTTGAAACCATTTTAAAATGAATGTTCTCAACACTTGCAATCAGGTTTTAAACCAAATCTTGCCAAATACACTGACCATTAATGTCCCAAATCAGGACTGTTCTAACAAAACCATTACATAAGAAAACTAGAGTATTACATTTCTTAAAAAATAGTGCAATTTTAACATGGGCTGTTAAAATTGCATCTTCCCATTCGAAACTAATGTGAGAAGGTGTAACAGTTTTTGAAACCATTTTCGATACATTTGAGAAAGGAATACTATGATTTTAAATCACTTCCATGTCAAGCAAAACCGTTTCTTACCATCCCAACGGGACTGTCACAAAATAACTAACACATCACCAAACTACAAATACTCTATTCAAGTGTCCCCAAATCAGGACTATTGAACCCGATTCACAAACAAGTAGACCAATTTCAAATGTTTATCGAAAACTCAAGAAACCTGATTCATGAACAAAATAAACTCTTTCCTCAAAATGTGAAACCATATAACAATATAATAACCATTCAAAGGAAACTTATGAAATCGATCACAAGAAATATTAAGACAAAGACTTATACGGAAATTGAAAACTCCAAATTGACTCCATTAAAACACATTCCATTAAAATCCAAATGAATACATATTATGATGGCTCTCTGGCTGGAGGCCAGAGAGCCCAATCCTTTTCAGAATTCTTACTCTCTCTCCCTAATATATTCTCTGTCAACTCTCCTTTGCTATCTTGATCGATTATATTTATGCCTATTTAAAGATATTTCTCAATGGTTACAAACTGTTCTCTTATCCATGACCCTACGTATTCCTTTCATAATTTTGATTACAATTGTCATGTAATGCCTTTTCGAATACATTATAATGCAAATTAACAATTAACCCATTTCTTGACATGATTTAAATAATATAAAATTGAAGGTGGATGTGCCCCTGCACCATATTCTCGAGCTTCAAAATTTTCCATGTCCCATGGAAATGTTTTGGTGAGACTTCTGCAAATAAATCCTTGGCCTCTTTGTCTTCACTGGATCGATGCCTCTACTACTTCCTCTATTGCTTTCACATGACACCCATCCATGGAGTTTATGCTGGTTGTTGTCCACCACTATTCATGTTGCTGCTTCACACCACCACTGTACTGCCATCTTACCCACACAAGATTCTGGAAGATGCTTCCCACCCTTCTCTCAGTGGTTTCTCTCATTGCACCTTCTACCCAGCTTCATCTTGATGGAGACAATATCAAGACCCCTACTAAGATCTTCACATACGAAGAACACCTTTGTTCTTCTGCAGCTTGGATGGATCAACTTGCAACCATGATTTCATCACAAGAACCCACAATACTCATGCCTGGTGTAGATTGTCTTCTACATGCTCAGAATATTCTGAGCTCTGATACCATTCTGATGTTGAGGCCATCGATGGTACATCTCCAAATCTACATACACTAGTGCATTTGACCCACATTTTCAACCAAGCATTAAAATAGTTTTCCTTGGTCGGTTTATAGAAGGAAAATTTTGATTTTTTTTTAATCCATTCCCGTGCTGGTCATAATTACAACAACCATGACAGGTCGTAATTCCAACCAACACATCAATATAACTTAAAAAAAACATAGGGATCATTTTATTTCATTTTTTTATATTCTGCACGCGGTAAAGCAAAGGTGAAGGAGGGTCAAAAGAGGGCATCTGTCGACACCGCCTACACATCTAGCCTTGATTCCACCTGTAAGCACCTCTCTTCAAGAGTAAGTTGACCCCATTTCACCTTTGTGCTACTATTGCATGCATTTCATCTAATCTTCACTGGTTTAATACATGATTAATATATATTGTATATTTGGTTTTTTATTCGTATTTCAAATTGTTTTCATTTGTCATGGGTTTGAAACCCTAATCTCTACACTTCTAATGGTGTTCATGCCACCATTAGAAGTGGTGTGAACACCATTATAACTTTAAAAAAAAACATAGGGATCATTTTATTTCATTTTTTTTATATTTCGCGCGTGGCAAAGCAGAGGTGAAGGAGGGTCAAAGGAGGGCATCTGTCGACACCGCCTAAGCATCTAGCCTCGAATCCACCTGTAAGCACCACTCTTCATCAGCAAGTTGACCCCATTTCACCTTTGTGCTACTGCTGCACGCATTTCATCTGATCTTCACTAGTTTAATACATGATTAATATATATTGTATATTTAGTTTTTTATTCGTATTTTGAATTATTTTCATTTGTCACAGGTTTGAAACCCTAATCTCTACACTTCTAATGGTGTTCATGCCACCATTAGAAGTGGTGTGAACACCATTATAAATGGCCCATGAATTGGAGAAAATATGTCGAATGATACAATAAGAGAACCATGGTTGTTGATAGATTTGAAAGTCTTAGTTGGTTGCAAGTCTCAGTTGGATACCCATCTTAATCAAAATCTCTCAACATTATCAACATATTCCGTAAAGGTTTGCATATGCATGTTTTATAATATATTATATGTAATGAGCAAGAAAAATGACACCGTCAATAGGGTCTTAGGAAAATAACACCACCAATAGGGCCTACAAAAATAAATGCAGTCAAACAAAATGATGTGCACAAAAAAACAATTAGCAATCATAGATGATGACATATAAAATAAGACTTTATCATGGAAATGCTTTAGTAATTCTTTGGTTCAATTACAAATATTAAAAATAGCAGGGCAATGATGTACATCAATCTGAAATATAGAACTTATACAATAAGATCTTTATCAACATCACTGCTTTATGTTTACATTTGGTAGCCGTTTAAAAAAAAAAGTGAACCCTTCTTTCACATTTGCATTCCATGTAACCTACTCAGAGGAGTTTCCATATGAATAGAAGTGCCTACCATTGGTGCTTGTTAAGTGCACCCTTCACTGTGTTCTCCACCAAGACTGTCAAAACAACATAGAATACATAGGATACAACTAGGACATCACCAAAACCAAAGTTATCACAGGGGTGGGAGTGATCAACATATGAGGCCATTTGACTTGGAGCCTTATCATACTGAGCCTTTTTATCATATGATGTCCATACCTCATAAGAATCTAAAATTACATCAGTATATGTATAATTATAATTATCATATAATGCACCATTATGTTCACATAAATTCACTAGTAGATTTGACCTTAAATTTTGACTAAACAATTCAACCATCAAATAAAAATGTTTAGGTTGGTTGCATTATAGAAGGAAAACTTTTGTTTTTTTTTAATACATGCCCGTGTTGGTCTCAATTTCAACTAACATAGTGTTGGTCAAAATTTTGACCAACACGGGCATAACTTAAAGTAAAAAAAAAGGTTTGAAACTTCATTTCAGCACTTCATTTCAGCGCGCGTGAAGGAGGTAGAAGCTAGACCAGGGTAGAAGTGAAGGAGGTATGTGCTGAATGCGTATGTTTCCAACTTCTATCATTGTGCATTATAATTTTGAATGGTTCCAATGGGTTTACCGCTGTAAATCTATTGTTTGATGCAACCACAACATAAAATTCTATGAAATTTGTTTATTGTTTGCACAAACGACTATGAAAGGGATACACAATTTTTATGTTGTATTAAACTCATCAGGTAGTTTTCAATATTGAAACATATTCCAATGCATTCATGGTATTAGGGATCAATGATTGAAATTTTTGTAAATTGACACAGTCATCGTGAAGGAAAACAATTTTGTGAACTATTAACTAGTTTCAGTTTGTCACATTGTATCTAATACTCTAGACTACACAACACTTTGCAGAATGAACCCAACTCATTGTGTTGGCTTTGCTATGAGGTCATGGCCCTAACTTGTGACTTCACTATGGAATGCCAATGCTGCAGGATGAGAAACAAGTTAGGGTAGTTTTTGTTCCTAAATTTCATATTCAGAGCCACGGGAAGTGTTAAAACTTTCTTCAATGGTTGATGCCCTAACTAGGTGCATATCAAATGTTTAACCTATGGAATGTCGTAGCAGAGTAATATTCGATGGTTTGAAACTAAATACCTAGATCTGATTGGAGAGTCTCAGGCACATTGAAATTTCTTAGTAATTGTGATCATCTTGAGTACCCAACATTGTCCATTCCAGACTAGCTTGTCTAACCTGATCACTTGGATTAAGGAACTCTGTGACAGTCGACATTGTAGGATTAAAGTGGTAACAGTTGTTAGGAGAACCAGTGTACATATTTGAAGACCACAGACCCTTCCTTGAACCAAGTCTAAATAACCAAGTGAATGAATGAAACACTATTGTAGGTCGAACCGAGAAAGAATAGAACTCAATAAACTCTGTGTTTAAAGAATTGGAATACCCTGTTGATTGGTCTATTCCAAAGGTTGTGTTGAATATAATGAGTGTGAGTAAATTTGTTAGTATATGATTGATTGGTGAGACCCAAACCAAGAAATAACAACAAGGTTGTAGCTCTTGTTAGGAACCCGAGTTGGCTTAACAAGTTTACAAAAATCTATTAAGGAAATCAACAGAAACCCTACCTGTTGCTGAAGGTATTCAGAGACCAAGCAGTCATACAGTGTTGGTTGAATCATTGGCCATGATTTGAACCAACTTTGTTATTTGTTGATAATCAGATTTTGTAGTAGATTGGGTCTATTTAAGTTTCTGTTGTGAACGCTCTGCATCAAATTGCAAGAGGACCCTTGACCAAACAAATTGGATCCAAGAGAAAAATAAGGATATGGATTTTTTGAAAGAACCAGTCCTCTTTATGAGAATAAGGTGTGTGACAGAGGCAAGCACATACTTTTATTTTTTATGGTCTTGAGCCATCAACTATGGTTGGATTTTTACAATCATATTTTTTGTGAAGGAATTACTAGTGCATGGATGATTCCCAAAACATTTATTTTCCATGCATAGTAGGTTTCCTTTGTAGGAGTCAATTTTTGCATTATGTCAACCTTTGGTATATCCAATGGATAAGCACATGGTCTGCTCCACCAGGGAAAGTTGGAATCTTCATATGCATGCAATGGGCATACATCCCCAATTAGAACCATTGTCGGGACTTCAAAAATTGAGAATGTATTTCCCCACATTTTTCCAAACCCCATAATTTTTTTATACTATTGTTCCTATGATCCTTATAATTTCACCAAGACTCTCTTCCAATCACATCAAAAAGAGAGTTATATTGATGAAGCAATAAAGGCTAATGAGAATGCAAAAGAAACTTCATCGAAAGGAAATGTCATGACAAAACATAAAGCATCCAAGGGACATGCAAGATCTCTCTTCAAAATATGAGTGAATGCACCAGTCACTCATATTTTGAAGGAAAATTTGGTCTTATTGAAATAGAGATTTTCCTTCATCAGATGCTTAATGTTATGCTTAATGACATAACATTAAGCATCTGTTGAAGGAAAATTTGGTCTTACCGAAATAGGATGTCACACTGAAAATCAGGATGTCAAGGAGCCATATGAAAATATCTCTTCAAAATAAAAGTTAATGTGTTGATATCAATATAACATTGAATACCTAGCAAAGGAAAATGGTGTCTCATTGACAAGGAGAAAGTGTACTTATTGATGAGACATCAAATTTCACCTAGAGAAAATTGAGGGTCTAGCGAGATAACAATTCATGATGAAGAAGAATCCTATCAAGGAGAATTTCCTATATCAAGCTAATTGCTCGAAACCGGGGCACACTTTGATATGATCTTGATAAGTCTCTTTGATTAACCATGAACAAAGGAAAAAAGGAAACATGCTAGTGCAAGAGCTCCCAAAATCATCATTTAGGAGTGTTGTGGAAGGCCTTGACAAGTTATATCCTTGAAGCATGTTTTCTTAAGTATTTATTGTCTTTTGATAAGACCCTCAAATTCAACCTGTCACACTAGCTACTGACTGTCAAAGCACCTGCCTTCATTGCATGAATATCATTCTCTTCACAAGTATATCATTGAGTGACTTGATTTTTAGTTCTTAGTTCATGATTGATCTCTCTTATAACCCCTATTGAGCCACAATGTCATTTTCATCCAATCTTTACTCCAAGCTATCATGAAACTGATTTCATGGCTTTGTATCCTAGGTCTATCACTATTTTTAATTTTGTTTAGAAAAAAACTTATACATCAAATTTTATTTTGGGGTACATTAGTTGCACGTGTTGAATGCTTTGCTAAAAACATTTCAAGCCATTCCCATCAAATCCAGCAGCAACATTCTAACTCTAGCCATGAATTTTGTATTATATTATAAAAGCTCTCACTTTCTTCCAGTGATTGCAATAATTCAACAACACAATGTAATTATAAGAATATACCATAACACAATATGAAACTAAAGAAACAATATATACTACAACACTACCTAGACATGACCGCTATAAAACTTACCCTGAACATTCTTTTAATAGTCTTGTCGTAAGTGAAAGGAGGCATTCTAAGTGAAAATAGGTCTTTTAAGTATGACTGCCTTTTGTGGTCCTTTCACTTCCCTCAAGAGAAGATATAAATGTTTTAATAAAGGGATTGACTATTCCAATTAATTCATCAGAAAAACCTTACCCCCTTGTTCAAATGGACCAGACCCTTAACCCCTTTGGTCTACACAACCAATACCATTGACTATCCTAAAGACAGTGACTCTGCAAGTTGTGATTCTCTAGTTGGGACAATCATCACACTATTCCCCTAAGCACTATGGATTTTCCTTCTCATCCAAAAGAAAATCTAACATCATTCTAAACTATTCTATACTTTTCCCATATCCATTCCAATCCATTGATCCAATCCATTCATACTTCTACACAAACAAATTAACTCACCAAAATGCTGTCATTCCAGGACAATCATACCAAACCTTGAAACTTTGATTGCTTCACCCTCAAGATGGGATTATATGGCCCCTCCAAGAATCCTACTTGTGGTAGACAAACATATCTTCATCCCCATCAAGCCTCCATGTCCCAAACACACTTTAAGTATGGATAAAGCACTCAAACTTCTGACTGTGACAGTCAGCCCCCCCTTCCTCTATGACAGTCCAGTCAGTCTTCCAACTTCATAGCATATGAATTCAATGCATGGTTCTCTTAAAACCAACAAGGGTAGTCTAAAAAGTGTCCTCTATCATGCCTCCTCATGAAGAGTCCTTATTCAACATGCAACATTCAAGAAATTACATTCCAGCCTCTCGGGTTACCCTAGGAGAGGGTTTTGACTATTTTTACCAAAAAATTGATTTCTCCTTCTATAAAACTCAAAATGGGATGATTATACCACAAAAATCAAGTTAATTCATTCCTCTAACACCTCCAATTGATAATAGTTCAAGACAAATGCATTAAGGTGGCATACAATACAATGCAATGAAAGTGACTGTATTTATGGAAAATCTAAAAATTGAAGAATTAAAACATAATTTTACTACTTCAAACTTTATATATGCTTGTCTCCTTGACCAACCCATGTTATCTCTCCATTTTTCAATGTGAATAGGTCTCTTAAAGACCAAATTTTTACCATCTTTGAAACTACTTTCAAACTCCCCCAAAACTGATTCTAACTGTCTAAAACTGACTGTCTACTAAATAGACTTATTACAAAAAGTTGTAAATGTTGTCAAGTTGAAAAATAGACAACTAAAAGCCCCATTAGTGTTAAAAACACTTTTAGAAGCCTTAAAACTATAATCCACACCTAAAATACTAACCCTTAGGTCATTTAGACCTTCTAGTGACCCTTAGTCCTACTTTGCCAACTTGGGCAATTACATTCATATAGAGTTTTCAATTACAACCAAATGTCTTAACTAGCCATATTACATCTTTGAATGACCTTATAGGTCCCATATATCTTCTTCCCTTCATGGTTTCCACCTTAGGTCTTACTAGTGACAACACCTTCATGTCCTTTTGGTGCTCTGCACCACACTTCACACTATCTTCTCTACTCTTGGAAACTACATTCCATATTTTCAATCATTGTATTGACATAAGAAATTCCCTTTCTTTCTCTTGTCAATAATAGTATTGTTCATAATATTCTCACTACTTTTCCATTGTAGACCATGATTTTTTTGAGACAATCAATCTTTGTAGCAATATGACTACTCAGTAATAGTGATTGCATACTCCGAGAATCAATAAATTCATCTATCCATGACAGTGAATGGACCTCTTCTAAATATTTTTGTGTTGAAAGTGTTTCTACCAAACATGGAAACCTAGGTCAATGTAGAGATAATGCTTGAAAATCAAAGAGGATTGTAGGAAAACATGAAAGACATGATGAAATCCCTGCCAAATATTGACGGATAACCCTATTTAAAGATAGCTGCCCTTGCTGATATAACAAAGACTTTAAACTAAACCTCGTGCTATTAATCCAACTCAACCAAGTTTTGGAAGGAAACAACATGAAGGATGAAGAAAGAATGGAAGTAAATTGATCAATGAAATTCTTGCATAAAAACTTGATTATTTTTAATTATAATTCTGATCTAACTCTTGGTTAGGTGGAAGTAAGAGATGCTTAGTTTCAATCCTATGCACTATGAAAATTTAAACTATAATTAGTTTGTGAAAAAATTATAATACAAGTGTTTCTATCCAAGCATAGGCACACTACACATCATGGCAAGCAATTGTGTAATGAAGCATGTCATGAAAGTCATAGCCTAGTTACTGAACTCACAAAGTACAAGAAAATTTCACCTCAATGGTTAGGCAGGTTAGTCCCAGTCTCTATTGCATACTTGTCATCAGTACTGAGTGATGGAGAAAAATACTTAGTACTTATTACTTATTACTTATTGCATCTAGGTGAAGCTCACATGGGCAAAGCATCAAGACTTCAACTATCCCAGTATTTCTCCTACTCAAGCGCACTTAACCATGGAGCTTCTACCAATGTTAAGTCCAATTAGCTTGGTACCCCATTTATAAAACCTTCAAAAAGTGTCATGCCTTATGAACCATTCATTATAAATCCCTTTTAGCTCATCAATTGATAAGTAGGAGATATCTTCTACTTATAAAAATGATTCTTAATCATCTTCTTCTTCTTCCTATTTCACTAGTGTATCTCACTGCCTCACCATAGTGAAGCAGAGATCATCACACTGTTCATTGTTGTTGGTCATCGGGTCATGAATTTTTAACCAGTCCATCACTTGAGACCTTAAATGTATTGGATTCTATATTCATATACACAATGAAGATTGAATTTACCTGATATGATCCTTTTTGTAGATATATTACTAATATTGGAAGTACTATGGACTTGTAGAGGCAATTTAACAGTTCAGGAAACTAAGAAATGAGTTGTCATTATGGTAAGCCACAAGAATGGTCTTGGGAGTATTATTGGAGGTGCTTAACTTTGGAAAGTTACCATGTTAATGTCATTAAAAAAATACAAAAAATTAAGGCCTCTCATTAGGTTTGTAGAGGATCTCTTTCATCAAAGCTCACGAGGTAAGCTTAGAAAAGATTACACCAAGCTTAATTAACCAAGATGGGGGAAAAATTGACAAGACTTGAATTTAGGCCATCATCTCGGAGTTCAAAATCATTTCTCTTATAACATGTCAATACCATTCCAAGAGAAACTCACAATTTCAATTGTGACCACACTAGCCTCATCGCAACAAACTTGTTAGAAACATGAAAATAAAACATGTTAGCAATTCCATCATTTGTTTGTTGTTTGGGATAGTCACCATAGAATTATTTGGACTGTCTCTCCTCTTGCCTTGCAAGGTTAAAATGACCTATTTTTCATCCCTCCTTGAATAGACCCTTACCATCTTGCACTTGTGCAATGATAGGACACCAATGTTGCTAATTAAGGTTGGAGGGATGATTACACCTATCTTGAAAAAAGACTGTCAAATCATTATGCTTTCAAATCAATTACCTATCGACGTATCCCTTGCGAGGGAGAGAAGCCAAACACATAAAGAACATGCACATAAACATGACAACTGAAAAACTTAAATGGAATACACCAAGAAGTACCAAATGATGAATGCTCAATTGTTGTAATGGCAAAGCAATATCAGAACCGTCCATTTATAGTCCTAACGATTTTGGAAATTGTTGACAAAGAGTGTTTCTTTTTTTATTATAGTATAAATGATTTTTCTATAGTCGTAATGATTTTTCTTGTTTCTTGTCTTTTGTCCCTTTTTGATTTCCTATGTCTGTGCTTCGTGACAGGATTTTGTCACCTTCTTTTGATGGTATATTTCATTCACTCTATGTGGAATACTATTTTGTTCACTATTTTATTTCAGCTTCATATTTCTTTCATTTTTCATATACACACAGACTACACATGCTGATAAAAAAATGAGCTATTTGATTTAGGTTTACTTTTCATTATTGTAAATAGTTAATATTTCTGATGGTACTCCTTGGTGTATTTCATATAAAAATAATCATATAAAAATAATAAATGTAGTAACGATGGTGCGGTGCATTATTGATAAAGGTTTAATGACTCTTGTCAATGTGCCAAACTATCAATGTGGTGGTGGGAAGTGTGTGTTGAAGACTTCACAGACATTGAACAACCCTGGACGACAATTTTGGTGCTGCCCTAATCAAAAAAGGTTGCTAATGTGTATATATTTAAAGTTTCTAATGTCAATACTATTCATTATAATATAAGAACTAATGTAGACTAGGTATCACAAGGAAATAATGGCTATGGATACTTTACTTGGGTCGATGACAACTCATCGGCATCTATCTGCCCATCTCCACTTATCTACGATGAAGGATTTGAGTGCAAAATGTGTCAAGCTAGTGAAAATTCTGAAATTATATTTTTATGATGCCTTCTCTGTATTGTAATCACATATATTTGTTGCGACCATATGCAGAGATGAACTTAGGAATTAGTTAGTTTAGTATTTTCATATTGTAACTAATATTTTAATATTGATATGACATAACTTCGCTTTGCCTCAAGTGCGCATATATATGGTTTACATCTTTTTTTAGAATAATTCTTCATGTTTATGGCTCAGGTGAGCCCCAATTTGCTATCAATCACATGATTTAACGTATAGTGTTTTCTTGGTTATTCCATTTGTTCCTTGACCTTGACTATGGATTGACTATCATTTTCAAGCTTGAGCGAGGCTTCATACCAAGCAGCATTCGCATATTTATACACAACGCTGATTTACACTAGAGGTAAACTACATGTGTCATGTAAACAACATGGTTGAATGCAATCTCTTTTGTGTGTTTTCAAGAGTTTTCCCACCAATACAAGCATAAATAATGCATTGGACGTAATCTACGAATGCTACATGGTATGAAGTCTCACTAAAGTTTGAGCGCAGCATGGTATGAAGTCTCCCTTTATTCCAATGAGGGATTGGAATGAGTTCATTTTGGATGCAAAGGAGAATGGGGATACTCAAAGAGGAATTACACCAGCAAATGAGAGAAGGTATAAACATGACAACTGAGAAACATAAATGCAGATTTCACAATAGATGAGAAACATAATTGTAGGCATCATAGTCACAATATTTTGGAGACAACATAATTGAGTTGTGTACCCAAGTGGTGGAGAGAAACTTCTGCACCCCCGATTCCAAGTTGAATACATTTGTTGGAGGACCTTGTATTCATGAGCAACATATGTAGTCAACTTGGAATCAAAGGTGCAAGAGTTGCTCTCCACTATCTAGGTATACAACTCAATTATGTTGTCTCCAAAAAATTGTGACCATGATGCCTACAATTATGTTTCTTAGCTGTTGTATCCCAAGACCCCTTATGACCCTTTACGACTATTTATGATCCCTAAGAATACATCTTAGAGGTCTTAAAATGTCATAAAGGGTCATAAGAGGCTCCTAGGAGGGGCCAGATGAGCTTCCACCTTCACGTGGTTGGCCCTGTTAAGTAGAGAATGTTAATTAAACTATTCTCTAAACATAATTGTAGGCATCATGGTCACATTTTTTGGAGACAACATAATTGAGTTGTATACCCAGATGGAGTTGCTCTCCATCGTCTGGGTATACCACTCAATTACATTGTCTCCAAAAAAATGTGACCATGATGCCTACAATTATGTTCTTAGAGAATGTTAAACTATTCTCGAAACAAAGAGAAGCTCAATAATCTAAGGTCTCAGTACAAGAACTAGAATTGAGTTTTTTCCCAGCTGTGCCAAAATACTCAATTCTAGTGCTTGTACTACATGACTGGTGCCAAAAAAGGGCTCTCCTAATCACTGATTGTGACCCACTGGCAACAACCAACATAATGAGTGTGGACTCCTGAAGATAAATATCAAATAGGAGAAAAGCACCTGCAACAATAGAGGTAATAGCTGTAGATATAGGTGATGATATCACATAAATCCCTAATTTATTATTTCAGAGAACAAACAATAGACTGTGAATTAGGGATTTCTATGATATCATCATCTAAATCTACATATTGATACTGCACCGGCCGAGCACGACGGAGGCATCGATTCTACTATGAATTATAGTACTCAAGGTATACATTTTCTATTCGAATTTTGATTAATGAATATTTAATACAAGAAAACATATTGAATTGTTTAAGGTGGATTAGTTGTGATGATGAGATGCACCATTTAGATGTTAACTGTGACAGTCTCTTGGTTTTAGGTAATGCAGAAAGAGAAGCCTAGTTCAATATGCAATCTCAATTCATATACATAGGATATCAGGTGGAGTTGAAAAACACAACAGGGTTGCATTTTTTATAGAGGTCTTTTATTGCATATTTTAAGTTATAGACCATCAAGAAAATGTAAACATGTTGTGTTTTTTCAACTCCACCTGCTATCCATGCATATTTTGCTTGTGTTTCACGCACATTCTCGATTCAGAGTGGGAAAAATCTTATTTTTGATGCGAGGGAGAGAAGCCAAACACAAAGAACATGCAAATAAACATGATAGCTACAAAACATAAATGTAGGTATCACAACAACTGAGAAACATAAATGTAGGCATCATGGTCCCAATTGTTTGGAGACACAACATAATTGAATTCTATACCCAGACGATGCAACACAACCACTACTCCTACAGTTCTAAGTTGACCATATATAGATTCCTTATCTTTGGTTTTTGGATCCCGCAGTGTCTATTTAGAACTGCAGGAGTAGTGGTTGTGTTGCATCATCTGGGTATAGAATTCAATTATGTTGTGTCTCCAAACAATTGTGACCATGATGCGTACATTTATGTTTCTCAGTTGTTGTGTCCCAGGACCCCTTATGACCCTTTATGACCCATTACGATCCTGAAGAATACATCTTAGAGGTCTTAAAGTGTCGTAAAGGGTCATAAGAGGATCCTAGGAGGGGCTAGATGAGCTTCCACCTTCACGTGGTTGGCCCTGTTAAGTAGAGAATGTTAAACTATTATCGAAACAAAGAGAAGCTCAATAATTTAGATTTAAATACCAATTTTGTTCTTATCAAACCGTCAAAACATTTAAATAGCCTTTTAAACTGCTATTAAAAATAAAATATTTAATCAACATTTACTTACAGATTTGTGTGCTTGTCTGAGTTTGATATGTAGATCAAGTTGTACGACCTTACTTGAACAAGATCTATTCTAAAGGTTGTACAACTTGATCTGCATATCAAACTCAGACAAGCACACAAATTTGTAGGTAAATGAAGCTTTCTTAGTCAGTTTGATTTTTCTTGAGGCTGTGAATATATAGTACAATGAAAATGCTTTATTCAATCACCATAATTTTTTTTTAACCAAAAATTAGTATTGGTCAATTTTTTGACCATTAAATAACATTAATTTCGACGAGAATGCTATGCATTCGATGTTAATTTTGTCGAATAGTGGTCAAATATTTAGTCACAATTTCGACGTCAAGTTTGCCAAAGTTGGCCTCAATTCTACTAGCTTCATGCGATTAGTTCGACAAAGTGTCAGTCGATAAGTCGACTACTACTCAGGTCACAATTTTGACAATGGGTTTTCCTGTAGAATAATCAACAAAAAAAGATCGACAATAGTTTTAGTCATCTATTGGACCAATTGTTGTAGAAAATTCAACTAATTCTCATCAAAATTTGGGGTAAAATTTAATAGTGATTCCTATTTTCATATGCATTATAGCTTTGCAAACTAGTCATCTTAGGTGCACAAGGAGATTCAAACATGCATGTGTCATAAATGGGACTAAAAAGAATACACCCATTGTCAAACTTCATGTGAGTCGGGTATAAATATGCATACCTTTGATATTCCTTGGTCAACAAATCTGAAATTTGTTCACAACTTAGTGAACCACTATCTTCATTGACACCTTGTGAGTTCATTTTTATACTGGAAATGCGCTAAAGTAATTGGTTTATCCTAATGATAACATAATATTTGGAAGATTTAGTCATGGGATTTGAGAAATAATCCTAGGGATAGCACATCATAAAATAGAGTATTATTGCATTCCATGAGATAACATCTGTTTGAGGCATTCCGTCAAACATTTTATGTGACTTGTGTATATTTCCACATTTTCCATACATATCTATCAAAGCATTTTCCATTGTAATATCCAATGAAAATCCCCCTTCCATTATACTTCGATGGATGCCCATACCTTAATGTTCTAACACTCCCGTTTCGGCACAGGCTGGTAGGATACTGGAAAAAGTCATGGAGTTTGGATTTACACCTGCTAATTGCATTTCCTTAAAAGTTTCCATGGCCTTCTCAACAGTCATAGCATTCCATGAGACCACATTTCTTTGACCCCTAATTTCTCTGCTACAAAGTTAGACAACAGATTTGTCCTTTCTAGTTTTAACTGCATCATTTACCTTTAGAATATAGAGAGTTGGCGC
The DNA here is from genome assembly GCA_027943335.1 of Chamaecyparis obtusa. Classification (NCBI taxonomy): domain Eukaryota; kingdom Viridiplantae; phylum Streptophyta; class Pinopsida; order Cupressales; family Cupressaceae; genus Chamaecyparis; species Chamaecyparis obtusa. The sequence goes on along the minus strand of BSBK01001340.1, from coordinate 483,820 downwards.
TCCTTGAAAGTCTAGATCAACTCAATTCATGGTGTTTGGAGTCAAACCATTTGTTTAAAAAAAAATACTAACACTTTCCATTTTTATTCTGCACAAACATTGATATCATCTAAAAATCGGTCCTATTTCTAAGTGATCAATGGTTTCACTAGTTTTTCTAGGGTTCACAGGTCTTTGCATCAAAATGTTCATAATTTTTACCATTTTAAAGGAATTTTAACATGATTTTAATGTTTTCAAAACATAAAATGTCATTAAAAATTGGGTCAATGATTGGCCAATGAATTTTTCATGAACCTAGATTTTTCAAGGAAAAATTTGGCACTCTAGGATTCAAGATTAATTGGGTATAATCATGATTTTTTATAGAGTATTACTTCTCTAATTATTAGAATGTATGGATTATATGCATTTGTATTGAGATTGCATGTTTAGATAGTTTTTAGTTGGATCATTCTATTTGATTGGATCCTTTCTAACAATGTCAGCATGATCTACTTAATAGATTAATAGAGCTTTTAGTTGAACCTCTCTTTCCTATTTTGAAGAAGAAAGGGAAAAAGGTTTACAAATCACCATTGATGATACCAATTTGATCCCATAATGTGACGTCACATCTAATCTTAAGCCCCCACTTCCTCCATTTTTGTTTATTCCTCCTAGATTAGCTCTTGATTGACAATTGGGTATCCAAACAATCTCAACCCAAATGCATGAAATCCACTGTACATATCTTCTAATTTTTTGGCACATACATATTACAAATTGAAGAAATGCTATGTCCTCATCAGTGCAATAAAAAGGACCATTATTTTTAAAAATACCCTAATTGACAGTGAATGCAAATGCAACCAGAGAAAGCTTTAAAAAAGAAGCTTGTTTACATACACATTTAAACCTCTAATACAGTCTAACAAAACATAAATACATCATAATACATAATAAGCAGGTTATCAAAAGGGAAGTAAAAAATCTCTTTCCCTAAAGCTCCTCTAGGTGCCTTTGGAGTCCTTGGCATGTAGATCTGCAGGATGGAAAATGGATTGAAAAATCTCTCTTTCCACAGCACCTCTCCTTGGAGGAAGTGGATTCATCTTTCTGTGAAGCTTTGTAGGATGAGGATGATCCACTACCACATTCTTCAATTTGTCTTCATAAACTTGATTCTTCTCCATTGCCTTGAACCCACTAAGCTCACCTCTGAATTTTTGAACTGAAAATTAAAGCTTTAACACCAATTTACTCTTGCCTCAAAGAAAACTCTGATGCTTTGGCTTTATATAGCCATAAATAACTTCACTCCAAATGAAACCCACTAATTGGGCTTCACTAATCATGGTTTCTTTTCTTATTCAACTTGAGTTAGATTGAGGCTACAGGCTTATCCTCTAATTTGGTGACACACTTTAAGTGCATCCACTAGGCTTCCTCACCTGTCATACATGTTTATAAGCTTATTCTGAAACCTTGTAGAAAATGTAAATTGCCTGGGAATGATGAAAGAGTGAAATTTTTTTGTTTGTGAAAGGGCATTCTTGAGAAAACATACATTCTTTATGTTCATTGTTTTAATCATGCTTATCTCATTGTTCACTACATAGTTTCTCATTTTCTTGATGTCATGAATACATTGTTGATCTTCATTGGCTATGGTAATCACTATTTTTAAAATTTCAAATCTCTTTAAGGTATCTTCTTTGACATGCATCTTTGATATTACTGTTTTGATGTTTTGCTTCCTGTTCTTTTTTACTTCTTCACATTCCATCTCACTATAATTCCAATTCAATTTTTCATTGTATATTGTCTTCTCACTGCATTTCTTTTTCTATCACTAAATTTTCATGATAGAGATGTACTATCCTCTTCTTCTCAAATTGTGTCTATATATGTCATACAATAACAATATTTTGATCTCCATAATAACATTGAGATCTCTCTTTTATCTTCTCTTCATCATTAGTTTACTATTTTGCATCTTTGATCTTACTATATTTTTATGCACATCATTGTTTTAAGCCTTTCATAGTGCCACTTCTATGAAAATATTAGACATCAATGTCCTTTGTTCTATTATTGCTTATCATTGCCTCATTTTCACCATGTACTTGAACTCTTGCTATGTACAATTTGCCACTATCTCCTAACTATCTTGAGGTGCTCAAGGTCTGCCACCCCTTTACCACATGTGTTTTGTTGCTATTATGTTACTAGGTTAAAGATGGGGACATCACACTATCTATAGAAGACTATCATGAAACACTCATTCTTGTGACTGAATAGAACTGTCCTTTTTGAAATTGTCACATTAAGAAGTATAAAAGGTTATGTCTTTCACGATACACCCTTGAGAGGAATGTCACATTCATGTTCCTTTCACCTTATCTGCAGTAATTTTCATGTGTTGTATGACTATCCTGCAGGTCCCTTTACATTGCTTTGTCATTTTTCTTTGAAAAGTACATGACTTCATCCTTTATTCTTTATCTTTTCAATTGAGATTATCATATCAGGGTATGTGCAGGATCATGGTATGCCCAAAAGTGGCGATGTGAAAAAAACCAATTTTCACTCGTCCAATAGCACACAAATAGATTTGTTGACATTTTAGTAGGCCTAGGTGTCAGTACACCTGGCCAAGCCAAAAGCCAAAGCTAAAGGGCAAATCAGATATCTGATATTTGCCAGTAATTATAAATCTCTATACCCAACCATGTTCAACATTTTTTCATTGTAAAAATGTGAACGTAGCTAGGGCTATCTGATATCCAATATCATTTCCCCTATCTGATTTTTCCTAATTTGCCAGGTAACTAAAAGCTTCTAATTTGTATTATTTTTATTGTTTTTATTATTTTTAAATAGAAATATATAGTTTTTTATATAAAAATTAGGGTAGCAATGAGTTTTTGTATTGTTTTTTAAAATTCATTGTAATTATCGATTTGTTTTTTCATTGTTATCAAACATGGAATCAAAAAACCCTCCTAATGATCCCGCAAACAATCTAGAACCACCTCCCAACAATCCCCCACCTCCAGAAGATGTACCTATCACAAACCCTTGCTATTTAGAAGATCTAATAGGAGATAATCTAAATGAACTTAGAGGATTTCAAGCCACATATGCCAATATCCCCACATTGCACCCCATGTTTATGACACTAAACTCAATAATTGAAAACATGAAGAAACTAACACAACAACATAATGTTGCACTTCTTTGGTGCAAATCCATGCATGCCCAGTTTGACGATGGGATTGATTATGATCAAGTCATGAACCTAAATATAACAAAACATGACATAGCTAATCTTTTTGTGGATCCTAAAACCGGTCTAAAAGTAGACCGTAAAAAAACCAAATTGTCAATTAAATGTTGCACAAATAGTGCAATACGTGACAACTTTTGGGACCATTGGTGGATGGTTTTTGATAAACCACCTCACAAAAATTTGGACGTCCCATTTTATTTTATTAGAAAATTGTATGCTGAATTTGTGCTCAGTCACAAGGTGAATTATTGGAGTATGAGACCGAACCAGGGTGTAGGTTTAGGCACTCTGCAAGACAGGCCATGTGCACAATGGGTGAAATCTCACACATATGTCCCCCCTCCCGAGATTTCACCACCTCCCACAGTGCAACATCCAGACATTATTGTTGAGGCCGACTCATAGACTTTTTGAGCCATTCACACATTGAGTGATCTGTTGATTACACAAAGCACAACATTGTCACCTCCTCATCCTGATGCTTCTGGCGCTTCCACATCCTCTGTGAGCTCACATGTTTGTGTGGCCCACACTTGCATTATATGCAAGAATCTGTGCTTTGGACCCCTGACTGATAGTGATACATATAATTTCAGCTTCGATGGGGACAATTCTACATAGCACACTACAGGCACTGAAGTATCTCATGGAGATGTGCATCAGGAGCCTACAGAGCCATGGACTCCCACTATTATGGTAAGGGTAAACTGTTCACTTTTTACATTGTATTTAAATTTTATTGTTCCTATTTTTAGTAGAATTTCCTTATAACAATTTCCCACTTATGTCTTTTTATGTGTTACATTTATGTTCAATTGATGAAAGAGGAGGAGATGGCATTGGTGGAGGGGTCCACACTTTCTGGCATATCATTTGTTCTTGACACTTCCATGGTACATATATTTTAATGTACTCATTCATTTCCTTTTAAATTAAGATAATAGTATATGTACATTGTTTCCTAATTTTTATGGTGATCTTTTACATACTGATGCAGGTGTCACCAGTTGCCACCGGGAGGCAATGTGAGGGGGTGCATGTGTTAGTCATCGATAAAAGAAAGGTAATTAAGTAATTTAGTTTGTTTATGCATACATGTATACTTGTCAGTTGTGCATACTCATTTTTAATTTACATGGTTTATTTGGTAGAGAGTGGCATATGATGATGCCGTGAGACCCTATCATCATGATAGAGTCACAAGCATATCCATTCGCAGTGATAGCCCCATGGTACGTACATTTCTAAAGTTATTTGTGTGTATTTTACTATCAAGTATATATAATATGGTCAAGTTATGACAGTATGAAGTATTTGTTTGACTTTTGTAGGTCACTCCTAGTTTGAGGGAGCCAGAACGCCAAGGGTTTGTATCATTGATGACTCAATCAACAATCCATGAAGAAAGTTCAACACAAGTAAGTTTTAATGTTAATTAAGTTATTTTTTAAACATATATTTTCCACCAAGTTTTTAACATTAAATAGTATAACTCGTAGATGAATTTCATGTTCACAAACATATATAGGTGGGAGTCAACATTGGTGGCACTATTCCTGCACTACCAAGGACATATATTAGGTCTCTTGTCCGCAGGAGGAGATGGAGAGGCGAGGTATATGAGAGTTCAATTTTGGTTTAAATTTTATTTATTATTGTTGTCTATGATTCTGAATTTTAATCTAACTTGGGGTTTCACCTTTTTTTTTGAATGCAGGATCCATTAGAGCCTAAGAGTACTTCAAAGAGGTTGCATTTTGATGATCCTCTAGTAGAATAGGATGTCCTAGGAAAATTTATAGTTGAACTTCTTATTTTGAGATGTCATATGACACATTTTGAGATGGTGTATGCCACATTGTATCTAGATATGTTGACATATAAATATGTACAGAATTATTGTTCATTTTGATATATATATGAAACTTGATATTTGATCCAATTTGTTAATTGCGTGTTCATTTATTCATTGTTAGTATGTAAATATGCTTTTGTGTATGTACTCATGTGTATGATTTATGCTTGAAGTATATTCATGTATATTCAAGTACATTATTTATAACCTAAATTCATATGTATGGGCTATGTGCATGACTTAATTGAATTCATGTTGTATGCTTTATAATCTATGTGCTACATGACTTAAGAAAATTTATGTGTACGCTTTATGTGCTACATGTGTTCACATGTGTAATTCATCATTTGAGGTATATAAGGATATCTATTAAAGTGGTTTCAAGGTTTCTAGACTTACCATTTACTCCCAATGGCTAAAAGACTTCAAACTGGCCTAATTACATAATCAAACACCCTTTTGGCCATATCAAAACATATCTCAAATTTAGGTATTGGTCTTTTGGACAAAATAGTAGTACTCTGCTTGTACCCTTGCAAATACACTAGAAATGCCTAAGAAATGTGGTCTTGTAGCATCTCACAGATCACTGATACCTCTCACAGGGTCTGAGTTACAAGCCTCGAAAGTTTTTTGACCAAATGTGCTTAGTGCACCTTGGGGACACTTTGGTCCAGCGTGGTCCGAAATGTTCTACTAAATCAGTGGTCAAAATGGGGTTGTCCCTAGCATTTACCCACCCAACCAGAGCAAATGGTGTAGTCCATTCGGTGCTTGGATGAATGTTTTGGAAGTAATCCATTGGTGCAACTTTCAACTAACCCTCACTGCAAGTTTTAGCATCGAGCGAGACTGGTGTGCTAAATTCAAACAAATTTGAATCTACCAGAACAAAGAGAGGTTATTGTAGGCCTCAGAAATGCCATCCTGTAGAATCTCATAGATCTCTGATAGCTCTCACAGGGTATGAGTTACGAGCCTCAAAAGTTCACTGACCAATCATGCTTAGTGCACCTTGGGGACACTTTGGTCCGGTGTGGTCTGGAACGTTCTACTGACTCAGTGGTCAAAATAGGGTTGTCCTTAGTGTTTACCCACCCAACTGGAGCTAATGGTGTAGTCCATTCAGTACTGAGACAAATAGTTTGGAAGTAATCCATGTTAGAGTAATAGATATATTTGACTTTATAATTAAATCATTTCGGTTTAATTACTTAAGTCCTCTATTATTCTCTTTCACTTAAGCTATCTCTTTTAGGTGCATAATAACTAATATTTCTATTAATTATTATTGCACAACCTAGCTTTTTGGGCTTTAGGGTTTCTATCCTTATAAGCGGCTTTTGTAATTATTTCATTAATTCTCTCTTAATACAATTTGAGCTCTGACATTTTTTAGCACAAGAGGGTTTTTCTTTTTCCATATTTTTGCCTCATTCTTTGTGACAGGTATTGTGCATGCAGCTGGATCTTGGAGTTGAATCTGATATTTCATCAGTTTCTACATGGTATCAGAGCCTTGTTGCAGTAGCTTGTTCAAGTTTTTTGGAGCTGTGGATCAAGCCCTTTCTTTCTGGGGTTTTTTGGTGTTTTTTATATTGGATCTGGGGGGTTGCAATTTTTTGGAGCACTCTGGGTAAAAACCGACCTCATGGTTGCATCTAGAAGGCCCAAAACACCCAAAATCCACATAAAATTTGACCTTTTTGGACACTGGAGCTTTTGGAAATATTTTTTTTTTCTCTCCAGGCCATACAGCATGCAAAACGAGAATTTTTTTTTTTTAAAATCATTTTTTAATGATTCTTGGCATTTAAAAAAAATGCGTGCAGTTCAAATTAAAAAGCGCCACCAGTGTGTTAGTAAACAGATTTGTCCTTTCTTATTTCTTATGATAATAACTCTTAATGCCCAAACTATGAACAATATCTGAATACAACAGTTGAAAAGCCGCTTTATGATTGCTGGCCTTTCTCTGAATTGGAAGGTATAGCTCCCTTATGGAATGATATGCAATGAATTATGTTTTGCTCCTAAATTTAACCTAGGGTATGCTCTTAACCTGAGAGCAGAAGAGGCAAACCGAATTAAGCCTACACAGGACTTAACCCAGGCAGGAAAAGCTCTCAAATCTAAAACCAAGCAGCAAAATCACAAATCCTATGAATTTATATGCTCAACATCTACTTACAGAAATGTAAATGAAATGATTAAAGACTTCTAATGAATCCTTCCTCGAATATCCCAAAGCACATCCTACTGTGGTTTATTCATATCCTCATGACAAAGGAATGAAACATCCTTTCCTTCCTACTGTAATTCGGATTAAAAGAAAGAATCATAGAATCAACAATTTCTAACTAAATGGAATAGAAAATCATTGACATAAAACACCCTTCAATTGACTCTGCAACATCAAGTCTCTTACACCAACAATTTTTCCAACCTTTGTATTTACTTTTACAACAGTATATATAGAGTTTACAATACACAACCTCCATGAGAATGCCAAGTATTTCAACTTCTAGAATTTGGAAAGACTAGGCACCGAGAAAGGATATCTTTAAAAAAAGAATTTGGAAAGCCAATCATAGATATAGGAATAGGAATAGACATCAAAATTATGACACTTCATTTCAAGGCTCTCATTGTCTACTTTATCATTATCCATCGAACCAACATCTTCCATTAAAACTTAAATTCTGTAGTTCATTTTAAAATTCAAATACTGATGAACACGTTTCATGGCATTGAGCTACACTTCATTCGGCCTCGCTATGTTTCCAACCATCAATTTTATGTATGTGAGTTCCTCAACTTAGAGCACGTGCTTCATTAAACACTTGAATCTCGCCGCATCGCATCAGACACTAACTGAGTGAGCGAGTACACGTGGCATGATCTCGCATGATCACATAGCATGTTTTAAATTCATGTGATCATGGACCGCTCTATCATTTGATGTGTGCTGGACTGTAGTTGACGACACATGGCACAATCTCGCATGATTGCATAGCAATATTTTAATCTATGTGATCATGCGACTACTCCTCTTTCCTTCACCTTTTCATTGAATATCCACCTGCCAACCGCCAGACCTCTCTATCTACGTGGGACCCATTGTCGCATGATCGCATAGAAATATTTTAATCTATGTGATCATGTGACCGCTCTATGATTGGTCAACTCTAAGCATCTTCAGTCCCACCTAGACATGTGGAAGGATCTTGGGAATGCTTGTTGTTGTCAACCATTTTGTCTTTTCTCATCGGACACAAAATTGCTACCTGTCTTTATCCCGCTTTCCCACCAAGATAACATGACATCATTCAGGGAAAGCGACAACCACAGATTCATTAAGAGTTGCAAAGGGCTTAAGAAAACAACTAATGCACAAGGCATGACAACCACAGATGAAATCTCTTGGGCCCACAGAGCTATGCAGGAGAATCTGACAGGTGTCAAGATCTCACTATTCTGCATTGGTTATTTTTCAGGCATCTTTCCATTGTGAAATACCGACCATCATCAGATCGAAACTTTGGGTGATTTGAACTGTCGATCCGATGTCATAATTTAGGTCCCGCTGAGAAATAGGGCCCACCAGAACACGTGGCGAGATCTCACATGATCGCAAGATAGTTCTCTCAGTCTTGCAATCTTGTGACCTCCATTGATTCTTCTTTAGTATGCCACATGGTATAAATTCCTTCGGACTCACCACTCCATGTGGCTTTAATCCTGCTTGATCGCATTCACCGGCCTAAGTTTCTATTGTCACATGATCGCATAACATGTTTTAAATTCATGCGATCATGTGACCACTCTATGAATGGTGCAATATTTAATAACTATTCCATCTCATCATTGCACTTGCGCTGTTGGCCTTCATGGGTCCCAGCAAAACACACTCCCATTTGCTCGAGCTTCCATTTCGCCTTGTCGCATGATCGCATAGTATGTTTTAAATTCATGCGATCATGCGACCACTTTGTCTTTGACACACGTGGACCGCACTATTGGTAGAGGGATGTTCTTGGCAGAAAATGTATGCAGAGGGTGTGAAATCCGCATGGAGTAGTCATTGTGCCATTTTCTGCCTTGCATTATCTTCATTGTTTTGACTTCGAACTGCAATCTTTTTGAATGCACCATCATTGTATCTAATGTGTCTTCTAATCACACTTCGGAACCATATCAGATTACTCATGTTCCTTGAGATCTTCTAAATTTGCAAAATTTTATTATAATCAAATCCTTCCACTTGCAAGCTCTACTTTTATAACCAGTGTACACATTAAGACAAGAGAAGTCTTATCAACTGGAATGTATACACTACCCCATGGAGTCAATCTCTTAAATTTCAAATGCCAGACTTGTTATTACATCAGTCATGTGAGAAGACTTTCATCAGATCCCTGGTATATGCCTGGAGATCACAACTTCACAATCATCCTTCATCTGAGAAGATCATTAATGAAAACATGACAACCTTTTCGGGTTAGGAACTATCACTTACCCAACATGACAATACTTTGAACCAACCCACCTGGCTTATAAATGAGAGGGCAAGAGAAAAGGAAACCCGACAAGGATAGCCTACCTATGAAGGACTTAGACCTAGACACTAACTAGATCAGACATGACTATGACTTCAAGATCTTTCACTTTTAACAACATAGGTATGGGGTGAAAAGTGAGGCAACAACTGGCTCTGACTGGGGACTTAAACATTCCCATGTTTAAGAAATGAATCCTGTATCTCTGGTTTCACAAAGGGTAAATAAAAAGGATAGCAACACAACAAAATTGGAACAAGAACAAAGGAAAGGAAACAAGGGAAAGTAGCTAACCTAGGAAACACAAAAGAACAAACACAACTATGTACAATATAGGGGTTACCTATTTTCAATTTTCCATTTGATAAAGCTTCAAATCCTGACCATTGAAGGTCAGTGGTAGTACCTCACCATCATGATAAGCCAGCTTGAAAGAATTGTTTTCCAATGCTTGATGAATCACAAATGGCCCCTTCCATAAGTTGTCAAACTTCTTATGCATTCCTCTAGGAGCACTGCGTTTATCCTATAGCAGCACATTGTCAGCAATCATGAATTTTTGTGGCCTTGCTTTTCTATCAAAGATCTCCTTCACTCGCATCTGATGTTGAGTGATATGATCAACTATCTCTTCTCTTTCCTCTTCTAGCTTTCTCAGATAGAGGAGCCTCTTTTCCAAACCATCTTTGTAAATGTCATCTTCAATTACTGTTCTTAGTTTATTTGTGGCCAGCTCCAAAGGTAAAGGAAGATTTTCTTTGGTCCCATAAACAAGCTCAAAAGGTGATATACCAATTGCTCTTTTCGATGTTACCCTGTCCGCCCATAATGCCTCATGAATCTTTGTATGCCAGTTCTTCTGATTATCTGATACTAACTTCTTAACAATATTGATCAAATTTTTGTTACTGGATTCGGCCTGGCTGTTTCCTTGTGGGAAATAATCTGATGAATGGCTAACAGTGATTGCATATTCAAAACAAAAACTAGTAATCTCAAATGAAGAAAAATAGGCCGTGTTGTCCATTACTAACTTAAGTGGAACAACAAACCTAACCTGTATGTTTTCTTTGAGGAATTCACATACCACTTCAGAAGTTGTTTTCTTCGTTGCCTTGGCTTCCACCCACTTGGTGAAATAGTCAGTGGCGGTTATTATATACTGGTGACCAGCGCTAGATACTATGTTGATTGGCCCAATGAAATCAAGGCCCCACTATTGGAAAGGATCTTCAATAATGACAAACTTCAATGGAAAAGTAGCTAGTTGAGGACGCCCAGTGAACATTCTGCATTTCTCACACTTGGCTACCCATGCATAGGCATCTTTGAACATACCAGGCCAATAATAACACTATCTCAATATTTTGAAGGCTGTAACTGAAGATGAAAAGTGTCCTCCACAAGCCTCGTCATGGAATGTCTTCAACAATTTTTCCTGCTACTGCTTATCTACACACCTGAGAAAAGTGTCGTCTATTGCCTTTTTGAATAGTTTTCCATCCCAAATCACAAATTTGGCTGCCCTTAACCTAAGATCTCTTTTTTGTCTTGCCATTAGGCCCTCTGGACACTCTCCATATGTTAGAAAGTAAGCAATGTCCTCAAACCACGTGTCTCAAAGACCCACAGCTAGAACCAATTGTTTTTCTTCAGATTCTTCCAGCTCTTTTTCAGCTTTGTCTTCTATAATTGCTCTACATAGAGCATTCCCCTTTATCAGCTTACTGGGTAGAATTTCTATATCATATTCCTGTGTTTTTTCTATCCGTGATCCTCTGGTATTGCACCCCACTTCTTGCTATGTCAGCACACTTTTAACTGCTACATCCGACACATAAACTACAGAATGTGAATGCAAGATGTAAAATCTAAAGTTTTTCAATGCCTTGACCACTAAAAATGCATGGTTTTCAATCTGAGAATATTTTAACTCATGATTTTTTAGAGCAACGCTCATAAAAGCTATTGGAGCTTGTATGTCTTCATCATTTTTTTGCATAAGTATAGCTGATAAAGTATGTTCGGATGCATAACAATAAATAATAAAATCTCTGCTATAATCCAGACAACATAATACTGGAGCATTAGCAATGGCATTTTTAATATTTTGAAAAGCCTGCTTACCTTCTTCACTCCATTTAAAATTTGAATCACCTTTCATCATATCTATGATGCATTTAGTTGTTTCAGCAAAGTTTGGTACAAAATGCCTAAGGAAATTAACTTGGCCAAAGAATGATTTAACTCCCATTTTATTTATTGGCAGACTTAATCTTCTGATGGATTCAACACGCTCTGGATCAATTCTGATTCCTTCTTGAGAGACTATATGGCCATGGAGTTTTCCTTCTGTTACACAAAATATAGACTTTTTTGGATTGAGGGAAATCCCATCATCTCGACATCTCTGGAATACTTTTCTCAAATCCTTAATGTGATCCTTTCTTTTCTTTGAAAATACAGTAAGATCATCCAAATATATTACTATGATTTGATCCTTCAAATCAACAAATGTCTTACTCATGCATCTCTGAAAGGTGGCACCAGCATTGATGAGCCCAAAAGGCATCCGGTGGTATGCAAATGTACCCCATGGTGTAGTAAATGCCATCTTATGCTGATCTTTTCCTTCAACTTCAACCTGATTGTAACTAGAGAATCCATCAAGCATAGACATCATTTCTGATCCAGCCACTGTCTGCAGCAAGTAATCCATATTAGGAAGTGCAAAGTTATCCTTAAGAGATGCCTGATTCAAATTTTGAAAATCAACACAAATTTTGATTTCTGCATTCTTCTTCCGCACTGGCACTATATTAGCTACCCATGTGGAGTGATGGATAGGATAGATAATCCGAGCTTTCAACATTTTATCCACCTCCCTAAATATAGCATCTACAACTTTAGGATTATAATTCCTTTGCTTCTATCAGAAAGGCACTGCATCAGGCTTCAAAGGAATCTAATGTTTTATTTTTCCATCTCCATAGCTTTTCAAATCTTCATAGCTCCAGGAGAAAACATCTCTGTATTCTAGAAAGAGTAGTTTGGCAGCTTCTTTTTCTTCAGGCGAACAACATTTACCAATGTTTATCATCTTGGGATTATTATCATCACCAATATTTACTCCTTCATATTCACCAGTATCAGGCCCTTTTCTAGCTCTTTTCTATTTTACATAAGCATCATGCCTATTAAACAACTTCTCTAAAGATACAAAATAAGGGGGAATGATATCACCTGGTACTTGAACCTCATCAAATTGCTTTCCATGGTTAGAAATTTCTTCCTCTTTTTCATGCTGATATTCAGAACTGATTTTGCCATTTTCTAAAAACAATTGCAAGCTTTTGTCATCCTCAAACACCTGCCATGAATCTATATTATCTGGGACAGTAGATCGATATACAACTTCAATCTGATACTTCTTGTTTTTAAAGTCTAGATGAGGCAACAACAAAGACATAGAGACAGCCAATGAATCCGCTTTGGTATTTAGCCCTCTTGGTATTGCTTTAATAGAAAAGGCATCTAGACCTTCTATCTGATCCCAAACTTTATTTCTATAGTTTTTTAATCTTTGATTCTTCACTGAATATTGTCCTCTAACCTGCCTTACTATGAGCTCTGCATCACCTCAAGCTTTCAGCACTTTAACACCTTTTTCTTTTGCTGCTGCTAATCCCAGTAGTAAGGCTTCATATTTAGTGGTATTATTAGTATTTCCAAACTCTAATTTGAATGCCATAGGTTCAAGTTCTCCTTGAGAAGGAATCAATACAACACCTGCACCTGATCCTGATGAAGAACAACTTCCATCAAATTCAAGAACCCATAAGTTTGATAATTCCTTTTCTTCACCTGATTTCTTTTCATTACCATCTTCATCCTTATTCGCGTTTAGAGATTCTTCATTAAAAAGCATGTAATTACCAAATTCTAGTTCTTGATAAAGTATTTGAGCCTTAGGATCATCTGATTTCATGACTATATACTTCACCTTTTCCTCAGGCTCCAATCTGATTTTCTTATTCCCGATTGGTATGACAGCATGAGACCAATCCAGCTTTATTTCTCCTCCTAATTTCCTACAAAAACTTCTACTTAAGAGAAGCCCATAGCTTGCCGGAATGTCAGCTACTAGGATAGTCATCAAAAGTTTCTTCTTAGGATGAGATGCCAAAGCTACCTGTGCATCATTGATTTGGCCAATTAAAGGAACTTGTTTGGCATCCATCGAATAACATTTCCCATACACCTTAGTGAGATTAAGATTCAAAGCTTTGGCTACAGAATAAGGCATGACATTATCTGATGCGCCTAAATATATTATACAATTACTTAGTTTGCATCCATTAACATAGAGTGAAACATAGAAGGGAGGAGGTTTTTATCCAGGCGACGTTGCCAACACAATAGATTCTTCTTCTTTAAACAAATCAGTTGTCAATGTTTCATCCCCTTCTACCATAGTAGCACTATTATTTAATTCTAAAATATTTCCTTTACACCTTTCTACTATTCTTTTAAATTCTGAAGGATGTAATTTTAAATAATCCAAAAAAGAAATCTAAATTTTAGATTCTTCACAGAATTGAACAGCATCAAAAGATAATTTATCTTTACCTGGCTGAGAGCTTGACACCTTCTGATCAGTATTAGCACTGATTCTCGTAGGACTAGGATCACTTTTATGACGATTTTTGAAAGACTGGTTCTTTAATTTTTGATTCTCGGTGAGAACTGTATATGAGTTTCCATCTATAGTAGCATAGCATTCGCCTTTAGATTTAGAATCAGATTCATACTCCACAAATAAATTTCTAGAGTCACCAGTTGAGTATGTATCCTCTTCTACAATAGGAGCTTCTATATTCAGTTCATTGGTGGTCAATAACTGCATCATACGAGAAATTTTTGGGCAATTCTCATTAGTGTGATCTGTAGTCAAATGAAACACGCACATGTTTCCTTTTTTTGGTGCGGCTTCAATCTGCAACCTAGGTTGAGGGCCTATAAGTTGCAGAAATCTATTGTCCATGTTTCTTCCAGTCATATTCTGAAAATTACGCTGATTAGAATTATTGAATCCTTGTAATTTCCTTTTCATAGCAATCAATTCATTAGACAATTTTTGAATCATTTCATCAGATGACGTAGTACTACTAGAACCTCCTTTATTTTGTAATTCTCTTTTCCATTTTCCTGCTGAAATTAAATCTTCTTTACATTCGATAGCTTTCTTTTATGCATCCGCTAAATCTATGGGATGTGCCTTTCTCAACTCATAATTGATATCTGGAGGCATTTCACTTATGAAAAATGTTTTAAGATTACCGGTAGTAGGTCTATCTACCATAGGGATTCTACTAACAATCTTATTGAAGGCAGCTATAAAATCCCTCATGCTCATTTGAGGCTATTTTTTGATGGATGTCAATTGTGTCAATAAAAGATGCTCATCTTCTACTATCTTAAAATGATCTTCAAATGTTGTTCTCATTGCATTCCAATTGGTGATAGAACCATCATCGAGATGATAAAACCAATCCGCTGCACTGTCTGTTAAAGTCTCAACAAATAATCTCACAACAACATCTTCATGTGCCACCCCTAAAATATGAGTAGAAGCAAAGAAGGCTTTAATATGTTCATCCGTGGTGACTTTCCCATCTCCTAAAAACTTAGGGAAATTTTTTCTTGATCCAGCAGGGAGTGGATGATAAGTTGTTAGTGCTAATGGTCCTGTTACAGTAGCCCATGGAGTAGCCATGACAGTCCTAGCACAGTATGGTGGAAAATTAACAACTGGGGGAGTAGTGGTACCGTGAAGTGTTAACACTTGACAAGTGTTTTGTGAAGTGCTTTGATTTCTAACAGAAGAAGAAGGCATACTCCAACTTTTCATTTCTCCTTTCTTTCTAGGAACTTCTAGGATGGGAAAACCAAGCTCTGCTAATGTATCAAATGTAGAATCTCGTCCACCCTATTCTCTGGTACTCCTAAGGAATCTTATTCGCTCCATGATGATGTAGCTTACTGATCAAATGACTGTTTGTGTCCCTAGTAGAGTCACCAAAAATCTATTAGTAAACAGATTTGTCCTTTCTTATTTCTTATGATAATAACTCTTAATGCCCAAACTATGAACAATATCTGAATACAATAGTTGAAAAGCTGCTTTATAATTGCTAGCTTTTCTTTGAATTGGAAGGTACAGATCCCTTATGGAATGATATGCAATGAATTATGTTTTTCTCCTAAATTTAACCTAGTGTATGCTCTTAACCTAAGAGCAGAAGAGGCAAACTGAATTAAGCCTAAACAGGACTTAACCTAGGCAGGAAAAGCTCTCAAATCTAAAACCAAGCAGCAAACTCACAAATCCTATGAATTTATATGCTCAGCATCTACTTACAGAAATGATTAAAGACTTCTAATGAATCCTTCCCTGAATATCCCAAAGCACATCCTACTATGGTTTATTCATATCCTCATGACAAAGGAATGAAACATCCTTTCCTTCCTACTGTAATTCGGATTAAAAGAAAGAATCATAGAATCAACAATTTCTAACTAAATGGAATAGAAAATCATTGACATAAAACACCCTTCAATTGACTCTGCAACATCAAGTCTCTTACACCAACAATTTTTCCAACCTTTGTATTTACTTTTACAACAGTATATATAGAGTTTACAATACACAACCTCCATGAGAATGCCAAGTATTTCAACTTCTAGAATTTGGAAAGACTAGGCAGTGAGAAAGGACATCTTTAAAAAAAGAATTTGGAAAGCCAATCATAGATATAGGAATAGGAATAGACATCAGAATCATGACACTTCGTTTCAAGGCTCTCATTGTCTACTTTATCATTATCCATCGAACCAACATCTTCCATTAAAACTTAAATTCTGTAGTTCATTTTAAAATTCAAATACTGATGAACACGTTTCATGGCATTGAGCTACACTTCATTCGGCCTCGCTATGTTTCCAACCATCAATTTTATGTATGCGAGTTCCTCAACTTAGAGCACGTGATTCATTAAACACTTGAATCTCGCTGCATCGCATCAGACACTAACTGAGTGAGCGAGTACACGTGGCATGATCCCCCATGATCGCATAGCATGTTTTAAATTCATGCGATCATGCGACCACTCTATCATTTGATGTGCATTGGACTGTAGCTGATGACACGTGGCACAATCTTGCATGATCGCATAGCAATATTTTAATCTATGTGATCATGCGACTACTCCTCTTTCCTTTGCCTTTTCATTGAATATCCACCTGCCAACCACCAGACCTCTCTATCTACGTGGGACCCATTGTCGCATGATCGCATAGCAATATTTTAATCTATGTGATCATGCGACCGCTCTATGATTGGTCAACTCTAAGCATATTCAATCCCACCTAGACATGTGGAAGGATCTTGGGAATGCTTGCTGTTGTCAACCATTTTATCTTTTCTCATAGGACACAGAATTGCTACGTGTCTTTATCCTACTTTCCCGCCAATATAACATGACATCATTTAGGGAAAGGAGCAACCATAGATTCATTAAGAGTTGTAAAGGGGTTAAGAAAACAACTAATGCACAATGCATGACAACTGTAGATGAAATCTCTCAGGCCCACAGAGCTATGCAGGAGAATACGACAGGTGTCAAGATCTCGCTACGCCGCATTGGTTATTTTTCAGGCATCTTTCCATTGTGAAATACCGACCATCATCAGATCAAAACTTTGGGTGATTTGAACCGTCGATCCGACGTCATAACTCAAGTCCCACTGAGAAATAAGGCCCACCGGAACATGTGGTGAGAGCTTGCATGATCGCAAGATAGTTCTCTTAGTCTTGAAATCCTGTGACCTCCGTTGATTCTTCTTTAGTACGCCATACGGTATAAATGCCTTCAGACCCACCACTCCATGTGGCTTCAATCCTGCTTGATCACATTCACCGGCCTGAGTTTCTGTTGTCGCATGATTGCATAACATGTTTTAAATTCATGCGATCATGCAACCACTCTATGAATGGTGCAATATTTAATAACTATTCCATCTCATCATCAAACTTGCGCTATTGGCCTTCGTGGGTCCCAGCAAAACACACTCCCATTTTCCCGAGCTTCCATTTTGCCTTGTCGCATAATTACATAGTATGTTTTAAATTCATGCGATCATGCGACCACTTTATCTTTGGCACACGTGGACCGCACTGTTGGCAGAGGGATGTTCTTGGTAGAAAATGTATGCAGAGGGTGTGAAATCCGCATGGAGTAGTCACTATGCCATTTTCTGCCTTGCATTATCTTCATTGTTTTGACTTCGAACTGCAATCTTTTTGAATGCACCATCATTGTATCTAATGTGTCTTCTAATCACACTTCGGAACCATATCAGATTACTCATGTTCCTTGAGATCTTCTAAATTTGCAAAATTTTATTATAATCAAAGCCTTCCACTTGCAAGCTCTACTTTTATAACCAGTGTACACATTAAGACAAGAAAAGTCTTATCAACTGGATTGTATACACTGCCCCATGGAGTGAATCTCTTAAATTTCAAATGCCAGACTTGTTATTGCATCAATCATGTGGGAAGACTTTCATCAGATCCCTAGTATATACTTGGAGATCATAGCTTCACAATCATCTTTCATCTAAGAAGATCATTAATGAAAACATGACATCCTTGCTGGGTTAGGAACTATCACTTACCCAACATGACAACACTTTGAACCAACCCACCCGGCTTATAAATGAGAGGGCAAGAGAAAAGGAAACCTGACAAGGATAGACTACCTATGAAGGACTTAGACCTAGACACTAACCAGACCAGACATGACTATGACTTCAAGATCTTTCACTTTTAACAACTTAGGTATGGGGTGAAAAGTGAGGCAACACGGTGCTCAGCTCACACACCGCTAGTCACCGATGCACCCCCAGTTCCCCACCGACATGCCACTGCCACCCAGCACCGCCACCGCTGCCGCTACCACTATCACTATCATCTGGCCACCCCATCACCACCATCACCCGGTCTGATCACCACCTCCACTGGGGGCACCTCCCATGGTCCGCCACCCCCTATGACATCACCTTTCCCACAGGTGACATCACCTTCATGGTGAATTTTTGTGATCATTTCTTTTTCTAATGATGACATCATGCTGATGTCAGCAATGGGCTAGTGATAGTCAAATGACTGTCAATTTCTTTGTCGTCACTAGTTTTTTCCAGAGAGCTTGCATTTTGGGGGTACTTGGGCTTTTTTGCTCCTATAGGGCTCATACGAACTCAAAAATTAACATATGATATACCGTCGAAAAGGTCTTTTCGAGCTAGACACGATGGTACTAGTTTGATTTTTTGATTTGATCATTTATGCTATCATTTTTGGCATCAAAGTTGAGGCTTCTATTTTCCTCCTTGTCTGCATCTGGAGTCCAGGTTTTCTCCTCATTTTTTGTGCTTTTAGTTATTTTCTATACGGGGGTTTGATTTATACATTATGGGGGGGTGTTTTTCCTTTCTATAATTTACTTCAGAAAAGACCCTTCTACTTTTGTCCTCTTCTTCTCTCAATGTCGGATCCCTCTGTGGCGCAGCTAACACCACATAATTATCATACCTAGAAAGCACACATGACTAGGCTTCTTATGTCACGTGGCTTATGGTCATGTCTGGATGAGAATCAACATATCCTACAATGTCCCTTTGAGATTCTTCAGCACAAAAACAAAATGGATGAAGCCATGGGTTTGATTGCACTGAACATCTCTGACAGTCTCTTGTTTCACCTAGAAGGTTTGACCACACCTAGGGAAATTTGGGGCAAGTTTTCAACCTTGTTTGGTATAGTGAATGAATTCCAAAAGCTTCAGCTTGATGCAGAGTTGACCTCTTTGACCCCTTCTAATTTCCCCACTATAGAGGACTTCTTGATGAAGTTCAAGTCTCTACATATAGTTTTGCAAGGATGTGAGAAAATCAAGACAGATGATGAGTGTATCTATCTGATACTCTCAAAGTTGTGAGGACAATATCAGATCTTTTCTTCCACTTTCTACTCCACCATGGATGCTTTGGGTACTAGACATGTTATGCCCTCTTTTGAGACTTTCTATGACAAGTTGACTCATGAGGAGTCCAAGATCACTCAGATGGATTCACTTGCAGATTCATAGTCATAGGCATTGCTTGCCAAGACACCTCAGGATTCTCATAAATAGAAGCCAAAGTAGATATCTGATTCCTCTTCTCAACACTCTACTAGCCCACCATCTTCTTCTAAGAAGGAGAAATAGAAGACTGAGAGCCCTACATGTTCCTATTGTTAGAAGCGAACACATGATGAGTCACTTTTCTATTAGAAGAAGTTTGATGGTTATGAGAAACAGATAGTGGATTTGAAAGCTCTTCTTCAGAAGAGCAATCTTTCCTCTCCATCCTCTTCTGGCTCACAAGGGTTTGCTTTTCAGTCTTCCTCTATCTATTCTACAACTAGACAGATCTTGGAAAGGGTCATGCATTATGGGCTTCTGTTGCATCCCCTTCATAGGTCCCTTGGATACTGGATTCAGGTGCTTCTCACCATATGGCATCTTCTCGGGTGATCTTCTCTTCTTTTGATGATTCTCCTATTCCCCATATTATCATTGGGAATAACACTGTTATGATAGTCTGTGGGAAAGGCACTATATGCATTCAAGATGGCACATTCAATGATGTGTTTTATGTTCCATCTTTATCTGCAAACCTTCTCTCAGTTTATCAGATTACTCATAGTGGGTCAGGGAAGATAGTTGAGTTCACTCCAGATTTAGTTTTCATCCAGGATAGTATGACAGGAGGTATTGTTGCTACAGGGATAGTTGATCATTCCACCCATCTCTACTCCTTTTCACACTTTGGTCCACCTTTGCCTAAGCATGACTCTCCTCCTTTGAGAGAGCATCATGTGGTATAGTTAGGTCACTTGAACCTCTATGTGGTTCCTGAGACTACTATTGTGACTACCATGCCACCTCCTGCTGAGCTCTTTTCTATTTAGTAGGGTTCTTCTTCAGCACTGCCTGATCCTCCAACTCCATTCATTGAGCCACTAGGTGCAGTTGTTGAGGATTCTACAGAGGACATTCCTCTCCTCTTTGATGATAGTGTCAGCACACCTATCATACCACTTACATTGGGGATTCCCTTTCAGGATCCTTGTGTCTACTCTTTTGAGCATCAACTCGGCCTTCCAGTGACACCTCAGCTTTTGAGGTTCCCTCTACAATGTCCACTGACTTTCACTCCTTTGCATTGGAGTCACAATGGTTTGTTCATTAATCCAGGGGTTCTTTCATTCCGAGGGGGCTTTGGAGCCTCGACCATCTCTCATGGGGGGGTTGGCAGCACGCATTGTACTTATGGCTTTGAGAGAGTCTCTTGAAGTCATTCTTTTTGTCTTTGCTTGCTTTTACATCTCTTTTTGGAGAGGAGTTTTTCCCACTGGGTTTTCTCCTTTACTCCAGTTTATAGAGATTTCCTTCTTCTGGGTACCTGATCAGGCCTTGTTGTTGAGACCCATCTCTTGATTTCTTAGTTGTGCTAGGTTAGTTCCTCTTGAGCTACACTTAAGGGGGGGTGTTAGAGTAATAGATATATTTGACTTTATAATTAAATCATTTTAGTTTAATTACTTAATTCCTCTATTATTCTTTTTCACTTAAGCTATCTCTTTTAGGTGCATAACAATTAATATTTCTATTAATTATTATTGCACAACCTAGCTTTTTGGGCTTTAGGGTTTCTATCCTTATAAGCCACTTTTGTAATTATTTCATTAATTCTCTCTTAATACAATTTGAGCTCTGACATTTTTTAGCACAAGAGGGTTTTGCTTTTTCCATATTTTTGCCTCATTCTTTGTGACAAGTATTGTGCATGCAGCTGGATCTTGGAGTTGAATCTGATATTTCATCAGTTTCTATAATCCATTGGTGCAACTTTCAACTGACCCTCACTGCAAGTTTTAGCATCGAGCGAGACTGGCGTGCCAAATACAAAAAAATTTGAATCTCCCAAAATAGAGAGAGGTTATTTTAGGCCTTGAAAATGTCATCCTATAGCATCACATGGATCTCCAATACCTCTCACAGTGTCCAAGTTACGAGCCTTGAAAGTTCACTGACCAATTGTGCATAGTGCACCTTGGGGACACTTTGGTCCGGCGTGGTCTGAAATATTCTACTGACTCAATGGTCAAAATAGGGTTGTCCCTAGTGTTTATCCACCCAACCAAAGCTAATGGCACAGTCCATTCGGTGTCAAGATGAACGGTTTGGAAGTAATCCATTGGTGCAACTTTCAATTGACCCTCACTGCAAGTTTTGGCATCGAGCAAGACTAGTGTGCCAAATTCAAAAAAATTTGAATCTCCTAGAATGGAGAGAGGTTATTGTAGGCCTCAAAAACACCATCCTATAGCATCTCATGGATCTTTGATACCTCTCATGAGGTCCGAGTTATGAGCCTTGAACGTTTGCTAACCAATCATGCTTAGTGCACCCTGGGGACACTTTGGTCTAGCGTGGTCCAGAATGTTCTACTGACTCAGTGGTCGAAAAAAGGTTGTCCCCACCATTTACCTGCCCAATCAAAGATAATGGCATAGTCCATTTGGTGTCGGGATGAATGGTTTGGAAGTAATCCATTAGTGCAACTTTCAACGGACCCTCACTGCAAGTTTTGGCATTGAGCGAGACTAGCGTGCCAAATTCAAACAAATTTGAATATCACAGAATGGAGAGAGGTTATTGTAGGCCTTAGAAATTCCATCTTGTAGCATCTCATAGATCATTGATACCTCTCACGGGGTCCAAGTTACGAGTCTGGAAATTTTGCTGACCAATCATGCTTAGTGCACCTTGGGGACACTTTCGTCCGGCGTGGTCCGGAATGTTCTACTAACTCAGTGGTCAAAAAAAGGTTGTCCCTAGCATTTACCTACCCAACTAGAGCTAATGGTGTAGTTCATTCCATGCTGGGACAAATGGTTTGGAAGTAATCCATTGGCACAACTATCAACTGACTCTCACTGCAAGTTTTGGCATCGAGCGAGACTGGCATGCCAAATTCAAACAAATTTGAATATTACTGAATGGAGAGAGTTTATTGTAGGCCTCATAAATTCCATCTTGTAGCATCTCACAGATCGTCAATACCTCTCATGGGGTCTGAGTTACAAGCCTCTAAAGTTCACTGATCAATTGTGCTTAGTGCACCTTGGGGACACTTTGGTCCGACGTGGTTCGGAATGTTCTACTGACTCAGTGGTCAAAATGGGGTTGTCTCTAGAATTTACCTGCCCAACCAGAGCTAATGGCATAGTCCATTCAGTGCTGGGAAAAATGGTTTTGAAGTAATCCATTTGTGCAACTTTCAACTGACCCTCACTGCAAGTTTTGGCATCGAGTGAGACTGGCGTGCCAAATTCAAACAAATTTGAATATCACAGAATGGAGAGAGGCTATTGTAGGCCTTAGAAACACCATCCTATAGCATCTCACAAATCACTGATACCTCTCACGGGGTCTGAGTTACGAGCCTCAAAAGTTTGCTAACCAATCATACTTAGTGCACCTTGGGGACACTTTGGTCTGGTGTGGTTCGAAATGTTCTACAGACTCTGTGGTTGAAAAGGGGTTGTCCCTAGCATTTACCTGTCCAACCAGAGCTAATGGCATAGTCTATTCGGTGCTAGGATGCAATCCTTGAACACTATCCCTTCACCCCAAGGAATCATCATTTTACTTTGGACACATTTGACCATTTTTTACTCAATGACTCCAACTATTACATCATTTGACGATACAAATGTAATGGAATTAAGACAATAGACATGTAAGGACACAAAATTAAGACTATACAAATTATATAAGAATACAACATTCATAGTAAGGAAACACATTTTTTGCACTTTACATGGCATTAAGACGATACAAATGTGGGCTTTTAATATTTGCAATTCAACCCCATGTGCTCTTTTATATTTCAAATTTTGCATCAAATTTTTTATATATAAAACTTGGCATCTAAATATGCACATTACATTTGATTGTTGTTTTTATATACAAAATTTGGCATCTAAATATGCACATTACATTCGATTGTTGTTTTTATATACAAAATTTGGCATCTAACTATGCACATTACATTTGATTGTTTATTTTATATACAAAATTTGGCATCTAAATGATTGTTGGTTGCATATACAAAATTTGGCATCTAAATATGCAAATTACACAACTATATATAAAAAATAAGCATCCTTTTCGCTCCAATCCCTGCATTCGGAAGGCAGAAGAAAAGTTAATAGAGAATATAAAAAGTGTCCTTTTGGCATCTAAATATGAAAATTACACAACTATATCTAACTTGATTTGAACTTACCTACTGAAGTGTGCCTGAAGGGTCATCTCGATGCTTGAGAGTATTTAGTAATGCTTCATGATTAGTAGTACTAATAATCCAAAATTTCTTTGTCTTTGGTTTTCCTTGATGTTTCAACAACTTAACATTGGTTTCTATAACAAGGTGTGAATACATGAGAATGATTTTGTGCTTCTCATAGTCTTCAAACGCATGAATGCCATTATTTCTAATCATATATGTGCGCAACCATGTTCCTGCAACAACATGTGATCCTGTGGGATAAGTGAACATATCATCATCTGTCGTCAGTTGTGCAAATTTCTGCTTTCCTCATACACAACGTGCTAACTAGTAATTTGATCTCTCATCATTCCCTTATGGTGCAACCAATGGAAAAACATGTCCTAGCTGTAGAAGATCTAAAAGATGGTCGTAGTCAAGTGAACAATCCATGTCATCATTTATTATAGAGACTGTGAGAGATAAAGGAGTAAGATAATGTGGAACCCATGTATCAACCCACTCAGCTGACTCACACTGATCCCAATCACACTGAAGACAACTTGGACAATAACAAGCCAACTCTCATGTCCAAATGGTCCATGTACTAGCATCTGAGCTTTGAAATGAATGCATTTTTGAAGAATCTTTCACATTTTGACAATCCAACATATCTCCTATTGTGCCCAACTCAACCAACCAAAAGAATCTGCACACCGCTGAATCAAGAGTCCCTCCCTGTGACAATGCCAAAGTACACCAATCAATAATAGAATGGGCATCAATGAGTTCTGCACCTGAAATCCTCAATTTCTCCTTAACTAGAGCCCTCTTTGCATGTGCACCTACTCCATCATGCTCCCCTTTTCCATGACCAGCCTCAAAAAAACTTCAAATATGAGGTACACCTCTCTCTACGTGCATTCTACATAACCAATAAAACATAAGAGCATTTTTGAATTGACCTATGTAGTTATTTGACCAAATGAGATGTCTATCCATACCAATATAATTATTCCGCACCCACTCAAAATAATTCTCAAAGCAATGTTGGACAAACTCAGATGAGTGTGATCTATCATTGCTCATATAAAAATAGTACTCTCTGATTATCTTCCGGTCATCTTCTGTACTATCAGGGGAATGTCTATATGTTATGTGCACAAAAATAGAAACCTGAATAGAATTGTAATATTGAGCTTGCAACTCATTTTGGGGCTGCAATGTATAGTTATCTGCAAAGTCAACAACTGATATAATAGTGCCAATCGGGAAAGTGTCCTTACACATCCTGAATTGTTGATCCAACCACTGAGACCTGTGACTATGCCTTGCATACTTGTAAAAAAGATTCTTCCTAAAATCTAAAATATAATCAGCTAGATTGCATTCTTTAGTAACCAACTCACATCTAGAGCCTTCACCTCCACTTTTTAATGTATATTTAATGGTTTCATATATCTTTTTGTGGACAATTGTCTTTCCAAAATCATGTTCGCAGCCCTCATGAAAATATTCAACAAACTTCACTAGCCCACCACACTCTTAGCACTTGTCATTTAAGAAATCTTTTCTATAAAAGAAACATCCATCATCTCTAGGACATAAAAAATGATCTAGCACGTCTCTTGATGATTTTGGAAGAGCACTTATGTGTGTGTGAATTTTGTACCTGATTTGTAGACACAACACTTCAGTAAAACATTAGAGGTTAGCAATAATCAAAATCGTGCAAAAATTGAAATACTAATCTAACCAAGCAATTTATTGCCTTCTAATAGGTGCAAGTATGATGTTCACAGATTGTTATCGAGATCAGTGACCTTGATGACACCTAAATGAAGGATTTGCATGCAAAACTGATATGAAATATGAATGCAATTAATCTATTTTTTGAATTTCAGATGCAATAAGATGAAAAATGATATGAAATCTATGATATGTAAAAACTGATATGCTATGATATGCTAAATGATCTAACAATGAAAACTATTATGATATGAAAAACTATGCAATATTGATCTCACCAAGTTTGGATTCGCAAAGATGATTCTTCCATCTCCAATTCAGCAGCGTGATTATGCAATTCTTGTGGATGATTTGTGAAGAGCTAAAGCCTTAATTTATAGAAATCTAGGGCTTTGGAGGTGCATGGACTAAAGCCATAAATCACTCAAATAAACTCAACTTGATTTTTGAGTTATTTTTAAATAAAGGATAATTAACTCACAAAAACATGCAAAAGCAGAGTTGAACTCAAAATAGAGTTTTAGTTTTAATTGATAATTGGTAGTTATCTGCTTTTCTGATTGTGCATATTTTATTTATGAATTAATTTAAGAATAAAGTGATTTATTTCCAACTTAACTAATTTTGAAAACTAAAACAATTGATTTATGGGTTAATCAATCATTTTTCAAACTTTTATTCAAAAATAATACTATTAAAAATTGACAACTTGCTTTAATTAATTAAATAAGAATTTAATCAATTAATGATAGGAATTTGGATTTATTGTCAAAATTAAATAATACAATTTAGGAATAAATAGAATTAAATTTAATTAAACAATTAAGTGGCAGTATTAAATCTAATTAATTAAATATTGAGAATATTCAATTAATCAAACTTTAGGATAAATAGGATTTATTGCCAAATAATCATAAAATTAAAGATAATTATGATAATTAGGAATATTGCTAGGAATATTCCCCGATGCAGGATTTGAGATAATCAATTAGGATTCGATGATGTTCAGATGTGCCTTAGGTTAGGACTTCGATGTCGATGTTCGTTCGATATATTGATGTATGAGGTTAATGAACCTATAGCCTATTTTTGGGGTATTACATTTTTCCCCTCTTTGAATTACTGGGCGAAGCGCAGTGGTTCAAAGATAGTCTGTGTATGATAAAGATATGAAACTGATATGAAAAGATATGATGATTGAAAGATTTGAAGATGTTAGGTCCTAAATGACCAAAGATAATGTTCACTATAGCAATGATGAACGAATGAAACAAAAGTGTCAAAACACCTGATTCCGAACCTTATGATTGCAAAGCAGTGATTGACTGATTCTAGACTTGATTGTCCTTAGAAGAATCACATTGGTATCACATTTGAACCCTTCAGTTACCGAAGAACCAAGGAAATAACACTAATGAACCGATGGTTATGAAAACTGATACAGTTTACAAGATTAAGAGAATATCAGATTGTTATGGATCTCGATGAATCTGATATGCCCCGAGTGATGATTGATTTGCCCCGAGCTATTTGATGAATCAGTAACTAGACATGGTTGTTGTCCTGATTACTGAGGAAAGATATGATTTCAACAAAGATATGATTTCAAATTAGATTATAGACTTTGAATGATGTGCAATACCATGCCCCCTTTGGGATTAAAATTGAAATCTAACAAGAAAAGTTAGCATTATGGTTTAGAAGCATGTTAATTGATTTGAGAAGTGGTTAAATACGTTCGAGAACATGTTCTGCATCGTTGGAGGGTCCAAAAGACCAAGTTTGACTAGGTTTGACCATGAGTTGACCATGGTTGACCAAGTTGAAATTTTGATAGTTTGATGTAAGATAATCAGTTAAGTTGAATTCTAGATTTCTGTGATGATTGAAGGTCGATTATGCAAGCAATAGACTATCCTGGGTCCAAAAATTTTGAATCATGATTTTGACATAGGAAACGATCTCAGATTTTAATTTTAATTCCGAAAATGGATTCAGAACATTGAAATTAGCCAGGGGTGCAATTTTCATGGAAAATAGAGCACTCTTGAAAATTAGGTCAAAAAGCTATATAAAGGCCGGAAGGGTCATTTTCAAATCATTTCAACCATTTGACTTTGGAGATCTTGTGGACCCCTCTAAGAAAGAAAATGGTAGAACAATGAGAACTGAAGGTACCTATGAGTTTGCATCGATTTGAGCACAGCCGGAGACATGATAGACCTCGAGAGTATGGACATCTAATACGTGGACCTCTATGCCCCTCTGAAAATTCAAATTTTTCATGTTTTATAACATTTTAGAATGTTTTCATACGCGTTTTGCTTTTTTAATTTTCGCATGATGAAAACTCGTATGAGTCCTCCCCCAGACTCATACAACATTTGAATTGTAATTGCTTTGTCATTTCATGGCCCACCCAGTGTCGTATAAAGGGGACCCATGAGTCGTACGACATTTCATTGGGTCCTTGGAAACTTGTATGATGAAGTGCCCAGTGTCATATGACCATGGATTATCATTTGGTCTCTTGTAGAGTGTCGTATGACTTTCAGTGCCAGTCTGGACTGTCGTATGAAAAACAACGAGTGAAAAACTGATATTTAGGTCAAAATTCTGACTTTTCTGATCATTGTGCCTAATTGCTAACTTTTTAACCTATCTTCTGAAGTACCAAATTGTTCAATTTCTGCACTATGAGCCTATTATTGAACCCAATTTCTGATAGATTTTCCTATTTCTGTATAATATAGGTCACATATCCAGATGTCCATGTCCATCATTCATATCCAGCGACACAGAGACTATGTGTTTCACTTCTTGATCCTATGAGGGTACATCTTGCTGCCTGTGGGTTTGAGTAGCTAATCCATTTACCCAATATTAGGGTAAATCATGGCCTGTTGACTACACTTATCAAGAGATTCCACTTTGAGACACAGACGTTTCATTTACCGACTAGAGAGATGATTGTGACTCTAGAGGATGTTTATAGGATATTACGCATTCCATTTCATAGCAGTCAGTGTCCTGAGTATGTGAGTAGCGGGCAGACTAGTCTTCATGCCTTTACGTGTCTGTTCGGTGATGATACATAGTTGACGGGGTCTATTTCCTGGGAGACCCTTATACAGAGATATGGTCAGACGCACCACTTAGAGTGCATTATTGTTGGGATGATCGATGAGCTTATCATGCTGAGCCGTCAGTAGAATGACTTCTTGATGGGATGGGCCCCGATGGTAGCACTTCTTATGGTGACTCTCACTAAGCTTGCTTGGGGTCAGTGTCTTTTGGCACACATGTTTTCAGAGATGCATGAGGTTGTGTATCATGATTCCAAGAGTTTCACTTCTGGAGCTCTTGTGTTGCAGATATGGGCCTGGGAGTATATCCCAATTTTGAGACTGGTTTTTCAAACACAGTGTCAGCCACAGGAGCTAGTGATATACACATATGCTAGTTATGTCACATAGGTCCACATGGGTCATACTGAGTATTTTAGATGATGCTTGGATGATATGACTTTTATTCATTGGAGACCCTACTTA
Source organism: Chamaecyparis obtusa (assembly GCA_027943335.1). Taxonomy (NCBI): domain Eukaryota; kingdom Viridiplantae; phylum Streptophyta; class Pinopsida; order Cupressales; family Cupressaceae; genus Chamaecyparis; species Chamaecyparis obtusa. Next base: position 454,387 of record BSBK01001340.1, on the reverse strand, counting down.
TAGATAGAGGCTTGGCCCACTACGAGGGAGTAGTATAGTTTTCTTTTCTAGAGTCGTGGTTGGTCTCCCACCATTTTGGAGAGATTTTTTATTACTAGAGTGTGGCGTCAGTATGGATGGAGACAGGATGCCCCACAGGAGTACACTACATATGCTTGCATCATTCATGAGATTGGTCTCGGATGGACACATAGGCTCACTTATTCTTTATGCTCAGAGGAGTACAACGCTATCATAGGTAGAGATTGGGACTACTAGCCATAGGTTGTTGATGTAGGGGTCACAGATGGATACATTGCTTGGTGTGCTGATCACCCCATTCATAGATTCTTAGATCCCACTGAGTTGATACCCTTCATGGAGGAGGTGATGGATGTTACAGGTGCTCTTATGGTACAGGGCCCAAGACCTCAGGCAGTGCATCCTACACCACCCAGACAAAGAGCGATGGCTCCACTTAAGAGACCATCAGGACATATGAGGCCCCCTCTTCCTTCTACTTCTTTAGTAGGTACATCCATAGGTTCATAGAGATGGACCAGGGGTGAGAGGGGCACTTTGGGTGGTGTTGGTTCTACAGATGATGCCTTAGCAGGTGAGCATTTTGTAGGTGGTGATGGAGATCCCTTATAGACAGATACCACTTTTGATCTAGGAGCTAAGGTTAAATGTCATAAGGCGCATAGAGCAGATACTACTGACCAGCAGCTAGAGCAGCTAGCACAGGACACAGAGATGCCATCAGCTGAGGCAAATCCTACTGTTCCTCTTACTTCATCAGAGATTATTAGATGTCTTAGAGCTCAAGTTTGAGACCTGAAGGTACAGAGTGCTAGGTGGGAGGAGAGGTATCTAGAGGTAGATAGGTAGCGTACAGAGCTTCGTGTAGAGTTTCTCTCAGAGGTTCGGAGATTACAGACAGAGGTGACCCATCAGACCTCATGGGCTTCGTATTATGTGTCTGCATATTATGCTGATATCCCTACTGCGCAGAGAGTACCCACGTATTTACATTATATGGCAGCCTCAAAGGGAGCTAGGGCACCGAGAAAAGAGGTTATACCAGATGCACCACCCCCTCCTCCACTAGATACTGAGGACCATGCTGATAGTTAATTCCTATTCTTATGTTTTGATATACTTTGTTCTTTTTTATCATTGATATACTATTCTAACTATGATAGCTCTCTAGAGCTCATTCTTTAGTATATTGTGCCAGTAGTGCACCCCTAACACATTTCAAGTTGATGATATATATGAGATTGATATTTTGGGTTGTGACTTCATTTTTACTTGTCATGTTTGGATTTATGATGATATCATGTTATGCTTAGGCTATGACTAGTGTAGAATGTATGTATGGATCAATGCAATGCAATGATTTCTTTCAAATGTATGGATGTTATGCAAATGTAATTGATTATGAAATGCAAATGTATGATTTATGCTTATGCACTGGATGTAATGTAATGCAACAAATGGTAATGATATGGGATGTAAATGCAGCAATACACATGATATGTTTTTTTAGGTTAATGAAGACAAGTACTCAGTCTTATGTCAAAAGGATGTTTAACCCAGGAGGGTTACTGCTTGTGATTCGATGAAGAGTTCTTCGAGTGAGACTCAGTTCTCATTCGATTTGAAGAATTGATATGAAGAATTTTTTAAGCTTTGAAGTGTTTCCAAACATTTGTGAGATTATGCAAACATGCAACATGCAAAGAAACATGCAAAATGAAATGCAACCTAAGACCTAGGACCTAGTCACCGATCATGTGTCGATTTGTTATCATCATTGAAGTTTTAGGTAACTAGATAAATCAATACAATGCCCACTAGTGATGAAACCATAGAAATGTCAATTTGGATGTGCAGGAATCAATACAACACCCACTGATTATGAAACCATGGGCATATGAATATTGATTTTATTTTCAGAATGTCAGATTAGATATAAGCATCAAGGCACAAATGCCAGGGTGACCTGAATATCATGTCCATTTTGATATAGCAATTTTGTATAAGCATCAAAACATAAATGTCATGATGACCAAAATACACCTTGCATAACAAACACATCAAACAGTCAAGAGATCATTCTAAATCCAATGTGAATTACCCGTAGTGACCCTTTATCGTTCACATCCTTAGGTAAGATCACAGTTCATAATAGAAGAAAGAATTCACTCAAAGGATAATAGTTAGATCAAACTTCCTTGAATTTTCTAGGTATCAATGGTCAAGGTACACATGGCCATCCAATTCAAGATAGAGGCTCTTACAGTCGGACACCATTTCAATCCAAAATTTTCAAAGTTGTTAGATTTTCACATACAAGTAGAAAACAAAGAAAAGATTATGCCCCCAGTCATCACTCTCTAAATCATGTAAAGGACATCATCGAAGAGCTCCAAGGGACATAATATGCAATAAATCTCAATGTGAATCAGTTAGCATACAAGGAGATAAAAGCATGTAAAAAGTATAGATTGTTTTCAGTTTTCAGTTTGATGTTTGATGTTGATGCAAAATCCTTTCTAGAGATGAGACTGACTGACTGACTCAAATGAAGCTTTAAAGGACTCTGACTAGATATGATACATCTAAGATACATTGGAGGTCATAGGATATTACTTTGATTGCCCCCAAGTGTTAACTTTGATAGGATATAGACGCTTGAGCTGATTGGTGTACAAACTAACTTATTGAAAACAAAATGGGAGATATGTACAAACTAAAGCAAGACTAAAAGCTGGGAAAGACCAAGATTGCACTGATAGATGGAGCATTTTGAAACAAGTGGCACCTATTTGCCGGGTTTTCACCATCTTGGTAGAGATTCTATTTTTGCTACCACAGTGCCTGTTTCCAGGTTTTCACCAAGGCACTTTTTCTCTTTTTCTCATATTTTTATATTTTTTCATATTTTTATATTTTTTTTATATTTTTCATTTTTTCAATTTTTATAATTTTTTTAGGACATTTACCAATTTTAAAGATTTTTTAAGGACTTTTTACCATACACTGAGTGCCTTAGGCATAGAATTTCTTCAAATGGAGAACGTTGATTATTTTTCAAAGCTGTTCTCCTTCAGTCGTTGAGAGTTGATAGGCACCAGAGCCAAAAGTAGCAGTGATAACAAAGGGACCCAGCCAGTTGGGTTCAAACTTCCCCTTGTGTTCTCGATGTGATTGATTTTTTGGATTTTCTCTCAAGACTAGATCACCAACCTGGAAATCTCTGTGTCTGACTTTCTTGTTGTAGCCTCTAGACATTCTCTTTTGATACACTCTGAGATGATCATACGTTGCTTGTCTGCCCTCATCTAGTAGTTCAAGTTCTTGCAACCTAGACACTCTGTAGTCATCATCAGTTACTAGACCATGCATTATGATTCTTAGTGATGGGATTTCAACCTCAATAGGCGAGTACCGCTTCAGACCCATAAAGTAAAGTGAAAGGTGTAGCCCCTGTTGGTGTTCTGATACTTGTTTTGTAGGCCTAGAGAGCTAGATTGATCATGAGATGCCAGTCTCTTCCTATTTTATTAACTATTCTATGCAAAATTTTCAATAGATTTTTGTTAGAGGCCTCTGCTTGGCCATTCCCTTGATGATAGTAGATAGAAGACCAATGTTGTGTGATCTTAAATTTGGCACAGAGATCATCTAGGTCTTTATTTTTGAATTGTCCACTGTTATCTATGATTATGGAATGAGGTATCCCATATCTGCATATGATATAGTTCAATATGAACATAGATATTTGCTTTCCAGTAGCTTGTGTCAAAGGGACTGCTTCTACCCATTTTGTAAAATAATCTGTAGCTGTGATTATATGGGTATGTCCATTAGAAGAGTGAGGATGAATCATCTCGATAAGATCAAATGCCCATTGATGAAAAGGCCATTGTGTAGTAAAGGGAATGAGATCTCTCCCTGGAGCATGAATTAGGTTGCCATGTGCTTGACACTTTTGACAATTCTTAGCAAATTTGATAGCCTCTTTCTCCATTTCAGGCCAATAGTACCCAACCCTAATAAGTTTTCGAGCTAGTGTTAAAAAATTTGAGTGTGACCTAAAAATACCTTCATGGAATTCCTCTAATGCACATTGAGACTCTTCTTGTTCTAAACATCTAAGTAGTGTACCATCTAGACCTCATTTGTATAGATCATTACCAATGATGATATATCAGGAGGCATTTCGGATAAGGTATCTCTTTTCATGGTGGTTGAAGGTATTAGGAATGATTTGGTCTTTGAGGTAGGAAAATAGGTTTTTATATCTAGATGAATCATGACCTAAAATAGTGCAGATCATGCAGGTTTTAGGGGATCGTATGCAGGATAGGATAGTGCTTCCACCAGGAACTCATAACGTAGCTCATGTTTAGGCTACTGTAATAAAGTAGATAGTGTTGTCATTGCATCGGCAGCCTTGTTCTCCGTTCTAGGAATCTACTCAAATGTGATAGATATGAAATATTTCTTAAGATCATCTACCATTCTCTTGTAAGGAATGAGCTTTTCATCTTTAGTTTGGTATACATCATTGACTTGATGGATAACAAGTTGTGAGTCTCCTTGAATGTGTACCTCTATCACTCTCCACTCAATTGCAATTTTCATACCATTCAAAAGGGCTTCATATTCTACAATATTGTTTGTGCAAGGGAACTTTAATCTGAATGCTTCATATTCAAAAGGGCTTCATATTCTACAATATGCCTACTCTAGATCCATTCTATGTATAGGAGCCATCAAAGAATAACTGCCATTCTCTAGAAGAAAGAATCATGATAGTGGAATCTGGAAAGTCCATTTGCATTGGTGTATTATCAATCATAGGTGCATTTGCTAATTGATCAGCAATAACCTATCCTTTGATAGCCTTTCATTCCACATATTCAATATCAAATTCACTTAAGAGCATGACCCATTTGGCCAACCTACCCATGAGGGCAGCTTTTCTTAGTAGGTATTTTAGTGGATCAATTTTAGCTACCAATTGAGTGGTATGAGCTAACATGTAGTGTCTTAGTTTCTATGATTGAAAGATCACAGCTAGACAAGCCTTCTCAATCATTGAATAGTTTTTTTCATATGCAACCAATGTTCTACTGATATAGTATATAGCTCTTTCCTTTTTATTCTCATCATGTTGTGCTAGCAATGCTCCCAATGATGTATCTATAGCGGAGACATATAAGATCAATGGCTTCCCATGAATAGGAGGCATCAAGATTGGAGGATTTGATAGATATTGTTTGACATGATCAAATTTTTTCTCACATTCTTCATTCCATGTAAAGGTCACACCTTTATGTAATGTTTTTGTAAAAGGTTGTGATATGTCTGCTAGCTGTGATATGAATCTTCTGATAGATTGAACTCTTCCTTGTAATGTCCTCATCTGACTGATATTATTTGGTGGTTGCATCTCCATTATAGCCTTCACTTTAGCTAGATCAACTTTAATGCCCTTCTTTGAAACTATGTATCCTAAGAGCTTTCCAGAAGTCACACCAAAAGCACACTTCTTAGGATTTAGTCCAAGACTAAATTTTTCCATTCTATCTAGGATCATGCTTAAGTCAGTTAAACATTCAGTTCTGATCATAGATTTTGCTAATGTGTCATCAACATAATCTTCCATAGTTCTATGCATCATTTCATGGAAAATAGATGTCATTGCTCTTTGATATGTAGCACCAGCATTTTTAAGCCCAAATGGCATGACATTCCAACATAAGGTACCCCATGCACATGTGAAAGTTGTTTTCTCTTGATCCTCTGGGGCAATTTTGATTTGGTTGTATCCAAAGAAACCATCCATTAAAGAGTACATCTCAAAAGCCATAGTCATCTCCACTATCATATCAATGTTAGGTAGTGGAAAATCATCCTTAGGGCACGCTCTATTCACATCTCTAAAGTCTGTGCATACTCTGATTGAACCATCTAGTTTAGAAACATGTACAATATTAGAGATCCACTCTACATAGTCAATAACTTAGATGAATCCAGCTTTCAGGAGCTTCTCTAATTCAGCTTTTACCAAGAGTGCAACATGAGGATGCATCTTTCACAATTTTTGCTTAACTGGTTTGACATTTGGAGCTATAGATAAATGATGCATTATAAGATTAGGATCCAACCTTGGCATATCAAAGTATTTCCATGAAAATTTGATCTTCTTCTCTGTTAGGAATGTTGTAAAATTTTGCTTCTCTTCTTCTGATAATGATTGTGCTACATGTACCAATTGTGGTTCCTCTGTTGTACTCAAATTGATGGATTGAGTGGGCTCAATTAGAACTAGAGATCTATCTTGTAAATGACTTAGAAGGACATCAAATATCTCATCCTTAAGCACTTCAGAGAGGTTTTCACCTTCGGATACATCTTTTATTTTTACTTTTGTAGGTTCTGAGACTGCCACAAAGTGGTTTTCACCAGCATAACTCCTTTTCTTTTTATTCTTATTCTTATTTTTTTGACTAAGATATTTGATGTCCGACTCGGTCATGCTAACGCTCAGTTCATTGATGGAAGTCCTCATAGGCTCAACTACATTTAGGTAGTAAGCAAGGGCATAGTCATTCGGGAAGGTATAAATACCATGGCTCAGATTTGTGGAGGTTTGATCAATAAGGTCTGGATATTGGATAGTCAAGGTAGGGAAAGATTGGGAGATAGCGTTTACAGATATGGATATGTCATCATTGGTCCTAACTCAATGCTCAAGTTCAAAGGTGATATTACAACTTAAGACATTCAATTCATGAATAGGCTCAATGTCATCGTGGGATTCCAATTCAGCCATATCTGGATCAAACTCAGTAGGTTCATCATTTCATTCTAGACTTGCATTGGGTTGAGGTGCATATTGGTGAATAACATCAACATGTTTCTCTTTGATAAGCTCATCTAGTTCTGGAATGACTCCCCATTCATAGTAATTAGATTCATCTTCTGATTCAAGATCTCTAGGAAATCTTAGAACATGAGTAAAGTCAGGGTGAATACCCCAAGAAGGGTTACCCTCAAATTTGAATTTGTATTCATACTCATGGGAATCTATCTCAGAATAGCTACTACCTTCATCTTGGTCCATTTGATTAACTTTGAGATTAGCTGGTTCTTGTGTGGCAACTCTCTCTTGCTCTATAGTAGGTTCTTGTCTTTCTACTACATTGATTCTTCGGATAGGATCATCTTTTGCATCAAGAAGGTCTTTGATTTCTTGAGGAAATTTTTCATAGGGAATGAGTTCTGAGCTATCTGAATCACTATCTGATGGTTCAATTTCTTCTTTCTTAAGAAGGGCCTCTCCTGGTGCGATCTACTCTATGACATGGGAACAATTACCTTTGAGGTGAAAGGGTTTCTTTTTAAAGCCTAAGCCAACTTTGTCTTTGTTTTCTCTACCAGTATGTGGGAGAGGTGCCTCAAGACCTTTTCCTCTGATTCCTAGATGTCCTTTACCTGGATATCCCATCTTAGTTATTAATTTATTTCCTAGGCCATATGCCTTAGAAGGGATTTTGGATACCGTAGAGTCACTAGTTTGAATAGCTTGAGATTCAGGTTCATCTTTGTATAGCCATGCAAGCACAGCTTCATCCTCTTCAAATTCTTTCTTGGAGACTTGTTCTACTACAAAATTCTTCTTATATACCTCAGGAGGTTCTTTAGAGTCTGGTTTGGATTGTTTCAAAGATTTCCCATAAGACTTAGGTGAGATAGGGAGAGATGTCAAAGATAAGACTAGCTTGATAGTATATTCTCCCATACTATTTTCTTTGATATTAACCTCTTTTGCAAGATCTTCCATTTTGGATGTGGATGCTTCTTTAGTTGGTTCAATGGAAGATTCACTATTATTAGGCACAACCTTATCTGCACTTTCCTTCAAGGTATTGCAAGTTGTATTCAGATCTGTAGGGATAGTAACCTCTACTCCTTCATAAGGAAACTTCAAACATTGATGGTATGTAGAAGGAATAGCTTGCATTTCATGTATCCATGGTCTCTCGAGGAGGATGTTGTAGGCCAAAGGTAGATCAAGCACTTGATAGATGGTATCTTAGATAACTGGACCCACTCAGAGGGGTAAGACAATGGTGCCTTTAGAAGATCTTTCTTGTTCATCATAGGCTTTTATGGTTATCTTCTTTCGAGGATCAATAGCCAATTCTAAAAATCCCAATTGTGTGATCAAGCTATAAGAACAAATGTTTAGGCCAGCACCCCCATCTATCAACACACATTTGATTCTATGGTTTTGGATCAAGACTTCTATATGCAAAGGCTGATTATGTGGGTGACTCAAGGAGTTTTCATCTTCCTCTGAAAAGGAGATATATTGCGGAGATGTAAGATGTCCAACCATAGTCTGGAACCTATCTAAATCAAGGTCATCAGGAACATTAGAACTGAGAAAAGCTTTTTCTAGTATGGCTCTGTGAGATGGAGATATTTGAAGCAATTCAAACATGGAGATTTTGGCATTAGTGTGTTGGAGTTTTTGAACAATGTTATAAGATGTAGGCCTTGTCTCCTTTGGATTGGAAGATTTGGAAGAAACCTTCTATTTAGAAGCAGATGAAAGATTGAAGGGCACCTTAGGGACATTTGATGAATCTGGGATTTGTCCTTTCAGATGTGCTTGGGCTTGTGATTGAGTAACTGTGTTGGTGGATTGATTTTGTTTATCTCTTCTTACAATTGTGATGACATTGCAATGCTTTGAGAGACAGGGTTCAACCATATTGATGGTAGCATTATTTCTAGGGTAAGCATAATTGACTTTTTCCCCATATTAGGCTGAAAAGTTGAAACTCCTTGACCATGTTGTGGAAATGGTTCTATAAATGCTGTATGATTGTTATTTCTTTTAGGATTGTCAACTGTGATGTCTCCCCTATCGATCAGATCTTGAATGGTGTGTTTCAACCGTAAGTAGTTATTAGTTTTGTGACCTTTACCTTGATGGAAATCAAAGAATTCATTTTATCTCCACCATTTTGGCTTAGGCTCAGAATCAGGTGGTTGGATTGCTGGCAAAGATATTATGTTATCAGCCAGTAGAGTTTTCATAGCTGATTCTAAAGATTCTCCAAGAGGAGTGAACTTTCCCTGTTTATCCCAAGATTTCTACCCTAGCTTCTTTTGAAATTGTTCAGATGACTTTTGTTCAGAAGCTTTAATGGCTTGGGAACCACGAGCTAGATTGTAGGCTAGTGCCTTTGATGGGGCATGGATAGTATCAACAACACCATCTATGACAATGCCTTTGTTCTTGTTCCAATTTTTGTTCTTGTCTTTAGAACCAGATCCAAATTCATACTTGTCTCTCTGAAGTATGATTTCTCCTTTTTTCACAAGCAATTTTTTTTATATTTTGATAGCATTATCTACCATCTTATCAAAAGATGTATGATCTTGCATTTGTAGAGGATAATTGATTTCTAGAACAAGGTTATTGATGAAAATTTCTAGTTTTTCTATTTCTGGAATAGGTCTGGCATATAGAGAGAACTTCTTCCTCCATCTCTTGAGAAATTTTTGGAATGGTTCTCCTGGATACTGCTTGAGATTACAGATATCAATCATGGTGACTAGATGTTGAATATTGTAGGAGTATTGCTGATAAAACAATGTGATCAACTCCTCAAAAGTTTTGATAGTGGAAGGTAATTGAGAGAACCATTGAATGGCTATTCCTCCCAGAGATCAAGGGAAGAGATGCATCAGATAGGTTGGTTCATGCATGAACTCCATTGATTGGGTATAGAATTCTCTGACATGATCTTGAGGGTCAAAATGTACGTCATACTTATCATACTTGGGCATCTCCACTCATTTTGGAAATGGTGGCATATACAAGTCCTTGTCAAAAGGAAAAGGACATAGAGCCTCCATGGAGAACTCCTTGGGTTCCTTCTCTTTTTCGAGTTGGTTCAGTTTGACTTGTAAAGCATGTATCTATTTCATCATGGCTGTTATTGGAGTTTCTTCTTCATGTGTGATGATAGCTTCGACATTAAAGTTAGGAGGAAGTTTAGCTCCTTGATGAGCCAATTGTAAAAAGTATGCCTCTCTGTCTTCTTTCAAGAAATGCTTCATCATTCATTTGAAGTTATCATCATTTTGATATTGAGAAATTTCTTCAGGTGTGGGTTCTTGATCTGCACCATGTTGAGATTGAGTTCTTTGAGAGCCAAAGTTTGTCCCTGCTTGAGACATGGTAGGATTTTTCAGAATCCCTAGAATAGATTGATGTAGGGTTTGCTAGGTACCTCCATGAGTTGATGGAGGAGGTATGTAACCAGTTTTCAATCGAAAGTTGCCAAGACCGTCATCTTTGTAAAGACCAGAATTGTAGAGTTGCTCAAGAGTTGGACTCTTGCTAGTGATTATAGGTAAGGTCTGGGATGCTTCTCCAAATTTCTTGTGTGAGGAAGCTCTAGTTTCCACCATTAACTTTGAGTGAAACAAAAGAATAAGATCCAGATAACTGAAGAATGAATTGAATCAAATGATCAGATGACGCAACCTTGTCAAGGTTTGATTGATTGAAGATTTGATTAGATGTGGGTGAAGGATACTATCCCCTAGATGTATGGGTATATTCCCAAAAGATAGTGGACAAGTTACCACAACACTTAGTCATTTTTGAAGATTTGATTGAAGATTGATAGTTATGACAAGGTTTTGACACAAGATGAAAAGGACTCAAATTGATTAAATAGAAGGCTGGATCGGATTCGAAAGACCACTTTAGGATAATGATTGGATGCTCAATAGCTTAATACTCTATTCCTGACATAATGATTTGTTTGATAGATTCTAGAAATAGGCTGATAAAGCTAAGTATCTAGCAATTCTGACAACTTTCTGACAACTTTTCAAAATTTCCCAAACAACAGTGGGTATGTTATGAAATGACAATTGAAAAGCTCGTACGACAGTTGCAAAAACTTGTACGATAGTGGGTTTGCTATGAAATGATAGTTGAAAAGCTCATCATACAACACTGGGTTCTTTACCATACGACAGTTGGGCAATAACAAAATGACATTTGGTAAAAACTCGTATGGCTTTCTGACTGAATGATATGACAGTGGACTCCAAAAAAGGATTTTACTTCAGATTTTGCAAATTTTGAGTTTTCAGATTCAGATTGTTTGCAAATTTTATTGTCCAGATTTGAGGATGGTAACAGATTTGTTCTTTTTCAATAACTAGATAGATAAACAAGCAGACAAAATAGAAAGCAAGTGATTTCAAGCATGTCTGAAAATAATGAACAAGGGCAAAAGCAACCTTGTGCATGAAAAATCAAGTGATTTTATTCGTTCTAATCCTCAAAAGCGCTAATTGTGTATGTTCCAAAAATGTTTTGCAATAATGCACATATACCCTAGAAAATGAAAATTTGGCCTCACTAGGGTTTTTAGTAATGGTTTGACTCTGCAACTTTTATGATCCAAAGGGGTGAACTCCAATCCCGGTGCACCAGGGTTTTGACACAATCTGAGAATTTAATCAATCAGGAGCTGCTAGGGAGATCTGACAACCCAACAATGAACCACACCTATGAAGATTTCTTCCACAAGGACATTTATATAGCGGCTGTCACTACCACAAAGAAAATGGCTATTACCGCTTGAGGTTCCGTCAACATGGTTGACCCAATTAAGGGAATGTCCATTATGGTTAACCCTCTCTAAAGGTGACTCACAAGATATACCACATGGAGACTGGTTCCAGATTCAAGGATTTGGGTTTTTGGTACTATCCAAGAAGGAAGTAGAGCATAATCCCCTACCCTTTTCACTTTTAACCCAAACAAAGTAGATAGATTAATTCGACATGCTAAGACCAAGATTATCTCACAAAGATCTATGACGTCAACCCCTTATGATCTATCAACCTCTCCAGAGAGAGAATGCCTCGATCAAAAGTTGAAGACACACGGATCTAATGGAACGTGAGACTCCCTCAGTATCCTGCCTACCTACAAGGATTTCGTCATCAAGAAGGATTTCACTCATAATCCAATCTCTCAAGAACCACAAATAGTGTTCATAGGGCCTAATTGCTATGTGAGTACAGATATATTCCAAGAAAGAAAATCTATCCAAAAGCATTCAAAAGCACAAGGTGGTACACTTAACGCTTAAAGAAAATATGAGGTGAGTCCACAAAGTGGATTAATTAACCCCTCACACAAACTAGAAGCGAGTCCACACCCTAGAATACTAATGAGTTCCAAAAAGCACAAAAGAGTAAATTGGTGGAACAATTAACGCTCTTTCTAAGTAGACCCCTCCCCTTTAATGTGGTGCTGACCTTGCAACCATGGGGTGTAACGAGGGGCCAGGAAGATAAGCGAGTCCAATAACCTAATCTTGCTATCTAGATCAATCAAAAGTAATCTAAGATTGTTGATAAATACCTAAGGTGTTATAACCTAGTATTCAATTATGTGAATTTGTAGAAAAAGCATGCAAAGAAACACTCAAGCTAAACACACGAGAGATTCATTTTAAGGATCCAAATTGAAGTGTTATCAGATGAGAAAAATACATGTAGTCCTTGCAATGCACTTAGTAGATATTTACCTATTTTTAGCAATTCTTGCACTTTTCCCAATCAAAACTAGCAGGAATCAATCAAAAATAGAGATTTTCAATTGTTAAGATTAGCAGTTAGTTGAAATCTAGAAATCCAATCTGACACACTACCCTAGAAAATGAAATGACAATTGAAAACCTGATGCCAAAACTTGTATGACAGTGGGTCTATTACCAGATGACAGTCAGAAACTCATACGACAATGGGTATGCTCCCAGATGATAGTCTAGAAATGCATACGATAGTGGGTATGCTCCCAGACAAGAGTCTAGAAACTCGTACGACATTGGGTGTATGATGAAATGACAATTGAATTTCCAAACGACAGTGTGTATAGTCTAAAATCATTCTCGATCCAGTAGACTATCGTACGATAGTGGGTATAGTCTGAGTTGACTTTTTTCAGAAACTCGTATGACAATTGTACGGACAGAATTAAAAATCACAATTTTGGCTCAGAAATTGAGAAGAAAAGATAGAAATTGATAGAATTGAATTGGAAACCCATATCAGGGCCCCACGGTGGGTGCCAGAAATGTGTGTGTGAATTTTGTACCTGATCTGTACATACAACACTTAGTAAAACATTAGAGGTTAGAAATAATCAAAATTGTGCAAAAATTGAAATACTAATCTAACCAGGTGATTTACTACCTTCTAATAGGTGCGAGTATGATGTTCTCAGATTGTTATCGAGATCAATGACCTTGACGACACCTAAATGAAGGATTTGAATGCAAAACTGATATGAAATATAAATGCAATTGATCTATTTTTTTGGATTTCGGATGCAATAAGATGAAAAATGATATGAAATCTATGATATGTAAAAATTGATATGCTATGATATGCTAAATGATCTAACAATGAAAACTAATATGATATGAAAAACTATGCAATATTGATCTCACAAAGTTTGGATTCGCAGATGATTCTTCTGTCTCCAATTCAACAGCGTGATTATGCAATTCTTGTGGATGATTTGTGAAGAGCTAAAGCCTTAATTTATAGAAATCTAGGGCTTTGGAGGTGCATGGACTAAAGCCATAAATCACTCAAATAAACTCAACTTGATTTTTGAGTTATTTTTAAATAAAGGATAATTAACTCACAAAAACATGCAAAAGCAGAGTTGAACTCAAAATAGAGTTTTAGTTTTAATTGATAATTGATAGTTATTTGCTTTTCTGATTGTGCATATTTTATTTATGAATTAATTTAAGAATAAAGTGATTTATTTCCAACTTAACTGATTTTGAAAACTAAAACAATTGATTTATGGGTTAATCAATCATTTTTCAAACTTTTATTCAAAAACAATATTATTAAAAATTGACAACTTGCTTTAATTAATTAAATAAGAATTTAATCAATTAATGATAGGAATTTGGATTTATTGTCAAAATTAAATAATACAATTTAGGAATGAATAGAATTAAATTTAACTAAACAATTAAGTGGCAGTAATAAATCTAATTAATTAAATATTGAGAATATTCAATTAATCAAACTTTAGGATAAATAGGATTTATCACCAAATAATCATAAAATTAAAGATAATTATGATAATTAGGAATATTGCTAGGAATATTCCCCGATGCAAAATTTGAGATAATCAATTAGGATTCGATGATGTTCAGATGTGCCTTAGGTTAGGACTTCAATGTCGATGTTCGTTCGATATATTGATGTATGAGGTTAATGAACCTATAGCCCATTTTTGGGGTATTACAACTTGCACCACACTCCAACATTTCACTACTATGCAAAGTAGAATGAATGGATCGTAACAATTCTTGGTGCATTGAAAATTCCACATGATATTTGCAACAAGTGACATCCTTCACTTGAAGACATCCTTCACATTTGGTGACACTCTTGAGTTAGATTGCCAAAATAGTTGAATTTGATCCTTCACAACATCGGTAAGCATCTTATCACAATGTGAAAGTCTCCCACCATAAGCCCATGTATCATTTTGAAGAGGATCATCAAGTCTTCCTCTTCTTGCAAGTGCTCTATCCAAAGTTTTATGATTTAGATTCAAGTCAACACAAGTTTATCTCATCAAATGAGCCTTAAATGGTGACTTACTAAGGAGGTTTTAATAACCCTCCTAGCGGCTCTCTTATCTTTTTCCTTGGTAGTCTTCCCAATGGAATTGAGAGCACTAAAAATATTTCTCACAATAATCACATTCCGCTCCTTTTTCTTGTCCACACTAATCTTCAATTTGACTAGTATACGTCTCATCTTCTGCATCTTTAACAATTGCACAAAGATTTGACATTGCTCAACCAACCTCTTGTGCCTAAAAAATTGATCAAAAAGTTTTGAAACCCACAACCAAATAGTTCTTTCTGATCTCTTTCCATTGAAATTGCTCATTATGTTCTCATCAATTTCAAGTAACCATTTAGTTCTTCTTGAAGGTCTCAATTTTGAAGTTTGTCTTTCTTCCTCCGAAGGGACTTCATTTCTCATATAATTTGGAGATGTGTAACATTGATTTGGTTCTTCTGCACCATTATCATTGTCAATTACTTCATATTCAATTGGTGGATTGTCATTGACAATGTCCACACTTCCATTGGCCACATCTACATTTTCATTTTCAAAACCTAAATTTTCATCTTCAAAACCTAAATTCTCATTTTCAAAAACTACATTTTCATATTCAAATTCATGTTCTTCACTTGAAACCACATTCAAAGGTGGGTCTATGCCGAAATCTTCATTAATATTTAACATACCTTGTCTCTTGTTTCGATGGGAAACCCTATCCATTTCTCTATACACTTCAACATCTTCATTTGTGAGTCTCCTCTTCCGTTTATGATTTCGACAACTACTAATCCCCATAGTTAGACCAAAAAGGTGATGCAAATACCTTTGGGAATAGAGAAATAACTTTGGTAATAGAGAAAATCAGGCCAAAAAGTGCATTTTTGTCTTCTCGATGCAACTCAAATCCCGTAATTCAGGAAAAAAATGTCTCTCTGGAGGGACCTAGAGAATCTTATTTTTTTAACACCAGTTAAAAGAATCAGATATCTGATAATTCCTGCCAAAATTTTTCCAAAATCTCTCTCTCTCTCTCTCTCTCTCTCTCTCTCTCTCTCTCTCTCTTCTTTCTCTCCTCTCTCCTCTCTCTCTCCTCTCTCTCTCTCCTCTTTCTCTCCTCTCTCCTCTCTCTCTCTCTCCTCTCTTTCTCACTCTCCTCTCTCATAGGGGTCCTAACGTGTGATAAGGTGTACTAGGACCCCTAGGAAGTCTCCATGACACCTTTTGACACATTTGAATGCTCAATTGTGTCTGAAGGGGTCGTAGGACCCCTTATGACACACTTGAGCATTCTGATGTGTTCATAGGGGTCATGGGGACTTCCTAGGAGTCCTAACGTGTGATAAGGCATAATAGGACCCCTAGGAAGTCTCTATGACCCCTTTTGACACATTTGAATGCTCAAGTGTGTTCAAAGGGGTTGTAGGAGCCCTTAGGACACACTTGAGCATTCCAATGTGTCCATAGTGGTCATGGGGGCTTCCTAGGGGTCCTAACATGTGATAAGGCATACTAGGACCCCTAGGAAGTCTCCATGACCTATTTTGACACATTTGAATGCTCAAGTGTGTTAGAAGAGGTCATAGGATCCCTTAGGACACACTTGAGCATTCCAATGTGTCCATAGGGGTCATGAGGACTTCCTAGGGGTCCTAACACATTATAAGGTGTACTAGGACCCCTAGGAAATCTCCATGACCCCTTTTGACACATTTGAATGCTCAATTGTGTCCGAAGGGGTCGTAGGACCCCTTACAACACACTTGAGTATTCCAATGTGTCCATAGGGGTCATGGGGACTTCCTAGGGGTCCTAATGCATGATAAGGCATACTAGGACCCCTAGGAAGTCCTCATGAACCCTTTTGACACATTTGAATGCTCAAGTGTGTTTGAAGGAGTTGTAGAACCCCTTAGGACACATTTGAGCATTCCAATGTGTCCATAGGGGTCATGGGAGCTTCCTAGGGGTCCTAACATGTGATAAGGCATACTAGGACCCCTAGGAAGTCTCCATGACCCCTTTTGACACATTTGAATGCTCAAGTGTGTCCGAAGGGGTCATAGGACCCCTTAGGACACACTTGAGCATTCTAATGTGTCCATAGGGGTCATGAGGACTTCCTAGGGGTCCTAACATGTGATAAGGTGTACTAGGACCCCTAGGAAGTCTCCATGACCCCTTTTGACACACTTGAATGCTCAAGTGTGTTCGAAGGGGTTGTCGGACCCCTTATGACACACTTGAGTATTCCAATGTGTCCATAGGGGTCATGGGGACTTCCTAGGGGTCCTAACCCATGATAAGGTGTACTAGGACCCCTAGGAAGTCTCCATGACCCCTTTTGACATATTTGAATGCTCAATTGTGTCTGAAGGGGTTGTAGGACCCCTCATGACACACTTGAGCATTACAATGTGTCCATAGGGGTTATGGGGACTTCCTAGGAGTCCTAACGCGTGATAAGGCATACTAGGACCCCTAGGAAGTCTCCATGACCCCTTTTGACACATTTGGATGCTCAAGTGTGTTCGAAGGGCTTGTAGGACCCCTTAGGACACACTTGAGCTTTCCAATGTGTCTATAGGGGTCATGGGGACTTCCTAGGGCTCCTAATGTGTGATAAGGTGTACTAGAACCCCTAGGAAGTCTTCATGACCTCTTTTGATATATTTGAATGCTTAAGTGTGTTTGAAGGGGTCATAGGACCCCTTAGGACACACTTGAGCATTCTAATGTGTCCATAGGGGTCATGGGGACTTTCTAGGGGTCCTAACACATGATAAGGCATACTAAGAACCCTAGGAGGTCCCCATGACCCATTTTGAAACATTTGAATGCTCAAGTGTGTTTGAAGAGGTCGCAGGACCCCTTAGGACACACTTGAGCATTTCAATGCATCCATAGGGGTCATGGGGACTTTCTAAGGATCCTAATGCATGAGAAGGCATACTAGGACCCCTAGGAAGTCCCCATGACCCCTTTTGACACATATGAATTCTCAAGTGTGTCCAAAGAGGTCATAGGATCCCTTAGGACACACTTGAGCATTCCAATGTGTCCATAGGGGTCATGTGGACTTCCTAGGGGTCCTAACATGCGATAAGGCATACTAGGACCCCTAGGAAGTATCCATGACCCCTTTTGACACATTTGAATGCTCAAATGTGTCTAAAGGGGTCGTAGGACCCCTTAGGACACACTTGAGCATTTCAATGTGTCCATAGGGGTCATGGGGGCTTCCTAGGAGTCCTAACACATGATAAGGAGTACTAGGACCCCTAGGAAGTCCCCATGACCCATTTTAACACATTTGAATGCTCAAGTGTGTCTAAAGGGGTCGTAGGACCCCTTAGGACACACTTGAGCTTTCCAATGTGTCCATAGGGGTCATGAGGAGTTCCTAGGGATCCTAACATGTGATAAGGTGTAGTAGGAACCCTAGGAAGTCTCCATGACCCCTTTTGACACATTTGAATGCTCAAGTGTGTCTGAAGGGGTCGTAGGACCCCTTAGGACACACTTGAGCATTCCAATGTGTCCATAGGGGTCATGTGAGACTTCTCTCTCTCTCTCTCTCTCTCTCTCTCCTACTCTCTCCCTCTCTCTCTCTCTCTTAGATCTAGAGCCTTCACCTCCACTTTTTAATGTGTATTTAAAGGTTTCATATACCTTTTTGTGGAAAATGTACCTTAAATGTTCTTACATCAATTTTTATGCCATTGTTAGTTTCTAGAACAGATGATGATCGTACGGTGGTTCTACATCTGTGTGAAATTTATTTTCAAGAGTTAAAAAATCAATTTATTATATTCAATCGAGGGGAAGTCCATTGACATGATCTACTTATTCAATATAGTCAGATCACCAAAATTATGAGTCTATACAAAAATCTTGTGTTGGATACTTTCAAGAGGATTTGAGTTGAAACTGTGTGTCCTCAAATCAACTGTGCAGGTATTTTTTTGAAATCATTTTGTATATCAAATAATATAATACATACTAATATAAAAATTTATATTATAATATTAATGCTATACTATTATTATTTAATATTAATATTTAAAATGAAATTAATATTAACATAATAAAAATATAATTTAATATGAAACTTGAATTAATATTAACATAAAAAGAATACAACTTAATATAACATAATTAATATTACTATTAAAAAAATACATTTATTATGAAACTTGAATTTGGCAAAAGTGAGGCAATTCAAATTTCAAAATAGGCGGGCTTTTTTAGATATCTGATTTTATCAAATATCTGATTAGGCCTAGTATTTGCTTTGGCATTACCAAACCTGGGTGGTCAACCCTTTAGGTGTGTTTCAGGAGATAGTTCTTGATACCGAGACTTCGACCATGTAGCTGATGATTGTTTTTCCACCTGAAATTGATGAAATGAAAAGGCTTTCTTAAAGACATTATTAGCTTTCCATCGATATAATTGCTATCAAATTTCAAGTTCTGTAAGTAATTATTACTTATTTTTCAATTGAGTTATCTTTAAAGTCGTAATTGACATATTGATTGAAAAACAACTATAACTTTCAAACCGTTTAACCTTTTTGAAATCTGAAACATGCATCACATTCTATCCTTCGGCTACTATAAGAAAAAAAAAATTTTGAATTTGCTAAAATTTTGAATTAGTTAAGGTGGTCAAACACACGAGTTTTTTTATTCTAAAAAATTTGTAGTAGAAAATTCATAATTAATTATTTATTTGACCAAAAATTACAAAAAAATATGCATCACATCCGGGCATGAGTCTACTACCTATATCTAGAATCTTGGAAAAATATATCATCATTTTATTGTGATTAAGGTGGTCAGACATACACGTACTCTTTATCTTTTCCCTGAAATTTTTGTAGTACTGCATTGAAATCTAAAATTTTGAACAATTAGACAAAAAAAAATTGAAACAAGGGCTAGTAGTTTAGAAACTACATTCAATTTCCTACAAATTCTACTCTTACAAATTTTTCACATAAGGTTCATAAGATGTTCAACCTTTTACGTCAAGTTGACTAACCCTAATTTTATGATTTTTCATTGCCACTTAAGGCAATAATTTGGTATACCATGATCCTGTTAGGAATGATAAAACTAAGAGGGGGGGCGAATCAGTGTTCCCTGTAATTTAACTTTTTACTTTAATCTTTATACTGAACTTAAATGCTTAAGTACTGAATTAAACATTCACATAAACATGAAACATGAAATCAATACATGACACCAATATGGTTATGGGGAAACCCAAATAGGTAAAAACCCTACTGGGAATTGACACCCACTAATATTCTGCACTAGTGTTTTGTGATCCTTGTTAGAAGATCCTTAACCTTATTAGGAGTTGCTTTACAATGCTTTAAGTATAGTAGACCTTGTTAAGGGTCAAACCCTATTAGGAGTCTTTTACAATAGTCCCTATTAGGGGAGTGGATGCACTGTCCTAGAGCTCACTGGTCAAGTGGTGAAGGCTACAACCTTCTGATCTCAGATACACTCTATATCTATTGGATGAACTGTCACTGTGACACTACTTGTCAAATCAGTTCCTTTGATGCGATGATGCTTTGACCTCTAGCAAAGCTCTAATACATCTTATAGTGTCTTCGCACACCTTTTCTCTACTTATCACAACTCTCTATTCACTTCCATACCAAATAAAATGGGCACATCTTATATTTATACGTGCATACAAAATAAACAACTAGGTCAGCCCTTAGACCTATTACAAACAACACTTCCAAATGAATTGGCTTAAGCGTGCTTACAAAAAAAAAAGTATACATGTCAGCAACCTAAATATAATAGGCACATAGCCATTACAACATTACATTATAACCGCAAACCAAAATACTAACTGTCAACTGCTTGCTCTGTTCTTCACTGGCACATGCTGGCTGTGCAACTTCAATTGACTATAACTTTCTCATCCTTGCATTTTTTATTATGCACTCATAGACTAAGCATGAATATAGTCTAACCAACTTAACTTCTAGGGTGCATACCATAATTCTTCCATACGCATGTGCGCTGATGCTCTGAGCTATAGAAACTCTGTACATTGTCCAGTCGACAACACTTAACCGATTTCTGATCTTCTCATCAAGTGCGTTGACTTCAAACTACTATATGACTTTGTTGCCATAATGAAAACACTATATCAAGTCATATACATTAGTGTAGAAAAATTTCCAACAATATCCCTCTTTTTCATTGATGGCAACAAAGGAACATGGCCAAGTTGCTAACTGTCCCTTAACACAAAAACTTTTTGTCTTCTATACATTTCTTATACATAATCTTATATCTCCCTATACATATTATAAACCATAATCTATACACATCTCCCCATTTGACATTAATGACAAAGGTGTATCAAAAAACCTTATGTACACATACTCACTAAGGGAAAACATCCGGATATGCCATCTTTAGGTTCTGGATCTCCTTCTTCCAAAAAGTGATCAAAGAATTTACAATTTGGAGATGGGCGCATAAAGCATACTGTAGCTTCTCCATCTTCTCCAAGTCATTGTTGGGACCATGATCATAAGTTTCCATTATGGCATGTATGTCCTTGATCTTCTGATCAAGTATTTATAATGAGGGTGCAAGAGCATTCCTTAGCTGAGTCTGCCTTGCCCTGATCTTTGACATCTCTTTTTCCACCTTATCAATCTTATCAATTTGACCTTGGTAAACATTGTTGCACATATTTATATCAACTGATGGATCTTTTACTGAACTCTTGACCTGCTCAATCATATCTTTTTCCTCTTTTATTTTCTTAAGATGGGCATCAGTAAGCTTATCCTGATCCATGCAGACTATAATTATTTTCCTTCCTTGATCAACAAATTCTTTTAAAAATGCTTTCCCTATCTTGAGTGAATTCAAATCTAATGCAAAGTTTCTCATTAGCTCACTCAATCTCTTCTTTAGGTACTTCTCTTCTGCAACTAGGGATGTAGATTCTTCTAAGCTTGAGAAACTATTCTTTAAATGTGAAATTACTTTTCTCACATCATCCACTGAGTGTATTTTAGACACTTTCATGTCCTCTGCCAGCAAGTTGTTCAGAATGTTTACTAATTCTAGCAGGAGGGGATTCCTCATCACTTATTTTTCTTTGGCTTTTTCCATGGCTAGGATGTTGAATTTAATCAAATCCTCTTCTCCCCATGAGTCCAAATTGATTGTGTCAAGTGTTAAAATTGACAACAATGCAGAAGGTGATGGATTTGTGGGAGTGCTAATTATCACTTCTTGTTTTACCCTGACTGGTTCAACTGATGGTTCATTACTCTCTTCTTCTTTTTATTTTTATTTTTCTTTCTTTTCTTCCATCTTTTCTTATTCTTTTTCTATTTCTTTCTTTTCTTCTTCTTTTTCTATTTTTTCTTTTTCTTGTTCTTTCTTTTCTTCCATCTTTTCCTCTTCTTTTTCTGTAATGTCCTCAATCAAAATTTCTTGTTGTTGATTGGGATGAGTAGAACTACATAAACTTTCAGCTTATTGTGTGCTCACAAAAGCTTCCTCAAACTTGTCCAAATCTTTATTTGCGGTCGCCATGGCTATCTCCACATTATCAATGATAATAGTGCTGTCCTTGAGTGATCTATCATGGGCACAGACTTGTCTACCTTTGATTGTGCTTCCACTAGAGGCACTAAATCCTAAGGACCTATAGAATGTACCTTGATGGTCTCTGACCCTTTGGTAACAATTGTGGGTACATTAGCTATGGGCGCAGTAGGTGGATACATGTTTCTATTCATAAATACCTTCTCAAAGGCTTTCTCTATTTCTTTAGCAACTAGCTCATAATTTTTATCCATTATATTTAGATTTCTTGTATTAGTTTTGAGGTGAGGCTTCACCAGATCTAACAACAATTTCTTCTCTTCTAGTTCACATACAGGAAGGGTATCATCAAGAATCTTTTCCCTTATCCATATATCTTCCTCAATAGCCTGTCTCTTTTGGAATTCAAGGATATTCCATACATTGTCAGGAAGCATTATTTTTCCTTCCAAAACTATCCTTTTGAACTTGATCATGTGCTTTATGATCATGCCATGAATCTCTGACTTGTCAATTTCACTATACTTATAATAAAACTTCCCTACTTGATCAATTCTTCCCTCATTAACTATTCTGGCACTTAGTACACTGAGACTGGGTTTAAAGCTTACTTCAGGAGGTTCTTGAGTATTCCTTTCATTTCTTGTGACTCACAAGGATGGATGACTAGTGCCAAATTCTTTCTTCCTCTTTGCTATTGGCTTATACTTTAGAGGAGTAGTGGGATCACTGGATTCTTTGGGTGCAGAAGGAGTGTCATCAGTTATATCCTTTTGTTCATCAGATTTCTCTATCTTTACCTTCTTCAACTTGGGATTTTGTGAGTCTTCCTTCACTGCATCTACACTCTTTAGTTCCAAAGAAATCTTTTGTTCTTTTGCTTTGTTAAGATCTACTTGAGACACACCATATA
The DNA here is from genome assembly GCA_027943335.1 of Chamaecyparis obtusa. Classification (NCBI taxonomy): domain Eukaryota; kingdom Viridiplantae; phylum Streptophyta; class Pinopsida; order Cupressales; family Cupressaceae; genus Chamaecyparis; species Chamaecyparis obtusa. The sequence goes on along the minus strand of BSBK01001340.1, from coordinate 431,152 downwards.
TTCTCAAGATCTCTGATGTGACTTTAGCAACCTTTCTTTTTATTGTTGTGCTGTCTAGCTTGTCATCTACTTCTCTTGTCTTCTCCTCATAAGTTCCCCACCTAGGTTCATTAGGATCTTTGGGGGCTGATGGTAGTACCTGCGCATATGCTTCAAGGACTTGTTCCTCTACCTCATAACCAAGTGGATGAATCCACTTAGTTCTTGGCTCAACAACTTCCATACAAATTGTATCAGTTTCAACCATAAAATAGACTATATCCTTATACTTTTCCACAATGCTCTCTAGAATTCTGTACCTTATTTGCATCTTATCTCTGAAGGTCTTCAATTCCAATGTTACATAATCTCTCAATGTACTTTCAATGGATGCCTTGTTGGATATCTGTGGCATGGTTGGAATGGACTTGTCCAAATACAAATCTAATACTTTCCCAACTAAATGAAGATACATGTAAATGATTAATGACCCAAACCTAAATATCTTGGTCTTGTCATGCTTGATTTCCTTAATGTTATCAATAAACTGTGCATGCAAGATCTCACACTAGTTGAACTCTCCATCTTCCTTCACAAGTCTAATGGCTGCTAGAATTGTGCCCACAGACACACTATTCACCCTGCTGGTGTGATGAAACCTGTATCCAAGTATCATAGACATCAATTTGATGTCTGCTTGCTCAATAGGCTCAATTGTCATCCCACACCTATCACTCCTCAACTTACATATTTTCTCAACAATCTTTCTGACATCCTTGTCCACAGGAAGGATGATACCTATCTTAGATAGGTCTGTAATTTCATATATCAACTCACTGGTGATTCTAACTGGCACATCACCTATCCAAAATAGGTCATCATGGATTTTTCTTAGTAGAATCTTAATCCATTCAGTCTCATAAAGTTCATATGCTATAGCATACTCAACTATAGGGTGATCATTCCATTTAACATATTCATCCACGAATGTTTTATCTAGTTTCAGCATGGTATCCATGTGTTCCCTTAACCTATCCAACCCTACTAGTTCTTTCTTGCAATAGATGTATGCCCTAATGTCCTCAACATGTATAACACCCATAGGCATGCAGGAGAATGCTCCCCTTAGATCATCTAGGGTTGATTTAAATCGATGTTTCTTAAATACATATCTCTTTTTCTCTGCAACATCAAACACTATGGGAGTGGCCATGACTTACTTGATTAATCACTTTCCAACTGATCTCTGAGATAATCTGAAGACTTCTGAATCGACATGACAAACTAGGGTTTCTACAACTGACCAAATGCACTGCTAATCACTAATAGATCAATCTCCAAGTCTTCATAATTACTTCTAAGGCTCTTTTTTCTCTTCAATCACTCTGAATTTGAATGCAATGAGTAATTAAAAAACTTCATGTGTACTTAAAGTGAAAATTCCACCATTAATGCTTGTTGCGTAAACCAAGCTGTCACTTCAAAATTTCCAACTTGAGTTCTGCTAATAATTAGTATGTGTGCTCTTGCACGAAGGTTCCTTTATACTTCAAAAGCTTAATTCTAAAGGTGCATACTCTAAGAATTAGTATACCAGCCACGTAGGGGTCTAGAACTAAGTTAGCTCCCCCTGTGACCCTGGGGGCCATTCATCTGGATGTAGAGGGTGCATCCACTGTGGATGCATCCAATACATACTCATCAACTTTTTCCTTCTTTCCTTGTGACCAAATCAAGCTTGTATCCTCTGAGGCCTTCACAAACTTGACTTCTCCTTCAGGATCCAAGACTGGTTCTTCGGTCTTTTTAGGGCTTTCCTGACCTTGCGTCCTTGATCTACAGAACTTTGAGATATGTCCAGCCTTGTTACAAGAGTGAAAAATGACTGGAGGTCTTATATTCCTCAGCGAATTGACATGCGTCACCATTATACATTGTCTCACTGAGTGACCATTATAATTACATATCTGACATGTAACATTCTGAGAACTTCTCATATTCATTTGATTCTGATTTCTCTGATCATGCTGAATCCTATTCTTCTTACTAGGCTTGAAATTCATAGCTCTATGACCAAATTTATTGCATGAATAACAATAACCATTAAAAGGTCTTACCTCTGTACAGTTCCTTGCAAAATTTCCATGCTTGTTACATGCAAAACAAGTGCGTTCTACCTACTTGCACTCATTCTTAGGAGGTCTACCATTATCTTTGGTTTGATCTTCAATCTTTTCAGTATTAGTAGAGTCCTTTTGTGTATCATTTCTTGCTTGCATGTTGTCAATCTGATTTTGTGCTTCATTATTTCCAATACAGCTAGTGTCTCCTTTGTCTCTTCTTGCATACAACTAGGATTCTATCAAATTATAACTGGTGTGAAATTTGTCAATATGATTCTTTGCTTCTTTCAATTTAGACTCCAAGATTTCTTTGCTATTCCTTAGCTCCAAGATTTCCAAGTTAGCTTGCCTTAATTCCTCATTGATTTGAAGGTTCTCTTTGACTTGTTCATTGTCAACTTCCTAATTATTGATCAGCTTATCATCAAATTCTTCAAGTAGTTCTTTTAAAGATGCATTGTCTTCATTCAAATTCTTGACCTTTGCTTCAAGATCACTGTTAGAGCATTCTTTCAAATCCTTTTTTAGTTTTTTGATAACTAATTGAGCATCACTGACCTTTTCCTTTAGTTCTTCAATTTATCTTCTGAATTGTCTAGGTCTTCAAGAACAGCTTCAAGATTTCTTTTCAGATGTTTCATTTCTACTTTGGCCATGATCTCCTCAAGTGGTTAAACTTCTTTTCTGAGGACCAAAGCTCTGATACCAATTGTTAGGAATGGGAACACAGAGAGGGGGGGTGAATCAGTGTTCCTTGTAATTTAACTTTTTACTTTAATCTTTATACTGAACTTAAATGCTTAAGTACTGAATTAAACATTCACATAAATATGAAATATGAAATCAACATATGACACCAATATGGTTATGGAGAAACCCAAATAGGTAAAACCCCGGTGGGAATTGACACCCACTAATATTCTGCACTAGTGTTTTGTGATCCTTGTTAGAAGATCCTTAACCCTGTTAGGAGTTGCTTTACAATGCTTTAAGTACAGTAGACCTTGTTAAGGGTCAGGCCCTATTAGGAGTCTTTTAAAATAGTCCCTATTATGGGAGTGGATGCACTGTCCTAGAGCTCACTGCCCAAGTGGTGAAGGCTACAACCTTCTGATCTCAGATACACACTATATCTATTGGATTAACTATCACTGTGACACTACTTGTAAATCAATTCCTTTGATGTGATGATGCTTTGACCTCTAGAAAAGCTCTAATACATCTTATAGTGTCTTCTCACATCTTTTCTCTTCTTATCACAACTCTCTATTCACTTCCATACTAAATACAATGGGTGCATCTTATATTTATACACGCATACAAAATAAACAACTAGGTCGGCCCTTAGACCTATTACAAACAACACTTCCAAATGAATTGGCCTAAGCGTGGTTACAAACAAACAAGTATACATGTTGGTAACCTAAATACAATAGGCACATAGCCTTTACAACATTACATTATAACCACAAACAAAAATACTAACTGTCAGCTGCTTGCTTTGTTCTTCACTGACACACGTTGGCTATGCAACTTCAACTGATTGTAACTTTCTCATCCTCACATTTCTAATTATGCGCTCATAGACTAAGCATGAATATAGTCTAAGAAACTTAACTTCTAGGGTGCATACCATAATTCTTTTGTACGCACGTGCGCTAATGATCTGAGCTACAGGAACTCTATACACTGTCCAATCTTCAACACTTAATTTATTTTTGATATTCTCATCAAGTGCGTTGACTTCAAACTGCTATATGAATTTGTTTCCATAATGAAAACACTATATCAAGTCATATACATAAGTATAGCCAACTTTCCAATAGATCCTATAGATACCCATCAACCATTTTATAGTCCTTGACTCAACTGTATCTAAGAACTCTTCCTTTCATTGTCTATGTGTCTATCATTCTTTCCTTACCGTGATTCAAAATTGAACCTTTCTAGTAATCTCTATCACCACTGTCATATTTTCATGACTTACACCCACTATTATTCATCCTCACTATCATCATTCCAAAAGGACTGCTTTATTTCTTTATCTCTATCATTAATAAAAAATGGTCACCCTCTAATCTCTTTGGTTAGACTTGATTTGTCTTTAGATAAAAGGTCTATATCATATGCACTTGGATTGTCATATTAATTTCTCTTAGTTGTCCTTTAACATCATGAATTTCATTTAAATCTATTCATTTCTATTTGAGTGTTACATTTTTTGAGTCACTTAGGTTCATAGAAAATCACGTGCATTAATTTTATCATCACACGGGGGTCATATCTTTATTTTCCCTAAGTCTAAAGGCCTGGTGATATAAATAATATGTCCTAAGTCCTAAATGCCTTATGTTCTAATGTTTCAGCTTTCATTAAGCTTTGAATCTTTCATGAACATCTAACGGTGGTCGTATGTTCGCATGGAATCTTTCCAAGCCATGCGAACATACGATTTAACCATTCATCTTGCAATAAAGCTTAATGCAAAAATAAACTGGGACCCCTGATAGGTTTTTCATAGTTGGTGGCTTTTTTATTTGTAAAGGAAAGTGGGGCCAGTGTCAGAAGGATCTTCAGAGTTGAAAATAATAAAGAAAAGATCAGATGGCTATCATATAATCTCATAGAATCTTAGAGGCCTATGAGATCATATGATTTTCCATCGATCTTGCTTAGAACCAAGCGCGATTCTCAAGTGGGACCTTTGACAGAAGTACATGAGTGGTTGTTTCTCATTAGCTAATAACTGTGGGTCTAGTAACTTAAAGAGTAATGATAGTAATTGAATGCTAGCGGTTAGTATATGATCATATAGGCTATTTTCAAGCTATAAGATCACGTGATTAACTTGTTGTTCGAACAATAAAGGTTGCAGGGATTGCCACCAATAAAAGGACTGACATGACTATTTTTCATATGATCCCATAGGCCTTTTTCATGCTATGAGATCATACAACCAGCTGTTAGCTGATATGACTATTTGTTCTATGATTGCATAGGCCTTTTTCACACTATGAGATCATACAACCACCCGTTAGATGATATACTAGTAAGGATCGACGGACCTATTTCAAAATGGAAATAAAGTGACACAAATTTGAAGTTTCCCCTTGAGAAGTGACAGTTCATTCTTTTAGAGGAGTAATGGTTGGATCATGCTAAATAAATTACTGAAATGACTGCTTTAATAGTTCATATATCAAAATTCCGCACACTCTCAAAAGCACAAAGAAATCAAAAAATTGTAGAGACTCGAGCGTGAAGAATTGCAAGGACTAGCTGTTGTCTCTAGGTGATTTCCCAGAAAAAGGTTGGTAAAATACTTATACGAATTGCTTCCCTACCAAAAGAATCATAGTCCTATAGTTTGTATATCTTGCAAAGGTTTTTTAAGATAAACCCTAAAAATGGCACCAAGGAAGGAACTGTCCAGTAAGATTGAGTATAGTGAAAGAGGTTTGCATCAGGATTTGTTGTAGTTATTTCGGGCTCTACTACTAACCTAGTGAAGGCCAAAAGTCTGATTCCCAAAGACCCTAGAGTAAAGGTAGCGAATGGTCTATATGATAATAAATTTTATTAGGGAGGCCAAAATCGGTACAATCAATGCAAGTGGTGACTCTGATATCACTACCTTAGAGTTATTCAAAGTAGGTTTTAGTGAGAGAAATACCCCTCACCCTGCAAGCAATATATGCAAGTCTGACCTGGGAAAACTTGTGGTACCCGGTGTCTTTTTATATGTTGATTTGATGGTCCAAGTTGCAAAGAGTTATGACCCAATCACTAGGGAGGTTAGGGATGCAAAGGGAATATTATTGATCAAAATTTCTACTAAAGAGATCAGGAAGGTGTTTAGGTTAAGTGAACCCTCAGACAGTTTAGAGAATATTGATTGTGAAGAGCTAAGGCAAGTGTATGATAGACAAAGAAACTATCTTAGAGGAAAATTATTGAAGAATCTTTGCACCAGAATTGGGAAAATGGTTATTATGGGACAGAACACACAAGAGCCTTTTAAAATAGAATATTTTGACTTCAGGGCTAAGAGAGCATATTGGTCATTATGTCAAGTTTTTGGAGAGGATGTCAGTGAGAGAATGCCAATACATTTTATGTGCATGGTGATTCAAATTTTGCACTCACACTTATCTATTACTTTTGAATTTGCTCCATTTATTGCTGAATTAATCTATAATGGATTAGTGAAGATTCAAAAGAATGAAGATGACAGACCCTTTTTCTGGTATTCTTTCTTGATGTAGATATTTTTGTTTAAAGGAGCAAGCTATTTTGAGTAGGAAATGGAATTGATAAGACAAAAGGATGGCGAAGATATGCTAGTCCAATTATGGAGCCTCACAATGACCTAGGATAGAAAGGATCATAGTTTCACAAATTTTGATAAACATTTTGCAGCCAGACTCAAGAGCTTGTTTGTCTTAGACAACCCAAGAAACCCAATAGCATTGGCATAGCCTATTAGGCCAAATCAGTTTGCTAAAAATTTGAATATTATACACAATTGGGGTGATGTCATTTTCTACCATGTGTCAACTATCATTAGGTTGTATGGTTTTAGAGGAACCCCTTTTGTATTGCCTTATCATATACCCCTTAGGATTGGAATTGCAGAGTTTCCTAGGCAATTGGGAGATATTGAAGAGTATGCCCTCATTGGAAAAGGCAAGGGAACTCTATTCGCAAATGTTACCATCGTGCACCAATTCATAATTACCAAGGGTGGATAGGTTCACATAGGTAAAATCATGGCTCCATACCATATGGCTACTGCACTTGCTACGACAGTAGACCCATAGGGGTTTTATAATGAAATGTTTAAGAAGAGAGCCAAATGTGCCATGGTTAACCACATTTTTAACTTTCCTAAAGATATTGTCAGAAATATCCCAAATTTACAGGAACAGGAGGTTAGGAAAGAAAAATGGCTAGTGTACAAAAAGACAATAGATTTTATCCGACAATTTGATTATGGATGGGATCCCCTGAAAAGCATAACTCCAATGGGAAAGAAAATAGATACTCTCATGAACTATTTCCAGGATATCTTTCAGACCCTGAGTGAAAAGAAGGAAAAAGTGATGAAGGATGACCCAGAAAGGGCTAAACAGTTGTTGAGAAAACCTGTATTTGCAAAAGGATTACCCCCAGGGAGCTACATGGTGCAAAAGAAGACTGGTTACAATGTTGTAGTAGTAGAGCAAAGCCAGTAAAGGCAAATAGATAAAAGGGATGTCCAATCAACTTCACAACAAATTGAGAAACAAAGGGAGGTTGTAGAGGTCCCTAACTCTCCTCATCTTCAAGCCTTTGAGAATGTAACTGATTCTCCACCACCATCAAAGAAACAAAGAGTAGAAGAAAGACCTTATTCTCCATCATAGTCACCTCTAAAGATTTTGGATGACCAGGAGGTTATAGAATAGGTACAGCAAGTAGATGCTCTAGGTCAAATCTTTATGACCTATGAAGAAATAAATGAGGGAGTACCAGAGCCACCAGATGAGCCCAAGTTAGATTTAACAATAAGGGAATTGGCGGGAACAGAATTAGACCCTATAATCAAGAGGGCTTGTGAGGAGTTTTTGGTTGATGATACTTTTGTTAAAACTAGGGCTTTAATGCAATTTCTTTGGAAATTAAACATCAACCAATTTCAAGAAATCTGTGAGAAGAAACATGAAGAGAATCCAGAGAAGGATTTAGGGATCATAGAGGAGGAAGTGAAAATAGAGATGACTGCAAAGTTTAAACAAATCACTCTAGAACAGGGAAGAAATATGTTAAAAGTATCAAGAGTATTAATCCTTCTAGAGTGGGATATAGCTGATGCGGTGGTTTTTGATGTAGTCAGAAAAAAGACTACTCCTTTCCACAAAACCAAAGAGGAAGTAGAACAAGCTATTAAAGGGGTCACTTTCAATGATAATCACCAAGCTTTGGTAATGTGGTCCCTAAGAAAGGATGAGAATAACAAGGGAAAATAAATTATCAGAGATGACCTTTCAGGGAATATAATTGTAAGAAGGGTTACTGATACTTCTCTGGTGGAAGCATCAGGTATGGTATTGGCCACAACACAATTAACAGCAAAGGTGGAAGAAAAGGAAGCCAAAGAGAAGGAAGAACTCACTCCAAAGTTGGAAATAGTTTTGATGGTTTATGGTGAGTTGAAATAGGGGATTCTTGAGAGAGATGTTTTAATTGGAAATTTGAAGAAGAAATTGGGGGAGCATGGCCCAATACAACTATCAAAGCATATGCAAATTGCTTCCTCCCCTTCTAGGCCTTCCTCTTCAATCCCTATTATTGAATTCCCTCCTTCTCATCTTCCTCCTTCCATTGATGAGGAAGACATTGATCAAAAGGTAAAGCAGAAATATGAGAAGAAAATAAAGGATGTTGTTTCACACTTTGTTGCAAAGGTAAAACCTAAGGAAGTATATAAAATTGCCAAGCATTTGGCAGACATTTTAACATCTTTTCAGAAAGAAGTAGCTACTGTGGACAAGATTTTGGAAAGGTGGGTTACAAGGAAAGATAATTTGAAATCATTTTTTGATCAAATTAAGGACAAATGTATTATGGATATAGAGCTAACAAACACTTACAGGTTTGTTAAGGATCTTTTTGATTTTGAGGTAAATAGGGGAAGTATAAGAAGAAGATCAAAAATTTTAAGGGTGAGATACTTCCAGAATGATTTTCAAATTTTTCCTGGTCTCATTAAGGTAGATGGGGTAATTAAAGATGAGGATCAATGGATGGAGTAGATAGATAAACAAGTATTGTCTAAAGTAGACTCCATTTTAAATATAGATGATAATATCCCATTCATACAACTTGTCAAGCTCCTTCAGGATGCTAGGATGCATTTTGCTAATGTAAGAATAAAGGTGCACCAGTTGGTTGCTGAGTGGAACAAACTATTACCTAAGAAGGATGAAGTCCTTGCCTTTCATTGGCCGAGTGAGGAGACTTATATGACTTGGAAATCAATGTATCCTTTAGAAAATTCAAAAGAAGAAGAAACATCAAAAGAGGAGGCATCAGGTGGCAATATTCTAAACCCTCAAGATCAAAGCCAACAAGGATAAAGACATCAAGCAGTTACCATGAGCACGGCTATAACACTTGGCAGAAATTGAACTGCCCTTGGGAGTTGTTACAGGATTTTTGCGCTCATCTTAACAATCCATTTTAAGGATTTGTAACAAGAAAGTTTTATTTTCATTTTTTGTCCTATATGAAAGCTCCTTTCTTGTCTTTTCTAAAAAGATCCGAAGCTTGTTTGCAATCCTTATTTTCTATAAAAGGATTACTAGGATCAATGAAAACAGACCGAGAACTTGATCATTTTGACTGATAAGTTTCCTGAGTTTGGGATATCATAGATTGTACTTGAGGCATATTTCTATAGAAGAACAATATTTTCTGGTTCAAGTTAAATACAGAAGGTTGCATTGTAAAGCATTTTGTGAGCATGATACAATATAGCATATGAATAAAATTTGAGATTTACATCTCTCCTTGAATATCTCTATTTGAGTTATGAATTGTTCCAATTTATTGCATGAATAATCTTTATGTGTATGTTCATATTTCTCATCTCTAATCCAAGATAAGATTAAATAAGCTTTGAATATAACATAAATTCTTCAAAGTTTTTCTTAAGGATGCACCAGTAAGTAGTGTGATACTAGGAGTCCTTTGATAAAATCCACCATAGGGTGATTAGTATTTTTAAAGGATTAAAATCATTCAAAGTTCAGTATATTTTCTCATGTATAACAATCTTGCAGTGGAAGTGCTGCCAAATGGATAAGACACTGGTCGAAAATGGAGTTTTCCTCATAGAGATAAGTGTTTGAAAAGATTCTATTGGTATTTCCATCATTAAGCATAAAATTGTCGAAATTATTTGAATTACAGTGATTTGTAGAATAAAGTACTACCTAGTGATAAGTGATAAGTCTATGAATGAATGGTCATCATTTAGGTTTCTCTTATTATTCATCTGTTACATTTAAATCCATTCAGTGATTAGTAAAGATAAGTTGTTTTATGCTAGATTAGGAGTACCCTCCTTGGTTTTGCAAAGCCAGAAGTGCAGAGGGCAGTATTGTCCCTACAGTTGGTCCAATCATTTCTAGAGCTAGATATTTAGATCTAACCAATCATCAAAAAAAATCTGTAAATGTATTGGTTGCCTGTTAGAGCATAAACTCCCATTTTGGGGAACCAACAAAATGGCGACTCTGCTGGGGAATAGAGATTGAATTACTATGATAAATTGAATACTGGATCTCTGGTATTATAAATTTGAATATCAAATAATATAGGTACAAGTTGAGCTAGACTCCTGGCCTTCTTATTTGTTAGAACCAGTAAAGAACCAGTGGAGAACAGAGGAATATTTGCAAGCTTTGGATTAAGTCAGAATTTGAAAATTTCATTTAGCTTTGCATTTGTTTCTGATAATTCCTATTTTTATTACTTACCAAGTATTGAATACTTTGATCTATTAAGTGTGTGAGGATATTTCCCAACTTGTGTTGGTGGTGACTCTGACAATCTCTGCAGCAGTGCTGAGTTAAAATTTTAAAGAAAATAAGAAATTATCTCACATATTTTCAATTATGAGTCAAAGAAATACTAGGGCTTGGAAGAAGGATCATCCACAAAGTAAATTAGAGGGTTAGCTTCCAAGCACTTCTAGGACTTATTTACCTAGAAGAAATCAAAGTAGTGATGAAATGTTTCAGGCATGGAGACAGAAGAAAAATATAAAAAGGAGTAACCAGCCTCCTCATGGCCAGGAAGAAAATGCCTCTGAGTATCAAGAGGCAATTGATTTAGGTTTAGGAGAATATGAGGATTTTTACTTTCATAAGGATGATGAAGTACATCATAGGAAAAATATGAACCCAGATGTAGAACCTCAAGAGGAAATCAGAAGGTCAAGGAGTAAGAGCAGGGGCTTAGAAGGAAGAAATGATCCTCCAACCTGGGGACCTTCTCCTTCTGAAAGTCCTAAAAATCCTAGAAATCAGCAAAAAGATGAAGAGTCTGAAAGTTTAGCATCTGATACTACTCTCCCAGATTCAGAGGATATTTTTGAAGAAGTCTATAATTTAGAAAAGAGTATCCAAGAACAGATTGCAGTCAGGAAGGAGAGGGAAGCTGAAAAGGAAAGTGAAATAAGACAGGCCCAAATTAGGGCAGATCAGCTTAGAAGATAGTTGATGACTTGGAAGGCAATAAACTTTGTAGAAGCCCCCAAGGAGGCTGTTGAACAACCTGTTCTTCGACCCACTATTGAAGTTAGAAAGCCAAAGGATAAAGGGAAACAAATTTCAACAGGGATACTTACTTAGGGACAAAAACCCTAGGACTATTAGAGAGGCTCAAAGATTTGCTCTAAATATTGAAAGAAATAGAAGGGTATCTGGAAAATTAGGAAGAAGAGAGTATCCTAAAACCTCTAGGTTTGGAAAGAAAGAAGTTGATAAGCCTACTAATGTAAGACCTAGGGAAGATCATAACCTCAAGTAGATCCTAAATTCCTTAAAGGATTTGAAACCAGGGGAAAGTAAAAATAAATTTTAGGGAAATGATAGACCTCCTCCAAATAATTTCAACAGGCAGCCTAGAATGCAAAACTTTCCTTATAATACACAATGGAAAGATGGAAAGCCTATTGTCCCAGAAAAGAAGGATATGAGGCCAAATGATAAAACCCCTGACCCTTTGCAAAAACATTCAATCAATATGAATGATGAAATTCCATGGTGCATAGTCTGCCAATCCCCTCATGACCCAAATTATTGTGTGATTTCTCAAAATGTATCTGAAAGCAATGAACAAGGACAGGAGGAAGAGGAATCATATGATGATAGTGGTTGTGGAATGAACTTTGCTAAATTTTTTGAAGAGGTTTATTCTGAGGAAGAAAATGAAAATCAGGATGTAAATAATTCTCAGAACAGAGGAGAGGCTTATCATCAGCAACTTTTTTATGATGAAGAAGAGGAAGAAATTGAAGATATAAATAGCAACTCTCAACAAGTTGAGGAGCATGTTATATTAAGAAGACCCTCTGATGCAGAGATAGCCCAGATCACTACTGATATGGTGACATAGGCCAAAAGTAATTATGTCCTTAGAAATAGGACTGTTGACAAAACATTTTGCAAGCCAGCAGGTGTTTTTATTAAAAAGGATAGAGAAGATGCAAAGTAGTCTGCCACAAAAAATAAGGTTGCTGATGATGCCAAGCAATTAAAGAAAAAGGGCACTAAAATGCCTGTTGAACCAATCAAGGTTTTCAAGATCAAGGCTAAAACTCCAATGGCTAGTACCCCCAATTCCCAACCTGAAAATAAATCAAAAGATAAAGAGAAATTGGGTACAACCACGCAACCTGAAGTCAAGGATACCCCAAAGGGTAGGGTAGACTTATCTATTTTAAATTATGTACCTATTGATATGAATCAGTTTTTATCTTAGATTATGGTAAAAGTGCCTTTATTAGAAATGATGAGGATAAATGAACACAAAGAGAAAGCCCTCACATGGATAAATGGTGTTCAAACCACAAGCATCCAGGAATCAGTAAATACTAAAATGAAGGGTCAAGATCCAATTAGAAAGGACACAGAAGAAATTATTTCAAAAATACCTCAGATCTATTTGGACACTAATGTTGTGAATACTTCTATGGGAGCTATTGATCCTTTTTTCCTGACATTGATTGTAAATGATAAAATGTTAAAAAACTGCATGATTGACTCAGGAGCCTCAAATACTATTATGCCTGTTGACATTATGAGGTCAATGGGATTGTAGATTAATACTCCTCATTAGAGATGCTAGGAAATGGAATCAAGGGAGGTACCTATAATTGGAACTATCAAAGCCTTGCCTTATAGGCTTGCTGCTTGTCCTGAGAAATAATTGACTATGAGTATCCTAGTTGTTGACATACCCCCACAATATGGCATGTTGTTATCAAGAAAATGGAGTGTAGAAATGCGAGGTAGTATCTAGTGTGACTTATCCTATGCTACTTTTAACATAACTGGTAAAAGCATTAAGGTACTCAAAGAAGTTAGAACCCCTCACATGATTGAGGAAGAAGCTAATGATAACAACATGAACTATTTTCTAAATACTGACATAAATTCTTTTCAAGTACAAAGTAATGATAGTGAAGATGAACCTTCTCTCTTAGCTCAGGAGGAAAAGAATGTAACAAATCAAAATGACCTATGGACCATGTACTTTGATGGTGCTTGTTCTAAAGAAGGATTTGGTGTAGGTGTGTTGTTAATCTCTCCAAATGAAAAGACTTTTAAGTTTTCCTTCACCTTGTCATTTACTTGCACAAATAAAACTGCAGAGTATGAGGCTTTGTTGATAGGATTAAGATTAGCCTCAAAACATAAGATCAAAAACCTCAAAGTCATTGGAGATTTGGAATTAGTTGTATCTTAGGTTAGATTAAAATATGTTTCAAGAAACCAAAGGTTAAAACAATATAGGAATGTTGTTTGGGATGAGATAGAACAGTTTGATGCTTTTTGTATTCATTGGATGGATAGAGGCCATAATAGGATGGCTGATTTACTGGCTAACATTGCATTAAGGCCAGAGGATATCACTTTTACAGGGATATCTAGGATTGAGATTCAAACTAGGCCATCCATACCAGATAATTATGAAAATTGGCGGGTTTTTTATGATGACTTAGATATTTTAAGATTTCTGCATTATGATGCAAGTTTTGGAGATAAAGAGATAAATTTTGGTGAGTATGTAGAGACATCAGATAATAAGGATTCCCTCCTTGGCAAGGAAATCTTACAGTTGAAAACAAACAAAGTTCCAAAGGGTTTGGTAGTGTTGGAAAGAGAATTTAATAGCCATGATAGCTCTTCCCAGGAAAAACTCTTAAGCAAGCTTGAGGGTGTGGAGGAAATAAATTTAGGAACAAAGGAAGCCCCAAAAAATGTATATATTGGGGGAAGCCTGACTCTTGAAATAAAAAAATCTTTGATAGGTCTTCTTAGAAAATATAGACACGTCTTTGCTTGGTCTTATGATGATTTAAAGGCATAGAAAGAAGATTTGTTCTAGCATGAAATACCTTTGAAGGAAAATTCCAAGCCTTTTAGGCAAAATTTGAGACATGTTAACCCTACTCTGGCACCTAAAATGCAAGATGAGCTTAAAAAGATGAGTGATGCAGGCATCATTCAACCTATTAGGAATTCAACATGGGTTTCTAATCTTGTCCTTGTAAGAAAAAAGAATGGAGACATCAGGCTGTGTGTAGACTTTAGGAATTTGAATATAAATTCTTTAAAAGACAATTATGGTCTACCAAACATGGAATCCATGCTACAGAGGGTTACTAGATCTGAATTAATGTCCATGATGGATGGTTTTTCAGGTTACAATCAAGTAGTTGTCAAAGAAACAGAACAGTTCAAAACTACATTCACTAGTCCATGGGGTACTTATGTGTATGTCAGGATGCCATTTGTTTTAACTAATGCTGGGGCTACCTTTCAAAGAGCCATGGATGTAGCATTTGTAGATTTCATAAACAAATTTCTTATTGTTTATCAAGATGACTAGACAGCTTATTCAGAAAAGAGGGACCAACATTGTGGTCACTTGGAAAAATTCTTTGCGAGAGCTCTGGAATATGGGGTCTCCCTTAACCCGAGGAAATGTTCTTTTGGAGTAACTGAGGGTAAGCTTTTGGGACATATTGTATCCAAGGATAGAGTCAAGATTGATCCTAAGAGAGTAGCAGTAATAGAAAAAGTACCATTGCCAAAAAATGTAAAAGGTATCCAATCTTTCATTGGTCAAATAAACTTTGTCAGAAGGTTTGTTACAAACTTTGCTGAGATCAGTGTTCCTATTTCCAAAATGCTAAAGAAGAATGCAAAGGTGGAATGGAGTAATGAGGCCAAGCAAGCTTTTTCTGATATCAAGATGGCTATTAAAAGTGCCCCTATGTTGAGATCACCATATTTTAGTAAGCCTATCCAAATCTTTTCATTTGCTTCTTATCATACTATAGCTGCAGTATTACTATAGAAGAAATCAAAGGGTTTTGAACAACCCATTTCCTTTTTCAGTAAATCATTGCAGGAAGCTAAGTTAAAATATGATATAAATGAGAAACAGACCTATGCATTGGTCAAAGCTATCAAGAATTTCAGATGTTATTTGGTAGGGGCAACCATATTTGCATATGTACCCAATGCTACTGTGAAAGATATCTTGGTTCAACAAGAAATTTTAGGAAGAAGATGCAGGTGGATAAATAGAATCCAAGAGTTTAATATTGATATCCAAATCACCAAGCTAGTGAGAGGAATGGGATTAGCAAAACTAATGGCTTAGAGAAATTTGGATGCTAATCACATCAATACTCTTGAAGAGGAACAAAGGCCATACATCTGTGATTTAGACTATTGTGAATGGTACAAAGATATTATTGGATACTTGCAAAATCTCTTACTTCCTACTAACATGGATGACCACAAGAGGACTGTCAAATTGCATGCTCTAAAATATGTGATCATTAAAGGGGAATTATGGTGGAAAAGTAATGAAGGTGTCTTGCTGAAATGTGTTGACCCCCAGAAGGCTAATGATCTGCTGCAAGCAATGCATGAAGGTGTGTGTGATGGCCATTATATGGCCAAGACTACTGTACACAGGATATTAAGGTTTGGTTTTTGGTGGCCTAGTATTTTCAAGGATGCACATTCCTTTGTCAAAAAATGTGATGCTTGTCAGAGATTTTCAAGAAAGTTGAAATTTAGTGGAAATTTGCCTCTGAGTCCTGTAAGTGTGGAAGCCCCTTTTCAAAAGTGGGGCATGGATTTCATAGGAGAGATCCCAAACAAATCTAGTGGGGGACACTCCTACATATTGGTTGCAATTGATTACTTTTCAAAGTGGGTGGAAGCCATGCCCACTAAAAAAGCAACCAGTAAAGTGGTTATTGATTTTCTGATGCAAAATTTGCTAATAAGGTTTGGATGCCCTGAAGTTTTGGTTGTAGATAATGCTTTGTGTTTTAGATCTGAAGAATTTTCTAGTTTTTGTCTACAATATGGTATAAGAATTTCGTACTCTACTCCTTACCATCCTCAAGGAAATGGTCAAGCTGAATCAAGCAACAAAAGCTTGATAAAATTTCTAAAGAGAGTCTTGGATGCAAACAAAGGGGCATGGGACTCAAAACTATAGCTAGCTCTGTGGGCTGACAGAGTAATAATCAAGAAGGCTATAGGGTGTGCTCCGTTTGATTTGGTGTATGGTATCCATGCCAAGTTACCACAAAATAACTTGTTGCAAATGTACAAGTTGATCTAGTTGTATGATGATGATCAAGATGATGAAATGAAGATCATATTACAGGACTTGATACAACTAGATGAATCAAGGAGGGAAGCACATGATACAAATTTGAATTCTTAGCTGAAATATAAGAATTTGTATGATAGAAAAACCATAGTCAAAAGTTTTCAAGATAATGATTTGGTCTTGATGTGGAATGCTAGGCTTGAAGACAAGGGTAAACACAGTAAGTTTGACCATATTTGGTTGGGACCATATCTAATCAGTAAGGCATGGGGACCTAATTCATACATTCTGAAGGATCTGATTGGAAATGAAATGGAATTGCCAGTTCCTGGACAATTCCTCAAGTTGTACTTTTCTTAAGGTACTCTCATTATCCATGAATAGTAGTTAGTTTCCCTTTCCCAGTTGTGTGTTTGTTTTCTAGTTGTGTGGGTAGGTTAGTTGTTTTGTTTCAGTAGATGGTCTACTTATCCCAGAGCTTTTGAATTCTTGTCATGCCTACAAGAGGCATACATCCCCAGACAGATCCACTATTGGCACTTCAAATTTTCAGTACATGAGTCTTGTGAAATCTTTTATAAATTTGAAGTGTGTATAGATGTTCATGAAAGTGTGATAATTTTGCTGCAAAAAACCAATAGAAAATCCTACAAAATTATCTATTTTTTCCAGTATCCAGTGAGCCCTAACCAGGGGTTAAACCTAAGGAAAACCCTAAATATATGCCATCTTCAAAAACCCTAGGTCGCTCTATTCATTTCTATTTGAGCGTTACCTTTTTTGAGTCACTTAGGTTCATAGAAAAGCACGTGTGTTCATTTTATCATCACGCGGGGGTCATATCTTTATTTTCCCTAAGTCTAAAGGCCTGATGATATAAATAATATGTCCTAAGTCCTAAATGCCTTATGTTCTAATGTTTCGGCTTTCATTAAGCTTTGAATTTTTCATGAAGATCTAACGGCGATCGTATGTTCACATGGAATCTTTCCAAGTCATGCGAACATATGATTTAACCGTTGATCTTGAAATAAAGCTTAATGCAAAAACAAAGTGGGACTGCTGACAGGTTTTTCATAGTTGGTGGATTTTTTATTTGTAAAGGATAGTGGGGCTAGTGTCAGAAGGATCTTCAGAGTTGAAAATAATAAAGAAAAGATCAGATGGCTATCGTATAATCTCATAGAATCTTAGAGGCCTATGAGATCATATGATTTGCCATCGATCTTGCATAGAACCAAGCATGATTCTTAGGTGGGACCTTTGACAGATGTACATGAGTGTCCATTTCTCATTGGCTAATAACTGTGGGACCAGTAACTTAAAGAGTAATGATAGTCATTGAATGCTAGCGGTTAGTCGTATGATCGTATAGGATATTTTCAAACTATAAGATCATGCAATTAACTTGTTGTTCTAACAATAAAGGTTGCAGGGATTGTTGCAAATAAAAGGACAGATATGACTATTTTTCATATGATCGCATAGGCCTTTTTCATGCTATGAGATCATATGACTAGCTGTTAGCTGATATGACTATTTTTCATATGATCGCATAGGCCTTTTTCACGCTATGAGATCATATGATGAACCGTTAGATGATATACTAGTAAGGATCGACGGTTCTAATTCAAACTAGAAATAAAGTGATGCAAATTTGAAGTTTCCTGTTGAGAAGTGACAGTTCATTCTTTCAAATGAGTAATGGTTGGATCGTGCTAAATAAATTACTGAAATGACTGCTTTAATTATTCATATATCAAAATTCTGCGCACTCTCAGAAGCACATAGAAATCAAAAAATTGCAGAGACTCAAGCGTGAAGAATTGCAAGGACTAGCTATTGTCTCCTAGTGATTTCCCAGAAAAAGGTCGGTAAAATACTTGTAGGAATTGCTTCCCTACCAAAAGAATCATAGTTTTGTAGTTTGTATATCTTGCAAAGTTTTTTTAAGATAAACCCTAAAAATGGCACCAAGGAAGGAACTGTCCGGTAAGATTAAGTATAGTGAAAGAGGTTTGCATGAGGATTTGTTGTATTTTCTTCCCGGCTCTACTACTAACCTAGTGAAGGCCAAAAGTCTGATTCCCAAAGACCCTAGAGTAAAGGTAGTGAATGGTCTATATGATAATAAATTTTATTAGGGAGGCCAAAATTGGTACAATCAATGCAAGTGGTGACTCTGATATCACTGCCTTAGAGTTATTCAAAGTAGGTTTTAGTGAGAGAAATACCCCTCACCCTACAAGAAATATATGGAAGTCTGACCTGGGAAAACTTGTGGTACCCGGTGTCTTTTTAGATGTTGAGTTGATGATCCAGGTTGCAAAGATTTATGAACCAATCACTAGGGAGGTTAGGGATGCAAAGGGAATATTATTGATCAAAATTTCTGTTGAAGAGATCAAGAAGGTGTTTAGGTTAAGTGAACCCTCAGACAGTTTAGAGAATATTAATTTTGAAGAGCTAAGGCAAGTGTATGATGCACAAAGAAACTATCTTAGAGGAAAATTATTGAAGGATCTTTGCACCAGAATTGGGAAAATGGTTATTATGGGACAGAACACACAAGAGCCTTTTAAAATAGAATATTTTGACTTCAGGGCTAAGAGAGCATATTGGTCATTATGTCAATTTTTTGGAGAGGATGTCAGTGAGAGAATTCCAATACATTTTATGTGCATGGTGATTCAAATTCTACACTCACATTTATCTATTACTTTTGACTTTGTTCCATTTATTGCTGAATTAATCTATAATGGATTAGTGAAGATTCAAAAGAATGAAGATGACAGACCCTTTTTCTGGTATTCTTTCTTGATGTACATGTTTTTGTTTAAAGGAGCAAGCTATTTTGAGTAGGAAATGGAATTGATAAGACAAAAGGATGGCAAAGATATGCCAGTCCAATTCTGGAGCCTCACAATGACTCGGGATAGAAAGGATCACAGTTTCACAAATTTTGATAAATGTTTTGCAGCCAGACTCAAGAGCTTGTTTGTCTTAGACAACCCAAGAAACCCAGTAGCATTGGCACAGCTCATTAGGCCAAATCAGTTTGCTAAAAATTTGAATATTATACACAATTGGGGTGATGTCATTTTCTACCATGTGTCAACTATCATTAGGTTGTATGGTTTTAGGGGAACCCCTTTTGTATTGCCTTATCATATACCCCTTAGGATTGGAATTGCAGAGATTCTTAGGCAATTGGGAGATATTGAAGAGTATGTCCTCACTGGAAAAGGCAAGGGAACTCTATTCCCAAATATTACCATTGCTCACCAATTCATAATTACCAAGGGTGGATGGATTCACATAGATAAAATCATGGCTCCATACCATATGGCTATAGCAATTGCTGGGACAATAGACCTAGAGGGGTTTTATAATGAAATGTTTAAGAAGAGAGCCAAATGTGCCATGGTTAACCACATTTTTAACTTTCCTAAAGATATTGTTAGAAATATCCCAAAGTTACAGGAATGGGAGGTTAGGAAAGAAAAATGGCTGGTGTACAAAATGACACTAGATTTTATCTGACAATTTGATTCTGGATGGGATCCCCTGAAAAGCATAACTCCAATGGGCAAGAAAATAGATACTCTCATGAACTATTTCCAAGATATCTTTCAGACCCTGAGTGAAAAGGAGGAAAAAGTGATGAAGGATGACCCAGAAAGGGCTAAACAGTTGTTGACCAAACTTGTATTTGCAAAAGGATTACCCCCAGGGAGGTACATGGTGCAAAAGAAGACTAGTTACAATGTTGTAGTACCAGAGCAAAGCCAGCAAAGGCAAATGGATAAAAGGGATGTCCCATCAACTTCACAACAAATTGAGAAACAAAAGGAGGTTGTAGAGGTCCCTAACTCTCCTCATCTTCAAGCCTCTTAGAATGTAACTGATTCTCCACCACCATCAAAGAAACAAAGAGTGGAAGAAAGACCTTATTCTCCATCATAGTCACCTCTAAAGATTTTGGATGACCAGGAGGTTATAGAATAGGTATAGAAAGTAGATGCTCTAGGTCAAATCTTTATGACCTATGAAGAAATAAATGAGGGAGTGCCAGAGCCACCAGATGAGCCCAAGTTAGATTTAACAATAGGGTAATTGGCAGGAATAGAATTAGACCCTATAATCAAGCAAGCTTGTGAGGAGTTTTTGGTTGATGATACTTTTGTTAAAACTAGGGCTTTCATGCAATTTCTTTGGAATTTAAACATCAACTAGTTTCAAGAAATCTGTGAGAAGAAACATGAAGAGAATCTAGAGAAGGATTTAGAGATCATAGAGGAGGAAGTGAAAATAGAGATGACCGCAAAGTTTAAAAAAATCACTCCAGAGCAGGGAAGAAATTTGTTAAAAGTATCAGGAGTATTAATCCTTCCAGAGTGGGATATAGTTGATGCGGTGGTTTTTGATGCAGTCAGAAAATAGACTACTCCTTTCCACAAAACCAAAGAGGAAGCAGAACAAGCTATTAAAGGGGTCACTTTTAGTGACAATCACCAAGCTTTGGTAATGTGGTCCCTAAGAAAGAATGAGAATAACAAGGGAAAATAAATTATCAGAGATGACCTTTCAGGGAATATAATTGTAGGAAGGGTTACTGATACTTCTTTGGTGGAATCATCAGGTATGGTAATGGCCACAACACAATTAACAGCAAAGGTGGAAGAAAAGGAAGCCAAAGAGAAGGAAGAACTCACTGCAAAGTTGGAAATAGTTTTCAAGGTTTATGGTGAGTTGAAATAGGGGATTCTTGAGAGAGATGTTTAAATTGGAAATTTGAAGAAGAAATTGGGGGAGCATGTCCCAATACAACTATCAAAGCAGATGTAGATTGCTTCCTCCCTTGCTGGGCCTTCCTCTTCAAGCCCTATTATTGAATTCCCTCCTTCTCATGTTCCTCCTTCCATTTATGAGGAAGACATTGATCAAAAGGTAAAGCAGAAATATTAAAAGAAAATAAAGGATGTTGTTTCACACTTTGTTGCAAAGGTAAAACCTAAGGAAGTATATAAAATTGCCAAGCATTTGGCAGACATTTTAACATCTTTTTAGAAAGAAGTAGCTACTGTGGACAAGATTTTGGAAAGGTGGGTTACAAGGAAAGATAATTTGATATCATTTTTTGATCAAATTAAGGACAAATGTATTATGGATATAGAGCTAACAAACACTTATAGGTTTGTTAAGGATCTTTTTGATTTTGAGGTAAATAGGGGAAGTATAAGAAGAAGATCATAAATTTTAAGGGTGAGATACTTCCAGAATGATTTTCAAATTTTTCTTGGTCTCATTAAGGTAGATGGGGTAATTAAAGATGAGGATCAATGGATGGAGTAGATAGATAAACAAGTATTGTCTAAAGTAGACTCCATTTTAAATATAGATGATAATATCCCATTCATACAACTTTTCAAGCTCCTTCAGGATGCTAGGATGCATTTTTCTAATGTAAGAATAGAGGTGCACCAGTTGGTTGCTGAGTGGAACAAACTATTACCAAAGAAGGATGAAGTCCTTGCCTTTCATTGGCCGAGTGAGGAGACTTATATGACTTGGAAATCAATGTATCCTTTAGAAGATTCAGAAGAAGAAGAAACATCAAAAGAGGAGGCATTAGGTGGGAGTATTCCAAACCCTCAAGATCAAAGCCAACAAGGATAAAGACATCAATTAGTTACCATGAGCATGGCTATAACACCTGGCAGAAGTTGAACTGCCCTTGTGAGTTGTTACAGGATTTTGGTGCTCATCTTAACAATCCATTTTAAGGAATTGTAACAAGAAAGTTTTATTTTCATTTTTTGTCCTATATGAAAGCTCCTTTCTTGTCTTTTCTAAAATGATCTGAAGCTTGTTTGCAATCCTTATTTTCTATAAAAGGATTACCAAGATCAATGAAAAAGGACCGAGAACTTGATCATTTTGACTGATAAGTTTCCTGAGTCTGGGATATCATAGATTGTACTTCAGGCATATTTCTATAGAAGAACAATATTTTTTGGTTCAAGTTAAATACAGAAGGTTGCATTGTAAAGAATTTTGTGAGCATCATACAATATAGCATATGATTAAAATCCAAGATTTACATCTCTCCTTGAGTATCTCTATTTGAGTTATGAATTGTTCCAATTCATTGCATGAATAATCTTTGTGTGTATGTTCATATTTCTCAGCTCTAATCCATGATCAGATTAAATAAGCTTTGAATATAACATAAATTCTTTGAATTTTTTCTTAAGGATACACCAGTAAGTAGTGTGAATCTAGGAGTCCTTTGATAAAATCCACCATAGGGTGATTAGTATTTTTAAAGGATTAAAATCGTTCAAAGTTTAGTATATTTGCTCATGTATAACAATCTTGCAGTGGAAGTGTTGCCCAATGGATAAGACACTGGCTGGCAGTGGAGTTTTTCTCATAGAGATAAGTGTTTGAAAAGATTCTATTTGTATTTCCATCATTAAGCATAAAATTGTGAAAATTCTTCGAATTACAGTGATTTGCAGAATAAAGTACTACCTAGTGATAAGTGATAAATCTATGAATGAATGGTCATCATTTAGGTTTCTCTTATCATTCATCTATTACATTTAAATCTAGTTAGTGATTAGTATAGATAAGTTGTTTTATACTGGATTAGGAGTACCCTCCTTGGTTTTGTAGAGCCAGAAGTGCAGAGGGCAGTATTGTCCCTACAATTGGTCCAATCATTTCTAGAGCTAAATATTTGGATCTAACCAATCCTAAAAAAAATTTGTAAATGTATTGGTTGCCTATTAGAGCATAAACTCCCATTTTGGGGAACCAACACAGTGTATCCCTTGCGAGGGAGAGAAGCCAAACACATAAAGAACATGCACATAAACATGACAACTGAAAAAATTAAATGGAATACACCAAGAAGTACCAAATGATGAATTCTCAATTGTTGTAATGACAAAGCAATATCAGAACCGTCCATTTCTAGAACTTGATTTTTCTATAGTCCTAATGATTTTTCTTATTTCTTGAACATTGTTGACATACTTAAATGGAATACACAATACCAAATGATGAATGCTCAATTGTTGTAATGACAAAGCATCAGAACCATCCATTTCTAAAATTTGATTTTGTATAGTCTTAATTATTTTTCTATAGTCCTAATGATTTTGAAAATTGCTGACAAAGAGTGTTTCTTTTTTTTATTATAGTATAAATGATTTTTCTTATTTCTTGTCTTTTGTCCCTTTTTGATTTCCTATATCTATGCTTCGTGATAGGATTTTGTCACCTTCTTTTGATTTTATATTTCATTCACTCTATGTGAAATACTATTTTCTTCACTATTTTATTTCAGCTTCATATTTCTTTCATTTTTCATATACACATAGACTACACATGCTGATAAAAAAATGAGCTATTTGATTTAGGTTTACTTTTCATTATTGTAAATGGTTAATATTTTTTATGGTACTCCTTGGTGTATTCTATATAAAAATAATCATATAAAAATAATAAATGTAGTAACAATGGTGTTGTGCATTATTGATATAGGCTCGATGACTCTTCTCAATGTGCCAAAATGTCAATGTGGTGGTGGGAAGTGTGTGTTGAAGACTTCACAAACACAGAACAACCCTGGACGACAATTTTGGTGCTGCCCAAATAGAAAAAAGGTTGCTAATGTGTATATATTTAATATTTCTAATATAAATACTATTCATTATATTATAAGAACTAATGTAGACTGGGCATCACATGGAAATAATGGCTGTGGATACATTAGTTGGGTTGATAACAACTCATCTGCATCTATCTGCCCATCTTCACTTATCCGCGATGAAGGATTTGAGTGCAAAATGTGTCAGGCTAGGGAAAATGCTGAAATTATATTTTACGATGCCTTCTCTATATTGTAATTGCATATCTTTGTTGCGACCATATGTGGAGATGAGCTTAGGAATTAGTCAGTTTAGTATTTTCATATTGTAACTAATATTTTAATATAGATATGGCATAACTTCTCTTTGCCTCAAGTGCGCATATGTATGGTTTACATCTTTTTTTACAATAATTTTTCATGTTTATGGCTCAAGTGAGCCCTAATCTGCTATCAATCACATGATTTAACGTATAGTGTTTTCTTGGTTATTCCATTTGTTCCTTGATACATGAATTTGACCACACCCACTCCACTTCATGTGGATGTCTTTGAAATAAACTCGTAACTCTAATAAATCGACTGTAACTACTAACTAACCTTATAAAATAACATCAGCTAAGAATGATCGCTTGCCAACATCTGCTAAATACAAGGTCCTTGAGAGATCAATCAATCGAGATGAGTGGATGAGGATGATGAGATGGGGGAAGTGGAGTTGAATCCTAATGAAAAGGAAGCTCTGGCTACAATTAGGAAGAAGAAGAAGATTCTTATCATCGAACACAAATTGAAGAAGAGTACTGCAGAGAGAAAGCCTACCATACCAAGGAAGTTTGACAAGAACAAGGAATATGGCTTAAACAAAATGGGAAGACATCTTTCTAGCCTGGGCTTGGATCCTTTGACAATTATCTTAATAATAAATGAAGCAGATGAGAGTTGAGCAATTAGCTTCCCAAGGAAAATCTCGTAAATGAACTGTGTACCCCAATTCATGTGCCTTCTGCGCGTATCTAAATGACATATTTGAAACAACAAGGGTAACACGTAAAGAAGTTAATTTTTCATCACTAGACAGATCTGTATGTTTTATCCACAATGGCCAAACTTCATAAAACATACAGACCTGTCTAGTGATCATGCTGAAGGTGGTGCCTACTTATCTTTACACAGCTATTGCAGTGCAATAGAGCATTAGGCACCACCTTCAGCACAATATGATCACTAGACAGGTATGTATGTTTTATGAAGTTTGGTAGTTGTGGATAAATTATACAAATTTGTCTAGTGATGCAAAATTAACTTCTTTAAGCCTTACCCTTATTGTTTCAAATATATCATTTGGGTATGCACAGAGGGCACAGGAATTGAGGTATGCATAGTTCATTTATGGGATTTTTCTTGGGAAGCTAATTTCTCATCTGTCATCTACATTATTATGAAGCTAATTGCCAAAGGATCCAGGCCCAGGCCAGAAAGATGTCTTCCCAAACACATTAAAACATGCACATAAACACAAAAGCTAAGAAACATAAATCTAGATTTCACAATAGCTAAGAAACATAATTGTAGGCATCATGATCACAATTTTTTGGAGACAACATAATTGAGTTGTATACCAAAGCGATGGAGAGAAACTTCTGCACCTCCAATTCCAAATTGAATACATTTGTTTCAGGACCTTGTATTCATGAGCAACAGATGTAGTCAACTTGGAATTGGAGGTGCGGGAGTTGCTCTCCATCATCTGGGTATACAACTCAATTAGGTTGTCTCTAAACAATTGTGACCACGATGCCTACAATTATGTTTCTCAACTGTTGTGTCCTAGGACCCCTTATGACCCTTTATGACCATTTACGATCCCTAAGAATATAAATTAGAGGTGTTAAAATGTCATAAAGGGTCATAAGAGGCTCCTAGGAGGGGCTAGATGAGCTTCCACCTTCACATGGTTGGCCCTATTAAGTAGAGAATGTTACACTCTTCTCGAAACAAAGAGAAGCTCAATAATTTAAGGTCTTAGTCCACAGACAAATTAAATTAGACTTACTATCCAAATTGGTACATTGATGAGAATCAATGATGGGCTAGAGTTTTTAGATTCTAAGAAGACGTATATGCAGTGGAGGCTAGAATGGATTTTTGTGGAGATTTTCTAGAGTGGCTATATACATATGAGGGTTTCTAGATTGAGTACCAGTGCAGAGATGATGATTTAGTAACCTACATCTATAAAACCTTCACAAATATGTCCTCTTAATAATTATGTGCATATTGACTGGGTATACAACTCAATTATTGGTTATTCAAAGGACATTGTGCACTCGAGTAGTTTAAACTAATCTATTCTAGATTTTCTGCACATGGTATCAAGGGTGAGAATTTTTTTTGTCTTTAGACTCAATATTGTTGTGACTTAATTTCTCAGTCTAGTTCAAATCATATCATATCAAACAATGCTATTAAACCTTTGGTGTCATTGTGATCTTTGGATATATAAAAAGTCCTATGTCAAGAAAGTGATTTATCTTTATCTTAGTTTCTGTAGTATTGAAAAAAATGAGTGGGTTGGACATTAGTGGTGGATCTATTATCTCTTATCATTCTTCATAGTCCCTTTGGTAGTTATTCTTTCTTGTAACTCACCTTAATCGGTGTGCATATATTTAAGAGCAATCTTTTCCATGGTTTTTCCCTTTACAAGTTGTTCCACATAAATCTAGTATTTATTGTGTTTATGTTTTCTATTATTTTTGTGTTCCTATCCTTAAAAGGTTGTAATTTCAAAGTAAGTTTGGTGGAACTAACTATGTATTGCATGTAGGATTGAGGAAAGAAGATGTACAATTGGAAATGGACAAGGATCTCTACCTTGTCATACGTGGTGAGAAGTATCCCCAAGAAATGGGAATGCTAAGGTGGAAATGGCAGGTGGTGGAAAGTGGCAGTCTAAGAAAGTCTTTCCCAAACTCTCCCACAACCCATTCAATCCTCAAAGAATCCCCCTCTTTCTCATTGCTCGACAGATCAACCCCACAAACAAGAAGGAAAATAGCTAGCTGGCTAATAAATTGGGAGATTGGTTTTAGATATAATCTTTAAGTATTATTTTTGGCATAGTTGTAGATTGCTTAGTCATCTCCTATGAATGTCATTGAAATATTGTGAGGCTTATTCTTTCTGTCTTTACAAGTGGAAAGTTTTATTGAAAGGTTAATGACCTTGAGAAAGAAGATGTTTGTGTGAAATAAGATAGAAAATGTGTGACTGTTTGTAAATAGTAAACAACAATGACATAATAATGTTGTGCTTAATTTGATAATATAATTTATTTTTAAAAAAAAAATTAAATTTTCTGTCACTTTTTCAACAAACAAAGAATAGACATATCGACGAGAGTGCTATATATTTGACGTTTAGTCTGACGATTTTGCATCACAATTTCGAACAACATTGGTCACAATGAAAAACATTATAGCTGGCAATTCTTCTAGGTTGAATCAATTATTTCAACGTCGTTGTCGTTGATAATTCAACCACTGTTGACATCACAATTTTGATGAAGATTTCATGTGTAGTATTATCGACTAAAAAACTCTAACAACCATTATGGTCGATTGGCAGACCAATGGGTGTCTAATAATCAATTAAACCTCATCAAAAAACAAGCTAAAATTTACTAGTGATAATATCCTTTCTTATTTATAAACATTTACTTAGAGGCTCTCAATCTTTCATTATTCAAATAATGATAATGTCAATATAACAATATAGACTTAAATTATTCTCCATACCTACTTGCTAAGTCAAACTCACTATTAGTTGATTTATATTCACTGATCTTTTTCATACCTTGTGGGTCTGGTTCTAATTTGAACATGCATGTAAAAGACATTCACCACCTTTCCTCTCCCTTCAAAACTGAGTCAAAAGATAATTTTCTTTAGTTATCATATTTAGAATAACATTCAATATCATATCATGATTTGACATTAGCATAGCTTCGTAGTGGCTCTTGAAACTATTTTAAAATGAATGCTCTCAACATTTTCATTCAGGTTTTAAAACAACTCTTGCCAAATACAACAACCATTAATATCCCAAATCAGGATTGTTTTAACAAAACCGTTACATAATAAAACTAGAGTATTACATTTATTAAACAATATTGCAAGCCCACTTTGATGAACTAACATGGGCTATTAAAATTGCATCTTCCCATTTGAAACTAATGTGAGAAGGTGTAATGGTTTTTGAAACCATTTCTGATACATTCGAGAAAGGAATAC
The DNA here is from genome assembly GCA_027943335.1 of Chamaecyparis obtusa. Classification (NCBI taxonomy): domain Eukaryota; kingdom Viridiplantae; phylum Streptophyta; class Pinopsida; order Cupressales; family Cupressaceae; genus Chamaecyparis; species Chamaecyparis obtusa. The sequence goes on along the minus strand of BSBK01001340.1, from coordinate 402,680 downwards.
TATGATTTTAAATGATTTCTCTGTCAAGCAAAACCATTTATTTCCATCCCAATGGGAATGTCACAAAATAACTGATGCATCACCAAACTAAAAATACTCTATTCAAGCATCCCCAAATTGGGATTGTTGTACCTGATTCACAAATAAGCAGACCAATTTCAAATATTTATCAAAAACTCAAGAAACCCAATTCATGAACAAAATAAACTCTTTCCTCAAAATGTGAAACCATATAATAACCATTCAAAGGAAACTTATGAAATCAATCGCAAGAAATATTAAGACAAAGACTTCTATGAAAACTGAAAACTCCAAATCGACTCCATTAAAACACATTCCATTAAAATCCAAATGAATACATATTATGCTTAGCAACTTTTACAACTTTGAAAAGTTGCTCGGTGTCTATAAGCCTTAAGGCCTTAATCGGCTTTTAAGAGCTCAAAACCTCCACTAACCCTAACCTAAGGCTATATATGCAAACCTTGGCTCAAATCCTGAGGTTGGATGAAGTACTGTACGAAGGATCAACTCTAGAAGTGTGAACAGTTTTGGCTTTTGATTGTATTTCAATGATCAATGAATTAATGGGTGGAATGTTGAACTAGATTTGGACTCATGATAGATGTTATATGATAGTGTGTGTATCTACTTTGATATTATGTAGCTAGATTAGGATCTACCTTTTATTTCCTTGTTTTGTTTTAATTCTTCCATAAGTCTCTGTTGTCTTGTTTCTACCAGGAGAACTGAAGACATGAGGGTCTAACTCACTAGCCCACAGTCCAATCTGTATGGCCTTTTGGGGATAGTGAGTAGACTCCATGAGTGTACCATATGTGAAAGGAGGGGACCTGGAGTGCATGCAAATAATTTTTACAATCAAACCCTAGGTGAGCCATGGTGAGCCCGACTAGGAAGGACTGAACAAAGAGGAGAAATAAGTCGCAAAGGTGAAATGGAAAGTGATATTTAGGAGTTGGAGGTCTTGGATATGTTCATTTCCAAGACTTGGATGCAAGGAGAAGGTGTGATCAGTCCATCTGATCACCCAAAGGTAGGAGACACTTCATGCAATCAAAGAAGGCCCTAAAACCTACCAAAAGCACCTATTTTTGGTTAGGGAGTTGTACAGCCTAGGAGGAACCTAAAAACTCCAATATCCTTGATAGGTTATCTCACATTGTGAGAATCCATAATTTTTTTGTAGGGTCATTTGGAGACAAATAAGTGAAAAGCCCTATTTTCTCGGAGAGGAGGCCTAATTGGGGCTCTTCCTTGTAACCCTAGATTAAAAAGGATGTATGAGATCGGTAAGAAGGATTTATGAAGTAAAGGTTGAAACATGTCTAATAACATCATTTGAGACACTTTCCAACACCTCCTAACCTCTATAATTTTCCAAGCTCATTTGGAGGTGTCAAACCCTTATCCTAGCTTAAGGGTCATCATGTGTATGGAAGTGCTAAGCACCAAGAATGGATGTTGTCTTGGTTGATCAGTGTTGGTAGTTTGGTTAGGGTGTAAGACTAGGGGATTAAGCCATATTATGCATCCTATAGGTTAGTGGTGTCAGTGAGAACACCCAAGGGTCACTAGGTGCACCTAAGCAAGGGCTTGTGACTAGGTCTTCCCAACCTCCCTATCACATTAGTAACTAGAATAATCTTCCCAAATTCCAAGATAGAGGCTATCCTAGAAAGAGTGGAATGAATATATAACCACCAAAGTGGAATAATCTTTCTTAGGTACCAAAAGAGAGCCAAACCTCTAGAACAATCTAGGGAACCAATGCACCAATGCTGACCAAAATTCTAGATACCGAACCATGATTAAGCATGCAATCAATTGAAATCTTAGTCTCCAGGATACAAAATATGTCTAGAGAGTGAACTACAACCAACCTTTTATTAAGGGATGTTATTCAACCCTTGTACATTCCAAGAGAGAATAATCATTAAATTATATTATCCACTAGGTTTTTTTAAAGTAACAATTAGGTTAATTTCAATATTGAATTGATTTTAACAAGTCAAGCTTTATATTGATAACACTTTAATAAAGGAAGGAATGAATTTTTTATTATATATATGTATGTATTTATGTATGCATGCTCTTTATAATAATATGAATTCTAGAGGAGAGGACAACATCCTCATTTTTCTCTAGTAAAAATATTATGTGTAAATTTCAAATGACCTGTAATATTTTTGGTGTAGCTATTATCTCTACTTGAGAATTATGGATTGTCATTAGTATCAAATGAGTTCAGTCAATAATCATAAGTTACTTAGTTGGTAAAGGTTGGAATAAGGAGAAAACAAGTCAGTCAATTAAGCATACAAAGCCCTCACACCGAGCAGATACAAGGTAGAACTTAAGTTATCAGAATACAGGTTTAACCAAGCATGTTTACCAAGTGTCAAGATTTACCAAGTGTCGAGTTAGTAATCATCAAGCATTCTACACACCGAGCATCAACTATTCACTGAACAATGACTGCAGTGATTATTGAGATATTCCAGAACTGACATAGTAATCGGCAATGGCACATATCTCTATGCAAATGGTTTACACGGATCTATAAATAGTTTACCAAGATCGAGACATATTTAATATGGATGTAATCATTTAATTTTGTGATGATTCCTATGTAACAGTTAGATCTAGGTTATTTTTTGTATACCGTTGATCTTAGGTTTTCTAAGATGTTGTAACCCTAATTAGGTCAAATTAGTTTGATATATAATTGTAAAATATGTCATTTTAATCATGCATGATATATGAGATCATGAAGCAGTAGCCACACATAGGACATCAGAGATCATACAAGGGTTATAGGACAGAGAAGTTAATCAGGGATAGTATCAGTTTTATCATAAACACACAAGGATATTGAGCAGGACAAAAGGTTGTATTCAGCACATTGAGGTGATATTCATTTGATATTTCATAGATATGATTCAGACAAGCATACGTTGTCATTTACAAATATTCTATTGTTATCAATTTGACCATTGTAGCAGGTTTTAAATCTCTTAACTGAGTAGACTTAACTATCTTATGTAAATCTCCTAACTGAATGCACACATAATTTGTGTTTCTAAAATCCTTTAAATAGATAGATCTAGTCGATATTTTTGTTACTCCTAATAGGGTAAGATCATCAGAAGTGATAAACAATTGTAGCCTTAATTGGCATACTTTATTTACTGCAGTAGTGAAGAATTTGTGGGTATCATCCCTGTAATACCCCAAAATTGGCACCTATCAATTTCAATCAATTTTGGTGCATTCCTTGAATTTCTGCATCTTCAAAGTCCTACTTTGCTAGGCAATTTTATCTCTCCTACCTGAATTTACTTGACTTGATGTCAATTGCAAAAACCCTAAATTGCATTAATCAAATATTATAATTAATTCCTAAGTCTTTTGACTTTATTAGCTAAAATACCCCTATGATAATTTAATTTAATTCTAAAGTCCTAAGTGCTTTAAATTAAATTAAATAAAGAAACCACCCTCTTTAGCTAATATACACATAAAAAGGAATTAATATTACTTGTTATTTGAATGGACACCTTTATTTGAATTAATAATTCAAATTATTCGAACGGTCACCCTTATGTGGCAATAAACATTCTTTTAATTAAGTAATTCATGCATTTTTGTCTCAATTGGGAATGAAGAGTCAAGAGTTTCAAATCAAGAACCTCTTCATTCTCTCCCCAGGCTTGTCTATTTAATGAACCTCTTTTTTCATTCGAAAGGGAGCAATTTTTGAGAGTACCAAAACTATAGCAAAATTTTGTCTCACTTTTATTCATATCTTTCAAGCTTTTTATTGCATTATTAGACTAATCTTCATTTTAGTGTAATTGCATTTCATAATAGATTAAGTTTTTTTATTTGCTCTTAGCTTAATTATTATCTTTATTTCAAGTTATTTAGACTAGAAACTACATTTTCATATTTACTTTCAAGTTATTAGATTACTACATTTTAGATTACAAACTACAATTTTATCTTAGAGTAATTGCACTTTGCTTATCATTCTAGTTTTCAAATCCTCCATATTAACTCGGTCTGATGGTTGTTGGCTCTCCAATCTGAGAGTAATTAAACACCCCAGTTAATTAGGAGGCAACAGGTTGATTCAATCAATGTTGTGAGGTGGACAATTCATGTTTATACTCGTAATTTCATGATTGAGCAATGACTATGTTGCATTTGTGCCTGATTTAGAGGTCACATTCAAACACATACATTTTGGCGTCCATCATGGGGTAGAAAAATTGGTTTCTAGCCTCATCAATCTAAAACATTTTTTTGAATTTTTTAATATCTCGTATGTCTATACTTCTCTGTGTACGGAAGTTCACACGAGATTTCTGAGTGTACCATGTGAATTTTTTGTCCCTATAGTACTCTCTCACGTGAAATTGTATTGTCTTGCTCTAGACCCTACACTTTCTCATGCGCAGCGCTCTACTTCCTCACAAGAGACTTAATCTCAGTTTTTAAAAAATTTCCAGTTTTGTGAAATTTCCTGCACTGTTTTTGACATTACTTTCTACTGTTGATTTCATATTGCTAGTTTTCTGTAACAGCGTAATAGTTTTCTGCAGGATGTTTGTTGAAGAATATGAAACATGCTAATGGTTTGATTGTAGGATAATAGTCAAAGACTTGCTAAAAAATTGTGTTTGTTTCTTGCCTTCATTCACATAGTCTAATTAGGGCTCCGTTAAAATTTCTTGAGAATTTTGATAGTGGGTAGCGAATTTGGCTCTTCATTACATGGAGGTGATGACCATGAATGAACCCAAAAACCTAATGATCCTACTAGTATGACAAATTCTTGGGGAAGTGGAGAAAGGTAGTGAATCTTTACGCTTCTATTTGCTAGGGGATTATGCTCTTCTCTCTTCAAGAGAACTAGAAACCCAAAAGCTTTTAGATGTGGCGGAGTGAAGCTAACTCGGTGATGAATCTTATTGATGTGTTTGGGTGAAGTGATGAGGTAGAGAAGTATTCTCTTCTCTCTCTGAGAAAAACAAAAAATCAAACCCTCGGATCTAAGCCAAGTTGTGTCATCTTTAGAGGGCCTGTCAAAAATTGAACCTCCGGGAATGACCCAAGTGAGTACGCACCTATCACTAGTGATTCCACCTCACTATAATAAAGAACACTTTGAGTCTAAAGACTCAAAGCCATGTTATATTCCTTCTCATGATTTCAACTATCATCTTGAGAAGGCTCTGTCTGTTGTACTGAGCGGCGCCACTCCTAGCCCTGCTTGCGGGGGTGTATGAATTTTAGGTATCGGTGTGGCTACGACACCCTAGCCCTGTATCAGGGGCACTGAAGGTTAGTGTGAATAGAAGCCTATTAAAAACCTTCCTTAGTTAGTGGTCTACCCGGTTCACCTCTAAAAGGAGTCATAATCTTTGCGCAAGGAGGGGGAAGAATCTCTCCCATAGATTCCCATCATAGGCATACACTTGGACACTTGAAGGTGGTTGCGACACTGGCCCCTTCCACAAGGGTAACCTTTGAACGTATACTATTAAGTCCTTGGAAACACTAAAAACACAGGCACCCTAGTCTAGGGGGTGACACGGCTGTGTGAGGTGCACGTATGCACATAAGCAATGGAGCAAAGGTTTTGTCTTCTCACCATTCTTTTTGGTAGGGATAGCTATTTGTGTAAGGAAACTCAGGTGCGGAAATAGCTTCCTACACTAATCTCTATAGGAGATTATTGTGCAAATTCTTATAAATCCTTACAATTTTAGATTCATTAACTACTTTAATAAAGATATTGCAACCACATACCATACATACAGAAAAATAGAGAATGACACAATGATATACCCTAGGGAAAACCTTTCAGTAAAAAACCCCAGCACTCCAAAACCTACACAATGTATTATCTTCAACACAAAGATTACAATACACTTGCAATGCAAGTTCTTTCAAGAAATGAGAGACAAAGCCAATAAGACTTAAATTTTTGTTATATCTCTCCCATAGGAGCAGCATCATATATATAGACTCCTCTGGACCCAAAAATAGGCACAACCACCAAGACCCATGCACAAAGCCACATGTACATAGTTGTTACATGCAATCCCAAGAATAGGCATCCATCCCTAGAATAGACTATGACAGCTTGTCATAGAATCTGCCAAAAATAACGATTACAAGAGAAGTGTAAGAGAATCTGTCATACCAACCTATTTTTGGCATATTCTCTTACACACACCAACCACTTCTTCTTGGGTGCCCAAATAGGCCCAAGTCATAAGATGCTCTTACACCTGTCATAGCACATTCCTTAAATAGTTCTTACGCTTCATAGGAATCTGTCATGACCGTTTCAGTCATGATCTCCTTACGCACAAGATGCCGACACATCAACATGCCAACTAGACATGTACACTTACACTTAATTACATTATTTGCAAAAAATACATTTATAAAACAAATAATAAGAATAGGAATTATCCAAGGTTGAGACACCTTATTCCTAACATTCTCCCACTTGTCAAACACCTTGTAAGAGCAATAGGAACATAACAGGAACTTTAACCGCTATAGGCCAAAAGGCCCATAGAATCCGAACACCATTTGAACTTCTCAGTGCCCACTGGTTTCATTAATGCATCTACAACATTCTTCACAGTATCTACCTTCTCCAAATTTACCTTTCCATCTTCCACCATATCTCTCACAAAGTGAAACTACACATCAACGTGCTTCGTTCTGGCATGGAAAGTTGGATTCTTTGCAAGGCAAATAGCGCTCTGGCTATCACACCAAATAGTAATCTATTCTGCATCAACACCAACATTAGAACACAATCTTCTAAGCCAAATGGCTTCTTTACAAGCATGAGTAGTAGCCATGTACTCAGCTTCTGTAGTGGACAAAGCAACCACAAGTTGTCACTTACGCATCCAACTGATGGCACCACCAAACATAGTGAACACATAAGCACTGGTGGATCTCCTGCTGTCAATATCACCTACCCAATCTAAATCCACAAACCCATGAATAAAAATTGAATGCGAAGATCCAGAAGAGTTACCATGATAACATATGGAGTAATCTGATGTACCCCTCAAATATCTAAATACTCGCTTAACTGCATCCCAATGTACCCGTCCAGGATTAGCCATAAACTGACTTAGGACTCCCACTACTTGGGCAATGTCTGGTCTAGTACAAACCATAGCATACATAAGACTGCCAACTACACTAGCATAAGGTACTCTACTCATGTCCTCCACCTCACTAGGAGATTTTGGACAATCATCTATAGATAACTTTGTTCCCACAGAAATAGGAACACATAGTGGTCTACAATCTGCCCTACTGAACCTGTCCAACACAGACTTCACATACTTACTCTGACTCATCCAAAGTTTTCTGTTAGACCTGTCTCTACTGATTTCCATACCCAAGATGTACCTAGCTGCCCCAAGATCTTTCATCTCAAACTGTGCTGACAACTGAGATTTAAAATCAGAAATCATACCCCTACCCTTCCCAAATAGCAACATATCATCAACATATAATGCAACAATAAGAAGGTGATCATTTTCAACTCTAAAATAAACACAATGATCTGATTTTGATCTTACAAATCCAATTGACAACACAAAGGCATCAAACTTAAGGTACCACATCCTAGGAGATTGCTTCAAACCATATAGATATTTCTTTAATCTGCAAACTAAGGATTCTTTACCTTTAACAATGTAGTGCTCAGGCTGTGACATATAAATCTCTTCCTCCAAATCACCATGAAGGAAATTTGTCTTCACATCCATCTGTTCTATCTCTAAATCATATGATGCAGTAAGAGATAATAGAAATCTAATGGATATCAACTTTGCAACAAGAGAGAATATTTCACCATAATCTATTCCCTCTACCTGTGAATACCCCTTTGCAACCAATCTAGCTTTATACCTTTCAACACTGCCATTTGCACAGAATTTCTTCTTGAACACCCATTTACAGCCAACAGATTTTCTCCCTTTAGGAAAAGGTACAAGGTCCCAAGTTTTTTTTTTCTCCAATGAAGCCATCTCATCGTCCATAGCCTCAATCTAGGAACCTGCATCTTCCATGCCCAAAGCCTCTTTCAGAGATTTAGGCTCATCAATGTTAGTAATCAAAGCAAAGGCACAACTGGAATCTAACATAGAATAACCAAACCTTTCTGGTTGCTTTCTTTCTCTCGTGGATCTCCTCAAGGGATGTGGTTGAGGTTGTTCTTCCTCTTTTTCTGAACTATCAGAGCTGCTAGAGCTCTCCTCATCATTAGGCCCAACATGGTCTCTCTGTTCAGTCTTCTCAGGGGTAGGAGGCAACTGAACAACATCTTTTTCCTTTTCTTTTTCATCTAGTTGTAGCACAATAGGAGAAGATGTTAGCTCTTTGAAAATAACATTTCTACTATACAACACCTTACTAGTCACAGGATCCCAAAGCTTGTATCCTTTCACACCAGCACTGTATCCGATGAAAATACATTTAACAGCTTTGTTTTCCAACTTAGATCTTTTCTCCTTTGGAACATGTGCATAAGCTTCACAACCAAAAATATGAAGATGTCTAATTGAAGGCTTCTTACCAGACCACACCTCCATGGGTGTCTTACCAACAAGGGTTGATGTAGGAGATCTATTAACCAGATAGCAAGCAGTGGCCACAGCTTCGGCCCAAAACCTTTATTCTAAACCAGCTCCACTAAGCATACTCCTAGCCTTCTCCATTAGTGTCCTATTCATTCTCTCTGCAACTCCATTTTTCTGTGGGGTATAAGGAGTTGTCTTATGCCTCTCAATACCTTGTTCTTTATAGAACTGTTCAAACTCTGCTGAGAAAAACTCACCACCATTGTCAGTTCTCACACACTTAATCTTCTTACTAGTCTGATTCTCTACAAGAGCTTTAAATTCCTTGAACCGACTAAAGACTTGTGTCTTACTTTTAAGGAAATAAATCCATGTCCTTCTACTATAATCATCTATGAAAGATACAAAAAATACAGACTTGGAGATTGAAGGAACTTTTACAGGACCAAATACCTCAGAATGAATAAGATCCAAAACATCAAAAGATTTGTGAGAACTAGAGTAAAAATGAACATGATTTTGTTTACCATAGACACAGTGTTCACAGAAGTCGAACTTGAGATTGCTATCATTTAACCCCTCAATGAGATTTTTATTTTTCAAGGTTCTGAGACCCTTTCACCAATGTGGCCAAATCTCATATGCCACAACATTGTCTTTTCTGCAGGAAGCTTACCTTCCAAAGTATTTGCACTACCATCGGAACCAATAGCCACAAACTTCTTCACTACTTGTTCAGATGGTGAGGATGAAGAACTATTACATAGAGGAATATATGCATCTAGCTGAAATAAGGTACCTCTCCTAGTACCCCTTGCAAGCACTATCGATCCTCTCATCATCTTGCATCCTTCTTTTGAAAAAACAACTTGCACACCTACATCATTCAGCATACTTACAGATAATAGGTTTCATGCCAAACCTAGAATGTGCATAACTCCATTGATTTCCTTTACTCATCCATCAGGAAATTTGATAGTGACCCTTCCATGTCCAACTATCTTTAGGTGAGAATCATCACCCAAGTACACCTTTCCACCATCGAACTCTTCATATTTTGAGAACCAGTTTCGATGAGAGGTCATGTGAAAAGATGTGCCCGAGTCAACCAACCACACATCATCAGATGCATGGGCTGCCAAAGCTACAATGAATGCATCACCATCTTCTTGAGATCTTTCTAAAGCTGAATCTGAACCTTTCTTCTTCTTCTTCTTCATCTCTTTGCAGTCTTTACGGAAGTGCCCAGATTTATCATAGTTCCAACATTTTGCCTTGGAATTATTGGAAGTCTTTGACTTTCCATGGGATTTGGATCTACCCTTATTGTCTGACTTATTGTCATTTTTCTTCCCTCTTTCAGTGGATCTTCCATGAACAGCAAGGGCTTCTTTTTCTAAAATGGGAGCCTTTCTTCGCATCTCCTCTGATAGCAGCGAAGACACCACATCATCCATTTTGAAGGTGACTAAAGTGCTTCCGAGAGCCATCATAAGATGGTCCCATGAATTTGGTAAAGAACACAAAAGTGTGTAGCAATGATCCTCCTCCTCTAACTTGACACCAGCTAATGTCAATTGTGCAACTAGCAAATTAAATGCATTTAAATGATCCGTTAAGGATCCACCTTCCTCCATTCGTAGAGAGTACAACTTCTTCCTCAGGAACAACTTGTTAACCAGAGATTTGGCCTGATACACGGCCACAAGTCTTTCCCACAAACTATTTTTGGCATATTCTCTTACACACACCAACCACTTCTTCTTGGGCGCCCAAATAGGACCAAGTCATAAGATGCTCTTACACCTGTCATAGCACATTCCTTAAATAGTTCTTACGCATCATAGGAATTTTTCATGACCGTTTCAGTCATGATCTCCTTACGCACAAGATGCTGACACATCAAGTGGAGTGACACATCAACATACCAACTAGACATGTACACTCACACTTAATTACATTATTTGCAAAAAATAAATTTACAAAACAAATAATAAGAATAGGAATTATCCAAGGTTGAGACACCTTATTCCTAACAATTTGTTTGTTATCAAGTCTTAAACATTTTCCAATCATTATCAAACAAAGACTCCCCTAATGCTACCAAGTTTCTTTATCCTTGATAGGTTTGTCAATGACTACTTCTTGTATCACAACTACTTGATTTGAACCATCGTGTCTTTAAACGAATGCTTGAAACCTCAAAATGAGATTGTTGATTAAACCAATTTTCAAACCTGTAAGGAAATTGGATTTTCTGTCAGACATCAATTCAGGTTGTATCTCAAAATTCAACTTTAACCTCGAAAACTATGTCGAACTATCAGGCTTTGGATTTTTCTCGCATGAAGTTTCACTTTTCAGAGCACTTTCTCGCGCAAGAGTTTATTCTTTCCTGCGAAGTTTGGTGTTTTCTCGCGTGACCTGGTACTTTCTTGTGCGAACCTTTATCAAGATTTTAAAAATAGAGAGCAAATTCCTGTTGACTGGTCAAACTTTTTCCTGATTTGCTTTTTGCCTGTGGTCTATTTTTATGTTTCCCTATCATTCACTATCAGAAACTGAGTGTATCAAACTAAGAATCAATTGATTATTGATTTGACTTGTGTTGTCTCTCATCTTTTTATCTTATCTCTTTATGCTTGTGTACTTCGCATTGTGATAGTCTTATCTCAGCTATTCTAGCCACCTCTTTTTGACAATTCGTACCAAGTCCATCTCGCATCTTGGCTATTCTAGCCATTTATCTCCTTTTCATTATCTTAGAGACAAAGTTTTTAGCACCATCCCGAGTCTCCTCTCGTCACATCTTCGTCTATGACTATCATGACTCGAAGTGGCAAGACTTATCCCATTTAGAATACTGGTCAATATAGAAGTGAACCTCCTAATCAAGAGATAGATCATCCTAAATCTGTCATGAAATCTGAACTTTGTGAGAAATCCTCAAGCTCTTCATTGACTACTTCGAAAGATAATCTTTCTCAACCATCACCTATGGTGTTCCAAGAGTTCTTTAATCCTTTGTTTGAATCACAATCTGGTTTTTCATTCCAAGAACAAGACAACTCTTTCTTCCAATACAACTCATTATTTCATAACATTGGAAGACCATTTCCTCGGACTACTCCTATTATTGAATCTATTGATCTTATTGAGGATAGTGACTCATTTGAACTTGTCAATCCTTTTGATCTTGTTAGAGTCTCTAAACTTACTTGGGTTGCGCCCCATCGACATCATTCATATCACTTTACCGAGTCTTCATTTTTTGCATAACCCTACGCTGAAAAGATGGGAGGGCCATTTGACTTCCAATCAGGCCAATACGACCAAGCTCATAATCAATCTCAGAACAACCAATACCATGGTCAAACTTCTAATGAGTAGCATTATGGTCAATCTCAACATGACCAAAATCAGTCCCATAATGATGATCAATCTCAAAAAAAAACTCAAGGGGATTAGCAAGCACACTTCTATCGCCCTCCCCCATTTGATCAGAACCAAGATGATCAACAACAAGATCAAGTTCCTAGTATCTATGAGATCCTTGGTAATGAAAATGATGTGATAACTCAATGCGATATAGATGCTACTAAAGCTAACAAAAGCCTTATCAAAATGATGGAGATCCTCCTTTTAGAAGAAAAGGAGAAGTACTTACTTGAGTTAGCTCAACAAGGGGTCAAGTTACCCCCAAACTTTCAAGTTGAAACACTTGTAGCTAAAGAGGAAGAAACTGAAACCACTAAGCTACAAAAGATGATTCAAAAGATGCAAGATCAGATTAGCCAACTGGTAAAAGAAAAGGATAAGCCCACACAACAATTCACAATGGATAGTATATGCCCTTTTCCTTTTGACAAGAGTATTCACATGCCTCCTTTTCCAAGAGGAGTAGAGCTACCCAAATATGACAAGTACATGGGAACAATCGATCCTCAAGATCATCTCAGGGAGTTTGGCACTTTGTCCATGGAGTTTATACATGATCAGACATATCTCATAAGACTTTTCCCTCGTAGCTTAGGTGGAGCAGCTATGGAATGGTTTTGCAGATTACCTCTTGGAATCAAATCCTTTGATGAGATTGCTAATCTCTTTCTTCAGTATTATTCTCACAACATTCAGCACCCTGTCAACATCTGCAACTTGTGTAACTTGAAACAATGATAGGGAGAGTCTTTCTTGTCTTTTCTTCAAAGATGGAGACAGCTTTGCACAAAATATCCATGCAAGTTACCAGAATCTGAGAAACTTGACATCTTTTTGGACAATCTTGTCCCAGACTTTAGATACCAGGTGCAATTGCAAGATCCTTTGACCTTTGACAACATGATCAAATAGGCTATGAGGATAGAGGCCTTTATGGTTAAAAAGGGAGAGTTAACTTTGAATAAGGACAATAAACAAGGATTCTCCATGAACAAGGATAAAGGCAAAGCTGTCAACAAGAATAGAGAGATGGTAAATGATGGAGTGGTTGATAATGTCATAGTGAAGCCTTCAAAGCCTATTTTTAATCTCACCTCAAGTATACAAGTGACTAAGGCTGTTGAAAAGACCACCATTGATAATCAACAAACTTCAAAATTTTATAAGAATAAACCTTGGGCCTCTCGACCCAAGCGTGATTTCACTCCTTTGGGAGAGCCTCTTGATGTGGTCTATAAAACTCTTGTACAGAATCAGGTTCTCACTCCTTTGGAAAAGTGTACTTATGACCCAAAACCATCACCTCATTGGTGGAATGACAATGCCTACTGTGACTATCATCAAAACATTGGTTATAAGACATCTACTTGTCTTCAGCTGAAGCATAAGGTTCAAGATCTCATAGATAACAATGACATTCTTGTGGATAACCATAATAAGAAATCTGATCATCAGGCATTTAAGGATCCTTTCCCTCCTCATGAGAAAGGTGAATCTTCCATAGCTAAGAACAACAACACCAAGGTTAATTACACATACACTGCTACTGATAACATCATCAACATGATTGAACCTGTTGGAGTTGAGTATTGCAATGTGATCACTTCTAAGGGGTGTGGCAACACACCCAAGCCAAAGAATCCTTTCATTTTGTGTAGTTCTATGTCTCACTCATCTGAATCTGAACAAACTCAAGATTGTGCTAATGTTGTTACTCGATCATGTGGAAGAGTTTTTTTGAAAGGTTCCGATCCTCCAAAAAAAATTATGGATAAGGATCCTTCAAAACATACTATAGACAAGGCTGCTCTGAAATAAACGGTGGATAAGATTGCTACTGGTCCTACCAACAAAGCCTCAAAATTGACCCCTATGCCTAGTGCCACTAGTTATAGCATTTTAGATCAGCTTCAAAAACCAATGCTTAGATTACCATTTTTGAGTTGTTGAAAATCTCGCCTGCTCACAGGCAAATTTTGGATAAAGCCCTCACTGAGGCAAATGTTCCCAAAGATCTTGATCTCAATCGGTTCCAATCTATGGTGGGTCATTTAATTTTGCCACATTATTTTTCCTTCTCTAAAGAAGATGATCACTCTTTGAGCCACTTGCACAATGCTCCCTTGCATATAGAGGTCATGATAGGTCCCAAGCATGTCCGTCGTGTGCTTATTGACAATGGTGCTGGTCTTAACATCTATTCTACTAAGTTGCTCACTCAGCTAGGTTATGATGAGGATTTCATTGACCCTCACAAAAATATTACCATCAAAGCTTATGATGAAGAAGAATGCAAATCCCAAGGCTTAGTTGTGCTACCTATTCGTGTAGGACCCATTGAGAGAGATGTTACTTTTTAAGTCCTTGATATTCCTCTCGCCTACAACATCTTGTTGGGTAGGCCTTGGATTCATGAGATGCAGGCAGTGCCCTCTAAATACCACCAATGCATCAAGTTTCCATTCCATGGAGCCGAAGTCACTGTGCCTACTAATACCAATTTTTCATGCAACACACTCAATCAGTCTACTGACAGCTTTGTTCCAGCAAATAGAGAATCCACTGAGTTCTATGATGCTAAGATAAAAGAAATGGAAAAAACTTTGAAACTCACAGATACAGGCATGGGTGGATACCAGATTCAACCTGTGTTGTCACTAGCTTCTCTCCCCTCATCTCCACACTCTTATGGGAGACCTTCAGAGAGTCACAAACCTTCTAATGCATCTCCTCAAACTATTTATGATGGCACCTTTGTATGGGCCTTTATGCCATTAGAAGATGAAGATGAAGACAGAGTTATCTGAGCTTGGATCTACAAAGGGAAAGAGCCCTATGAAACAACTACTCCACCTCCAGACTTAGAGCAAGATCCATATAGCGAGGCTTTCAAGATCATGAAGCACTTTGGCTAAAAAGGGAGTGGTCCCATAGGAAAGAATGACAATGGCTTGCTTAAACCAATTGAAACCATAGGTCATAGGACCAAAGACACCATGGGTCTTGGCTTCAAGAAAGTCCCATTTCATCTAGGGACAAAGAAATTTGTGATAGAACCTGAACTTGAGTCAGAATCTGAAGATACTACACCACTGATAAATCCAGAGGCCAACTCTGATGAGGATACTTTCCCATATCCTATTCCTCTAGATCTTGCAACATTCTTTGAAGAGCCTGATGAGCCTATCATACCTGTCCATATGGTAGGAACTGATAGTGAATCTGATGAGACCTCTTCAATATATCAACTCACATATGACCAATGGAGAGAAATGCAATATGACAATGCTAGTTTCCAAGGTGAACAATACATACCGCCACATTTTCAAAAGTGGTTTGAACAAGATCAACTTCAGCAAACTATAAATGCTACAAGACATGAAAATGAGTCTGATGGTACCACAAGTGCTAGTGGAATTCCCTCATCAAGTACTGATTCACATGAGTATGAGTTTCATTCTTTGTCTGATGATGTAGACATAGATACTGTTCATGTGTATGAAAGACTCCTCGAAGTAGGTGAAGGGTCTAGCGCTAGGACACACAAATTTGATGCCATAGGTGTTAACATGTCCTCTACTTCTGATGTAGGGTCTCATAGGGATTCAAACACTCCTTTGGATGAAATCTCTCTAGGTCTTGACTTTTTCATCAGCGCTTTTGATGGTTATAGCATGAACGCAATTGAACCATCCACTACCTCTCTTTCACTACGTCGTCCCAATCTCATAAACTGGAACTCCCCTTCTACATCCAACGAAGTCCTAACATTCTAGAATGATTATGATCTAGCCTGTTACCTCCATGTTATTGAACCTGTAATGTCCTCCACCAACGAAAGTAGTGTCAACATGATAGAGGCATATATCAAGTATCTTAGTCAAAAAATTAAAAGAAGAAAAAATAGATGCTCTGATGGTGAAAACCACTTTGTGGCAGTATCAGAGCCAAAAATAGTTTTAAAAAAAAGATGTATCTAAGGGTGAAAACCTCTCTGAGGTGCCCAAGGATGAGATACTTGATACTCTACCAAGCCATTTTCAAGAGAGATCATCAGTTTTGATAGAGCTGACATAGCCAGTGAATTTGGGTACAGAGGCTACTCCACAGATCATTCATCTAGCTCAGTCACTATCTACAAAAGAGAAAGAGGAATTCACTCGCTTCTTTGAAAGCAAGAAAATAAATTTTTCATGGACATACTCTGATATGCCAAGGTTAGATCCCAATCTAATCATGCATCATCTGTCCATTGCACTAGGTGTCAAGCCTGTTAAGTAGAAGCTTTGAAATATGCACCCTCACATGGCACTTTTGGTTAAAGTTGAACTAGAGAAACTCCTCAAAGCTGGCTTCATAAGAGCAATTGATTATGCCGAATGGATTTCAAACATTGTTCCAGTCACCAAACATGATAAATCCATTCGTGTGTGCACAGACTTCAGGGATCTCAATAAGGCATGTCCAAAAGATGACTTCCCACTACCTAATATTGATATGATAGTAGACATGACAACAGGTTATGAGATGTACTCCTTGATGGATGGCTTTTATAGCTATAATGAATCAAAATTGTGCCAGAGGATCAAGAAAAAATTGCTTTCACATGTGCCTGGGGCACCTTTTGCTAGAATGTCATGCCTTTTGGGCTTAAGAATGCTGGGGCAACATATTAGAGAGCAGTCACTACTATTTTCCATGATATGATGCATAAATCTATGGAGGATTATGTGGATGATACCCTAGCTAAAAGTATGCAGAAAAACACTCATCTTGTAGATTTGGGTCCCATTCTTGACTGTATGGAACAATTTAGTCTTAGACTTAATCCCAAGATTTGTGCATTCATCGTCACTTCCAAAAAACTCTTGGGTTACATTATTTCAGCTAAAGGCATAGAAGTTGATCTAGAAAAAGTTCAAGCTATTATGGACATGCCTCCTCCTAAGAACATAAATCAGATGAGAGGACTTCAAGGAAGACTACAATCTATTTAGTGGTTCATTTCACAGTTGGCTGACAAATCACAACCATTCACTAAGACTCTACGTAAAGGTGTGACCTATGAATGGAATCAAGAATGTGACAGGGGACTCACTCAAATAAAATAGTATCTTGCTAATCCATCAATTTTGATGCCTCCTATTCATGGGAAGCTGCTTATACTATACATCTCAGTCATGAATACATCTTTGGGTGCTCTCCTAGCTCAAGAGGATCAGAACAACAAAGAGAGGGCTATTTATTATATCAATAGAAAATTGGTTTCCTATGAAATGAACTACTCTACCATTGAAAAGGCTTGTCTAGCAGTGGTGTTTGCTTCACAAAAACTGCAGCATTATATGTTGGCTCACACTACAAAGCTCATTGCAAAAATTGATCTGCTAAAGTACCTTCTGAGCAAAGCTACCCTCACCGGTAGATTAGCTAAATGGGTCATGATACTCAATGAATTTGACATTGAGTATGTGGAAAGGAAATCTATTAAAGGACAAGCTATTGTTGATCAGTTGGTAGAGGCTCCACTGAAAGATCATCAACATTTGAGCATTGAATTTCTAGATGAATCCATCATGCTTCTCACACATCAGTCTTGGAGCATGTTCTTTGATGGATCATTCACTCAACAAGGATCAGGTGCAGGTATTCTGTTCATAATGCCTCAAAGATACTCGCTACCCAAAGCTTACAAAATGTTGTTTCCCTGCACAAATAACATCGTTGAATATGAAGCTCTCATCAATGGTATGAAAATAGCCCTTGAATGGCGTGTGGATGAGCTCAAGGTCTTTGGAGACTCTCAGTTGGTCATTAATCAAGTTAATGATGTCTACCAAACAAAAGATGACAAGTTAGTGCCTTACAAAAGAATGGTGGATGATCTCAAGCTATATTTTGCACACATTTCCTTCCAGCAAATTCCAAGGGTAGATAATAAGGTAGCTGATGCTATGGCCACTCTTGCCTCGATGTTACAAATGCCAAAAAATGACTTCAGACATGAATTCCTGGTGGAGACATTATGCTACCCAACCTATGATATTCCTGAATCTAGGATGATTTGTTCAGTCATTGGACATGACTCATCCCGCTACCACCATATCTATTCCTACCTTCGTGACAAAATAATTCTTGAAACCTATACTCAAAATGAAAAACATCACCTAATTTTTAATGCTTCACGGTATGTCCTCATAGCAAATGACTTGTATAGATGAGGTCTAGACAGTACTCTCCTTAGGTGTCTAGAACCTAATGAGTCCAAATGTGCATTTGCTGAGGTACATGAAGGTATCTGTGGGTCTCATTTGAGTGGTCTGACGTTAGCTCATGAACTTATTAGAGCTGGTTACTACTAGCCGGATATGGAGAAAGAAGTTTTTCAATATGCCAAGGCTTGTAAGCAGTGCCAATTTCATGGAAATTTATTCCACGCTCCTGCTAAAGAGCTTATTCCTTTTATCAATTTTTGGCCATTTTAGAAATGGGCCTTTGACTTAGTGGGTTAGATTCATCCATCCTCTTCCAAAGGGCACAAATTTATCATTACTACTACATACTACTTTACCAAGTGGGTTGAGGCAGTTCCTTTGACTATAGCTGATGGAAAGACTATTGCTATGTTTATACTGAACTATATCATTTGCAGATATGGTGTACCCTCATCTATTATCACTGACAATGGGGGAGAATTCAAGAATAAAGACCTGACAGATTTGTGCACCAAATTCAAAATTATTCAGCACTAGTCATCTATCTATTACCCCCAGGGTAATGGACAAGCAGAGGCTTCTAACAAGACAATTCTTAAAATCTTGCACATAACAGTTCATAAGTCTGGTAGAGACTAGCATCTTCAGATAAGTCTAGCTTTGTGGGCCTACAGAACAAGCATCTGAACACCAACTAGGGCCACACCCTTTGCCTTGGTAATACTAAAAAAAATTGAAAAATACAAAAAAATTGAAAAAATCAAAAATACAAAAAAAATGAAACATTCAAAAAAATACAAAAAAAAATCAAAAAAGAGAAAAGTACAAAAAAATTGAAAAAGAAGAAAAAATGTGCCATTGATGACAACCTGGTAAATAGGCATCGTGGTAGCAAAAATAGAATCTCTGCCAAGATGGTGAAAACCTAGTAAACAGGCACCTCTTGTTTCCTGAAGCTATATCTTCTCTCAGCGTTGCTTGGCTCTTAATTTCCTACTTCAGTTTCCTTGCATTCCTGCTTTAGTTTGCTTCCTTTGTTTCTTGCTTTAGTCTGTTTCCCACTTTGGTTTGCTAGCTCATGCATTCACTTTTAGATGTCTTTTGAGATTTTGCTCGACTCTTCATGGATTGGAACTGGTAATGCTTGGGGGCACCTGCCTGGTCTAGGGGGCATTGTCCTATCACTTTCAGAGACTCTTTTGTGCATCAATCACCATTGGTTCTCACTGTGTCTGCCTACTGATGCCTAGCTACTTATGATATTTCTCTCCTTGAGGATCTCTCATGTATCGGTCACCAGTGGTTCCCACTGTGCCTACCTACTGATACCTAGCTTTCATTCGACCTCTCTTTTTGAAGATCTCTTCCTTACATCAGTCACCAGTGGTTCCCACTGCATCTACCTGCTGATGTTTCACTAGTATCTCTGAGATTTCTCACCTTGAGGATCTCTCTCATATCGATCGCCAGCATTTCTCATTGTATCTTCTTGCCGATACTTCATTTAGCTCCCCGATATCTTCTTGAGACTTCATCTCTCGCGATGATCACCAGTGGTTCTCACTGCGTCTACCTGTTGTCGCTATCCCGTTGAGACTTTGAACATTGTGCATTTTTTATTCGACTCCAATCCACTTGAACATGAATTTAAACTGAAACTAAAACTGAATTTGTGTTCCTCTAAGGCATGCTGAGCTTTGTTTTCTTTGAGTGCTTGTTTGTTTGCTTTCTATTTGCTAGTTTAGTTCCAATGATCCAAAGAATCTATCTAAGAGGGGTGTCCATCTATAAGAGCCTTCATCTCATATTGGATGGCCATGTGTACCTCAACTCCTTTTATATGGACGCTTTGGTGAGGTTGGTTCTTCTCCTTGTCTATTTTTGAGTGACTTCTTTCTGCTACAAGTGAAATTGCAAACGCTCGTCCTGCTAAGTGAATGTAAGGGTCACTGTGAGCACCATTGAAATGCTTATCTTTCACCTAGCAAAAGGAAGAAACTCTTGTGTGTTTGGTGTGTCGATTTGCAAGCAACATTTTGGTAATTCTAGCAGCTATGCTTTAATGCTTATGTTAACTTGCTAAATCAAAAGGAATAGGTGTTCAGGTCATTCTGGCTTCTTGTACCTTAATGCTTACACCTCATTCTGAAAAATCTAAGACTTATGTCATATTCATATTCTCATGATACTGATATCAGTGAGGGTTGTGTGGCATCTTGCGACCGTTTGAACTTAAAAGGCTCTATGATGATAATTCAGGGAGTCCAACAAACAAGTCCTAGGGTTGCATTTTTTCATTCTAGGCTTGCATCTAGTTTAGGCTTGCATTTTTCATTCTAGGCTTGCATTGAGACAAGTGTTTGGTGCTCTCTTGATTGTCTTCTCATCAAAGGCTCTCATCTTTTGTTCTGGGTTCCTCTTGGTTGCACAAGTTTTCAGGATCAAAATTGAAATTTGACATCTTTAGATAGCTCAAAATCGTGTTTCAAATTCTAGGATCCTTAGGGATCGGACACTTGTGCAGTCATCCTTCTGGCATCATCGTCCTACCAGATCCTCATCTTTTCATCATGTTCTCGAGATCTTTTCTCTTTTCATCAAAGTCAAACTTGGTCAGTAGGACCTCTGGATCACTCCAAATTGCTTCTGCATCTTCTCGATGCTTCTTTAACCTGCTCTAAATTCTTCTGGATCTTTGATCTTATCTTTCTCTATAACCCCTCTTGGTGTCAATCATCTTTTGACATGTCATCTTTCAATTTTGCTCCCGAGGGGGCAAGATGATTGCATCATTGAATCTTGTCGAATCAATTCTTGGATTAGTCTGATCTAAATCATCAGTCTTCATTGCTAGGGGCATCTTGGTGCCTCGCATCTTGTTATCTTGTCATCTATCTCTTAGGTATCTGAGCAATCTAACTTGAATCCTCAAGGACCAAGCTTTGTTCTGGAGATGGTTCTTGAAATCTTTTAGGTATTGGGGCAATCTAACCCAAGTTCCTGAGAGTCAAGTTTCATTTTGGAGATGGCTCTCAAAATCTCTTTTGGACCATTATCTAGGCAATCTAACCTAGGTCTCAGAGGGATAGCCTTTGTATTGGGGCAATCTAACCCTGATTCTGAGATAGTCCTAAAATCTTCATCAATTGGTATTGGGGAAATCTAACCTCGATTTTGGTTCTCTTTTAAGACCGTCATCTTCACAATCTAACTTGGACTTCAGAAAATCATGCTTCTTTCTGATCGTTGTCTCGGTGACCTAACCTAGACTCTTGAAATCTTTGCTCAACCTTCACATCAGACTATTCTTTGAATCAACACATTGTTCGCACATCAATTCAAAGAGGGAAAATGTAATACCCCAAAATTGGCACCTATCAATTTCAATCAATTTTGGTGCATTCCTCAAATTTTTGCATCTTCAAAGTCCTACTTTGCTAGGCAATTTTCTCTCTCCCACCTAACTTTACGTGACTTGATGTCAATTGCAAAAACTCTAAATTGCATTAATCAAATATTATAATTAATTCCTAAGTCTTTTGACTTTATTAGCTAAAATACCCCTATGATAATTTAATTTAATTCTAAAGTCCTAAGTGCTTTAAATTAAATTAAATAAAGAAACCACCTTCTTTAGCAAATATACACATAAAAAGGAATTAATATTACTTGTTATTTGAATGGACACCTTTATTTGAATTAATAATTCAAATTATTCGAACGGTCACCCTTATGTGGCAATAAACATTCTTTTAATTAAGTAATTCATGCCTTTTTGTCTCAATTGGGAATGAAGATTCAGGAGTTTCAAATCAAGAACCTCTTCATTCTCTCCTCGGGCTTGTCTATTTAATGAACCTCTTTTTTCATTCGAAAGGGAGCAATTTTTGAGAGTACCAAAACTATAGCAAAATTTTGTCTCACTTCTATTCATATCTTTCAAGCTTTTTATTGCATTATTAGACTAATCTTCATTTTAGTGTAATTGCATTTCATAATAGATTAAGTTTGTTTATTTGCTCTTAGCTTAATTATTATCTTTATTTCAAGTTCTTTAGACTAGAAACTGCATTTTCATATTTACTTTCAAGTTATTAGATTAAAATCTGCACTACATTTTAGATTACAAACTACATTTTTATCTTGGAGTAATTGCACTTTGCTTATCATTCTAGTTTTCAAATCCTCCATATTAAATCGGTCTGATGGTTGTTGGATCTCCAATCTAAGAGTAATTAAACACCCCAATTAATTAGGAGGCAACAAGTCGATTCAATCAATGTTGTGAGGTGGACAATTCATGTTTATACTCGCAATTTCATGATTGAGCAATGACTATGTTGCATTTGTGCCTGATTTAGAGGTCACATTTAGACACATACAATCCCCACCATAATTTTTACCTTCTAACAAGGGTTTCTGTGTAACCAAAATATCTGAGTCATGAGTTAAGATTTTCATGTATGATTTATTGTTTTGTTTACATGCACTTTACATTTCAAGTTATATGAATGTATGTTACAAACAATGGACTCAATCAGTTAGTTAAGAAATACTATTTCATATTGTTAAGTGTTGAAATGTTTTGAGGGTATTGATTCACCCCTCCCCTCTCAATACTTTATCTTTCCAATCACAACAATTGGTATCAGACCTAGATCTCTTATTAAGGAAGTTTAACCACTGAAGAGGTAAAGATCTAAGGATGGAGCGATATAGGTTGGACAAGACTATTGAGAATCAAAAGATTTAGATGAAAATCTTCATTGAACAATACAAGCAAGCAAGAGATGAATTGAAGAAGTTAATGATTCAAAGGAAGGATATGGCTACTTGTTACAGTGAGACTGATTATCATGAAGAAGATGTAGATGACCCATTTGAGAACACCGGATCTGGATTTGGCAGTATATCTGACATATCTAAAGGAGTAATATCTGATTTATCTAAAAATAATCTACGTCTTACTAAACAATTCAAATCCTTACAGATCAGTCAAGATACATAAATGGTTAGAATGATTGATGTCATGAACAATGCTAGGCAAGCCGAACAAGAAAGAAACTTGGTTGTTGACGACATGAGACAAATGACTAAGAAGCTACAAGAGAAGGAATCTGAGATACTGAGATTGACTGAGCATCACTTTGAAATTTCTATTCAAATGGTTATTATAAGTCAGGAAGTCAACCAAGTGAACAACAATCTTACAAGGAAACTAGAAGACATCGGTGAACTCAGAGAAGAAAATGAGAGATTGAAAAATGAAGTCAAGATGCAACAACAACATAATGAAATGATTAAGAAAGTTGAAGATAGTTCTAAGAAGATTGATGAATTTATGATCAATCAAAGAGGACTTGGAAGTACTACTGGATTAGGCTATACTGAGAAAGGAGAATCATCAAGACAATATGAAAAAATGAATGCCTACACAAATCAAAGACCAAAGAAGCTATCATGTTATCATTGTGGAAAACCGGTCCACACATCTAATATTGGCAGGAGCAAAGATAAAGGTATTCCCAAATCCACTCCTAAGTTTAATGGTTATTGTTATAGTTGTAACAAGTATGGACATCAAGCACATAAGTGTAGATCTAAGTAGAATAGGACTCCTAACAAACCTTACATGGAGAAACATTGTCGCACTTGCAACAAGCATGGACACATATCAAAAGAATGCAGGACTAAGATGAAGCAAGTCTGGACACCGAAAGGACAAAACAAAACCTATCAACCAAGAAGACAAGGGAATGCATACACTTGGGATTACAACAAATGGGTTAATTGCATAGCATGTGGAAGGTATGGACATATTGCAACTAACTGCATGAGAAAGAACTGGAGAGGAAGATCTCACAACTGGACAAACATTGGTATGACATGTTTACATTGTCACAAGGTCGATCACTGAAGTAAAGATTGTAGAGACCGAGCACCACAGATAAAAACTTATGAAAATGGTAATAAAATCAAGGATATCATGAGGATAAGAAATGCAATGTGGATAAAAGCATCAAGTGATAATGATGAGTCCATCAATGCAGTCGATGACACCTCATCCATTGGATTGGGTGACATCACTACTTCCACCTAAGTTGAAAAGGTATGTATGGAACTACAAATTCAAATTGGTTATATCTAACATATAGTTCCTTATATCTAGTGTTCACATACCAAATCTGCATGAAACAAGATGCACTATGGTTATATATGTTTTGAGCTTTAAATGTATATAGCCGGTATATGCAAGATCGGGTGGGAAGTTGTTAGTCAGTAACTATTAGCAAGGTTAACCGAGTCATGGTATTAACCGAGTGATATCCTATGTGTTAACCGAGCTTTGGATATTTTGAAGTATACATTAAGTGCAACTATTCTTACCGAGCCATATTAGGTCAAGCATTTATTGTGAAAATTTTGAGTGGGAATTTGAAATTTTCTATAAATACACGATGGACTTAGTTTATTTTTCGCATTGTGAACATGAAGAACAGATAGATTTCAAGCAAGAATTTGTGCGAAGAATTTCTAGAGCAGTTGAACAAAGATTTGAAGGTTTTTGAGTAGATTTATCACAATTACAAGTAAGTTCTATCTTCGCCGAGCAATTTCATTTCTATTTCCTGAAGCCCTAAATCGAAGAACAATGGCATCCACATCAAAAGTCGACAAATCTAGGAGTGGAGCTGAGGAAGATGTTAAGTTAATCATGTCTGCAACTTGTAATGAACCGAAGTACAAACTTCATCCCAAGGTTCCTTCGCAGACCGACAAAACCAAAGCTTTTTCAAGCATACCTCCTAGGGTTTTACTGGTTGAAGACATTCGAGCCTACATACATTGCAAAATTAGAGAGGTAGTTGATTTCAAGCTCCAATCCAATTTTCAAGAATTAAGTGTTGATGGGAAACTGAAGGATGATCATGCACATCTAGAGGTGAAGGGTTTGGTCTGTTAGAGTAATAAAGTGTTTACTGATTAATTGACTCATATTGATTTAATTATTGAATCACTTATTACCTCTTTCGACTTAAGCTAAACTTTAGGCATATAATAATTAATTATCTTTATTAATTATTATTATGCAACCTAGGGTTTTACCTTTTTAGGTTTTTTGATCTCCTTTTATAAAGATTGATCTCATAATACTTTGTAACCTTTTTTTGACATTTCATTATTGATTGCAACTTTTGTTTTTGCACATCAAGGATTTCTCCTTTCTCGTGGATCAATGCGTTCAGGCCTCCATAGTTGTTTGCTTCTCTCTTTCTGTGACAGGTGTTTGCATGCAAGTGTTCTTGGGAGCTATGGGTTGTTTTTCATCAACTCCATCATGGTATCAGAGCTTTAGATCTACTTGCCCCTATCCTCCTTCTGAGATATTCGGCCGTGTTCATCAGATCTATGTTTTCAGAGAGGGTTTCCTATCAGATCTGGGGGGGACCTATTTTTTTGGCCATCTTGGCTTCAAACGGACCTCACGGTTGTGTTCAGAGCATCCAAGAACCCCAAGATCCATATTAAATTTGTCCAATTTGGACACAGTTGGAATCTGTGAGAAAAAAATTTTGCAATTGACCCTAGCACGGATCCTGAGGCAATCACTATTTTTTGGAGCACTTCTGGCCCAAACGGACCTCACGGTTGCGTCCAGAAGGCCCAAGATAGTGAAAATTCATATAAGACTTGTTGATTTTTGACAAGTTGACTTTTGAGGCAAATTTTTTTTCCTACCAGGGTCGTACTGCCCTGGCACGCATTCCAACACAGGCAAAGTACGACAATTTAAAATAATAATAATAATTTTTTTTTTAGCGGCAGTGCCACCAAGGCACCACCGCACGGCCACCCAGGCTCCACTCGGGCGCCGCCACCGCCAATGGCCTGCAGAGATCCCGAGGTCACCGCCGCGGTTACCGCCTAGTGGCCCGCGGTGACATCGCGGTAACCGCCAGGGTAACCGTAGGCCAGTCCGCGCGGTTAAGTTCAAACCGCTAGTAGTTTGCCATTTTTCAAGCCTTTTTTTTCGGCTTTGTTGCATGGTGAGGTTCTTTCAGACAGGGAGTTGGTTTTTCACGAATATCTCGAGCATCCGGGATCGAAATTAGGTGAACAAGATATCAACGGAAAGGTAATTCTGAGATGGACAATAATTTTCTAGTGTGGCTTCCTTATTTTTCCATTAATGCTACATTTATTGCATTCAAAGGTAGAAGTTGTTTAGTGCTCTTGCATTTCAGCCCTCCTGCGCTATTTTGGGCATATCTTGGGCCTACGGTATCATTTTTTGGCAAATGAGATACCGTTGGAAAGTTGGTTCACAGGCACATCTTTCTAGGATTTCAGATTTTGGATTTTTTTTCTCTAATTTTTGTACCAGTCCTTCAAATTTATGGCTTCTATTTTGCCTTCCCTCTAGCATTGCCTGTTGGTTATCGACTTCTATCTTTCTCATCCGGGCTCCATTTTCTTCAAGCGATATACCGTCGGAAAGCTATTTCCAAGCCTGATCCAAATTTTCTGGTATGGTTTTGTGATTTTTCCATTTTGATGCTCTTTTTTTTGTCAAAGTTAGATGTTCTCTGTGATCGTGGTGTTTCAGACCTCCTGCCTTCTTGGATCCATTTCTCTTGCATCCAGGCTCCGTTTTCAAAAAATGAGATATTGCCAAAAAGCTCTTTTTGAGCTTTTATCAGATCTGATAGTTTCAGGTGATTTTTTGTCCTTTTTCTGATGTCACCCATCCTTAGATCCTTGCAGACACCTTCTTTGGGCCCTCCAGCACAGTTGTTGGTTTTTTGCTCATATCTTGAGCATACTGTGTCAAAACTTGGAAAATGAGATATCATTGGAAAGCTAATTCTAAGATCTTTCCAGATCTGGAGGTTATATTTTCTGGTAATATTTCACTGATGGTTTTTTCTCTGTCAAAGCCAGATCTTCAGGTTTGCACTCCGGGAGCTCTATCTTGCACATTCGATCTCCATTTTCAGAAAATGATATATCATTGGAAAGCTTGTTTAGAGAGCTTTTCATTGTTGTGAGTCATGTTTCTAGATTCTACTCTAGGTTCATTTTATTTAGATTCTTGGTTTTTTTCTGTCTGGTAGATATCTTGGTTGTTTCAGGTCCTGGGATCTCTTCCCTTTATGGGATGGCTCGTCTTAGGTTGTTCTTTTGTTTCAGTAGCCTTTGATCTTCTTTGAGAAGTGTATACTTCACATTTTGTAGCATTCTTTTATGCACACGCACTAAGATAAAGTGTCATTCTATTGCTTTGATGGGATCTTACACATGATCATGCTCTTTGTATTTGCACTCCATTATAAAGTGCTATGGGGGTTTGATGTTTGCCTTTGTTTTCCATCTTCTTTTGTCATGTGAGCATTCCTCCAATGACATTAGCCTCAGGTATCTCTATTTGTGTTTGTACTCTCTCTGCACATTCGATGTTCCAGATTCTTCTTCATCATGCAGTTCATATTGGATGATCTTTTTAGTGTACTTGTCATTACTCCCTTGTCAGTAGTATGGGGGGGTTTCTACTATTGGTTCTATTGCTTCCTTGGTTTGATGGTGTGAGCCATGTATTTAGTATTTGATCCTATGTACTAGGTGGTTGCAGTGGCTGGGTACCTATGCATTCTGGTGAGATGGATCATTTACCATATGGACACTCTTTTCTTTCCTATTTTTTGGATGCACTCTTCCAACTTTGATTGATTAGCTCTACAGGATTTTGGTGTTTATGCCATCTGTATCTTCAAGTTCAGGTGTTTTCCTTTGTTTGCCTCCTAATTCGAGTAGTGTTATTTGAGGGCACTCATGCATATTACAGTCTTCTCTACCTGGTCATTATTTTGTGGAGGATCTTCAAATCATTAGTTTCTTCTTGACAGAGTTTGCAGTTTCATGCTTCAGTGATGTTGTACATGTTCATCTTTGTTCCTATTTTCTGGAACATTCATAGTTTTGGAGGCTTCTTTAGTCCTTCAGACTAGTCTTTGTCTCTTTTTGGAGTAGAGTTTTTCCCATGTGGTTTTCTCTATTTCTTTACTTTGTAGAGACTCTCTTTTGTACTTGGGTACCTGATCATGCCTTTGTTGCTAGGACCCATTTTCTTTCAGTAGTTCTTTCTAGGTTTTTAGCTTCTCCCAAAGTTTATCTTAAGGGGGGGTGTTAGAGTAATAAAGTGTTTACTGATTAATTGAATCATATTGATTTAATTATTCAGTCACTTATTACATCTTTCGACTTAAGCTAAACTTTAGGCATATAATAATTAATTATCTTTATTAATTATTATTATGCAACCTAGGGTTTTACCTTTTTAGGTTTTCTGATCTCCTTTTATAAGGATTGATCTCATAATACTTTGTAACCTTTTTCTGACATTTCATTATTGATTGCAACTTTTGTTTTTGCACATCAAGGATTTCTCCTCTCTCATGGATCAATGTGTTCAGGCCTCCGTAGTTGTTTGCTTCTCTCTTTCTGTGATAGGTGTTTACGTGTAGGTGTTCTTGGGAGCTGTGGGTTGTTTTTCATCAACTCCATCATGGTCAATGCCCTACATTTCCTGAGAGTTTTCAAAAATGAATGAATCAGGATTTTTTTGAGCCATGTACATGATAGTAAACTATGGTCAAGGATGAACCTATTAAGATCACCAGAGATATTATTCACATAGTTACCAGTTATCCTATAACAAAAAAGGTGAAAGCACTGAGGAGTGCACCGAGAACCGAGATAGAAAAAGCTACAGGAGCTAAATGGGATGATAGAGGATTTAAAATCAACACTATCATTAATCCCAAAAATAGGTTCGGTGCATATTCTATTTATTATAAATATTTCAATCAAGCAGACCTAATAGTGTACCGTGTGGAGCGATGGATATAGCTTACAAAATTGTGAAGAAGGGATTTCAATTGGACCTTGCCGAGTTATTGTTGAAGCAGTTAGAAGAGAACATGAGAACCATTCGGTTGGAAAAATCAAATACATGTAAGTTTGGTTCATTGCTAATTTGCATATTTTTCTATGTGCAATTTTTTTCCCCTCCATCGAAAATGTTGATTGGACCACTGATAAGCCAGTTACACTAAAAATTAATGACTTTATTCAAAATCTGGGACATAATTTTGTGAGTATAATGGATGTTTATTTTGAGCAATTTAAGGACAAAATGAATCTAAGAAGCAAGATTCCAAGATATTTGGTTGAAGAATATGAGCATGACATATGTTTCTTAGTAGACACCGACTACACACTAATAAAAGTTGTTGAACCAAGAACAAAATGGCTAGCACCAATGGGCTACGAAATTGATATTGAACGAGCATCTAGGTCAATTAAAGATTTACTGGCAGAGCCCAAGGATCCATAGGCTACTAGGTTTGGAACCTATGAAGAGGCCAAATAGAGAATAAAAATGGATCTTGTCATTGGAAAAGTTACAAAGAAGTCTAGGAAAATGATGGATAAACTATTGAAACAATTTGGAGATGATGCATGTGATGTTGAAGCATCGGAGGATATTTTGGTTGAGGTAGCAACTGAGGAGCAGTTACTCCTAGTTGACACTGCATATGATCAAGAGGCAACCGAGTCAGAGAAAGACATTGAGTCTACACTAGTTAAGACCACTACAAAGAGGAAGCAAGCAGAAGTGCAATAAAGGGCTAGAACATGATCTACCACTGCAACTTCACTACCTTTAAAGAAAGGAGTTGTAAAAATATCAAGGCCCACTCCTACAAAGACTTACCAAAAGAAGAAGAGAGGTGCACAAGCCACCTCCAAGGAACCAAAGAAGAGGAGAAAGCTTATAAGAGAAAAATATGACAACGATGATGAAGAAGAGGAAGATCAAGATCAATTAAAGGTAGTTGTAAATAAAGGACAAATCTATTGATGAGTTAGCAGAAACAATAATAGAAACTGGAGGCCTAGGTAACCCACAGTTAAATCAATTTTTACATATGTCAACCAAGGATCAGAATAAGATAAAAGTGGCCATCATCCAGATGATGATAAAATTCAAAAAGGTACCAATCAAATTCTCCAAATATGTACCTAAAAGTCTATATGAGAAAATATCTACAAGATGGACATATGCCTTGAGTACAGAAATGAAGATGAGGGAACACTCTTTGATATTGGCAATGCCCACATTATCAGTTCCCGAGATAGAAGATATGATGAAACAATATTCCAAGAGATTTTGGTGAAAAACAAAGCACTAAAAATTTTGTTTGGAAAACTTGCAGAGGTAGATGAAAATAGTCAACTATTATGGACTTGAATCCCCCAAGCCCAAGCTGAAGCTGACAAGTTAGCACTGGTGGTGATACCTGAGAAGTAGAGAAAAAGAAAAGGTAAATGATTACACTCGAAGGATGCTTATTTGGCTACCAAGGAACCTATAGAGCTATTTGACACTGAGGTACTAGACACCACCATAGCCATAGATTTTTATTGAGGAGGTTATCAAGAAGTATACTAGGATTCTCCCGAGCAGGTTATAATAATAGGGACTAATGATGTTCTTATTGAAGACATCATAAATGGAGATCCTGATGATGTTAAAGATGATGAAGACATTACTATTGCTGCAGAAAAAACTAAAGAAATTGTACCAACTAAGGCAGCAACTAGTATAATACCAAGTGAGCTACCGATTCTAGTGCAAGCAGTTGAGATAATTTCTTAGAAGGAACCCGAAGGCTCAACCCCCTAGAAACCGAAAGACACCATATGTGAGAAAGGAACAAGTGAACACGATGCAACATAGACAAATGTACCTAAGGATACAAAGGTAGTGACACAAGCACCGAAAGACCCCAAGCCAACAGAGACTATAAATACTGATACCACAACCGAAGCACCAGTACAATTGCCTGAGACACCGATCACCAAGCAATAGAAATAAGAAAGTGTGTCAACCTTGCAAGAACAGACAAACATAGAGACTAAAGTTCTAGTTCCATTTGTCAAAATGTCACCATAGGAGAAGAAGAAGGAAAAAAAGAAGCATGGAAAAGGACCAATAAGTCTAGATGAAATTATTGAGATACCAAATTGTGACCCAAGAACATTAGACCCCGAGGAACTTAGAAAATATGGTGAGTTGTGCATGAGGAAGGCTGCACAAGAGAAACTATGGAATGAGAGTAAAAGCAAACATATTCTTGAGGAGGTTAGAGACATTCTTTAGCAAGTTGTTCCCAAGATCATAGTGAATGGGGATTCTCCCATTCTTGATCAACTTGCTTCTCTATCTCAACACATAAACATGCCGGATATTGATGCAGAAAAGAGAATAGAAGAAAGGGCTTAAGAAAAAATTCAACAAAAGCTAGTAGAGAAAATCAGCCAAGAAGTGGCTATCAATAAAGTGAAATTATCTGAGGTAATAACCGAACTTGAATCCATTACTCAGAGAATTGTACAAATTTTGTTTAAATTATGCACTGTAGACCAATTCATTACTGAGGTCAGTGAAAAGATTAAGAAGTTAGATGAAGAAATCTTGGTTAGTGCTAATGTATCTCTAATCGAGCCTAATGTTTTTCACAAGCATATACTAAAAGTTCAAGAACTTAGGCGGTTGAGATCGGACTTGAGGACGTCGAAAACTAACATAAGTGACCAAGTCATCAAGCTTCAAGTCGAGTTGCTTCCACACTTGAAAATCATGGAACGACATATTGAGAAGGCAAAAGCCTTAGTAGCTACCCCAGAGATTTCAATTTTGGAGAATATTTTTGATATGCATGCCCAAGTTGGTCTAGAGCACATTGCTCTTGACAACTTGAAAGAGGAATGGGAAAACCTCTTGGCTTCATTGCAGAAAATCCACAAGCATATTTTTGATAAGCTATAAGTATATATTATTTTTTGTATTGGCATTAATTTCAAAAAGGGGGGAAATCATATATATCCCACTATGTACTTCATACCACCGAGAGCATGCATAAAGGGGGAGTTTTGAAGAATTTTTGTTGAAGAGTATGCATATAGTTTGTATTCATATGGAATTAGTAAATATTTGAGTTATTCGGTACATATACATAAGGTTTTGATACTAATGTCATAGGGGGAGATTGTTATCTCTACTTGAGCATTATGGATTGTCATTAGTATTGAATGAGTTCAATCGATAATTATAAGTTACTTGGTAAAGGTTGGAATAAGGAGAAAACAAGTCAGTCAATTAAGCATACAAAGCCTTCACACCGAGCAGATACAAGGCAGAACTAAAAGCTATCAGGATACAGGTTTAATCGAGCATGTTTACCAAGCATCAAGAATTACCGAGTGCCGAGTTAGTAATCATCGAGCATTCTACACACCGAGCATCAATTATTCACTGAACAACGAATGCAGTGATTATCGAGTTATTCAAGAAATGACATAGTAATCAACAATGGCACATATCTCTATGCAAATGGTTTACATGGATCTATAAACGGTTTACCAAGATTGAGACATATTTAACATGGACGTAATCATTTACTTTTGTGATGATTCCTATGTAACAGTTAGATCTAGGTTATTTTTTGTATACCATTGATCTTAAGTTTTCTAAGATGTTATAACCCCAATTAGGTCAAATTAGTTTGATATATAATTGTAAAAGATTTCATTTTAATCATGCATGATATATGAGATCATGAAGCAGTAGCCACACATAGGACATTCGAGATTAGACAAGGGTTATATGACATAGAAGTTAATCAGAGACAACATCAGTTTTATCATAAACACACAAGGCTATCGAGTAGGACAAAAGGTTGTATTCAACACATTGAGGTGATATTCATTTGATATTTCACATATCTGATTTAGAAAAGCATAAGTTGTCATTTATAGATATTTTGGATTGTTATCAATTTGACCATTTTAGCAGCTTTTAAATCTCTTAACTGAGTAGACTTAACTGTCTTATGTAAATCTCCTAACCGAGTGCACACATAATATGTGTTGCTAAAATCCTTTAACTAGGTAGATCTAGTCGATCTTTTTGTTACTCCTAATAAGGTAAGATCATTAGAAGTGATCAACAATTATAGCCTTAATCGGCATACTTTATTTACTACAGTAGTGAAGAATTTGTGGGTGTCATCCCCATTGCAGTTTTTACCTTCTAACAAGGGTTTTTGTGTAACCAAAGTATCTGAGTGATGAGTTAAGATTTTCATGTATGATTTATTATTTTGTTTATATGCACTTTACATTTCAAGTTATACGAATGTATGTTACAAACAATGGACTCAATCGGTTAGTTAAGAACTACTATTGCATATTGTTAAGTATTGAAAGTTTTTGAGGGTACTGATTCACCCCTCCCCTCTCAGTACTTTATCTTTCCAATCCCAACAGTAGCTTATATGGCAAGTGTCCCTCTTGTACCAAAGGCTTTATGACCACACCATCAAATACAATGTCACGTCAACATATTTTTTTACTTCGGTGTCCAAGTGCACTAAGTCATATTTTATTGGCACACTAATGTGGCATCACATTCAAATTTTTGATTTTTAGATTTAAGGAATACATTTCATTCAATTATGGGCAGTCATCAACAATACCAACTTTAAAGTTACAATTGTTGGTGCAATATTGTCAAAAATATTGGATATCAAATCAAGAAATGCTATCACAACTATTGGAATGTGCTTAACTACTTGATCTTCTCCCCTGTATAGGAACACAAAAAATTGATTATTTTTTCATATTATTTTTAATTTTTTAATTAATTAATTAATTATAAATTATCATAATAATTAATCTAAATAAAAAAATCGAGGTTTCAAATAAGTTTGAACTTATTTTGCTAGTACTAATTTTTTTTATATATTGATTAGTAGCAAAACAAGGGTGTTGACCCTTACAAAACCACAATTTGTAGACATCCAAAATTTAACAACACACCAAAAGTAGATTGACATAAAAAACTACAACCCAAGAGGACAAACTGACCACTTATAGCACACAGGCTAAACAAGCCAAAACACCAGTCAAGAAAAAGACTACTTGTAAAATAAGAAATAACTTACAAACAACCTACTTGAAAGAAGCAAACTAACCACTAAAACCAAATAGAACACATTAATTTTTTTCCAGATCTGCGAAAATGCAGTGATGCAAAAATCTGTTGTGTTTTTAGATTTTTCAAATAGAGTCAATAATACATTTTGGATGAAGCTTAACAGCTTCCTAATTATTGGAAGACAGGAGGGGAGAGGAGGGGGGGAATCCAACAGAAGGCCAAGAACTTTAAGAAACCTCTAAACATGAACACCTCAATAGAAGGCAGTAAGAACTCTCAAAGGACTTCACTCGAATTCCATTGCATTCCGTGCAAGGTGAAACATTCAATATATTGATGAGCATCCCAAAGCATATTAATCAATACTGTGAGTTAAAATAGTAGATAATTGCAAAGAGTAAAAGCTGGCATTTTAGTGAAATTCTTATGCAGAAACAGCAACGGGTGAAGTTTGGGCACACTAAATTAAGTTACACGAATGTGCAATTCTCACACTAATCGAAAATTCTGTGGTACCAGTTAACTTGTATTTTATAATTATTTTAATTTTCAAATATTTAAATGATGTGTCATTTTGATGTTTCTTTATCATCGTTATTCATTATGAATTTCAAATTGATATTTAAAAGCATTCATGTGTGAAGTTATAGGTTAAGAAAAGATTTTAATGTCATTTTTTACAAATATGTATTATATTATGTTAGTGTAATAATTTCTAAATTTTTTTAGTATATGTATTTACATTCATATATTCTTATAGAAGGAATATAGAAATGTGAAATATAAAATGATTTGTTAAAACTTAAATTAGAAAAAAAAATTGTAGCATGTGTACAACATCCATATAATCAACATGGCTATAACATGGAGGGGCATGTGAATGGATAATGGGTTCAGTGCAAATTTTCGACCCTATAGCCAGTGCCCCATCGCAAACCTTCATTGACACCAAGAGTTCTCTTCCATAATATTCTTTCATTTTTTTTTGTTTCTTTTTGTTTTTTTAAGTGTAGAACATTTTTTGAAGTTGTCTTAGTATTATCGGAATTTGAATCTAAGATTGAACTTTTCAACTAAGACGGAAAGACGGAGGATTATTCATTAAGTCAAATTGGTCTAGGGTCCAATCCTAGTCTCACCTTTGATGATACCTTGCATCTAGCAAAATTTGATCTTTAGTGGGCTCTATAAGAACCTTTCAAGTTCACTAGAAGAGCAAAGGCACATTGAACTTTCTTATCTTTCATCAAAACTTAAGATAAAGGAGAAGACCCACTAGTCATGCATCTTAGTGCATCCTAATTCCACATTTCTCAAAATTCAACATAATAATGTCAAAAGTCTTTAAAAAAAATTCCATTAAGGTTTCATGTCATCATTATTATTTTTTTGTCTTCATTAGGCATAGTTGTAAAAAAGTGTCCAAAAATACCTCCTCTCTAACTTCCAACCCATCATAGTCAATTGATACACCTAGTCTTTGATTGGAATTGCGCAAATGATCGAACATATTTTCATGGACAAATTCACTTAATCATGTTCATTAATTGAATACACAATGTTAATTAACTATACTACATAACAAATTAATAATTAGATAAATATATTCTACATTTATTTCTTGATTATCCATTTATAAAATAAATTATCCTATTACTACATAATTTAAATTTATAAATTATTCATAAATTACATGCTATCAATTATTAAACCTAAATTTAATAATCCCAAACATTCTTCACATTTTAACCTAATCTTTTTATATGCTTGGCCACCTCAACCCTTTATTCCCCTATTGCCACAATGTGCTACTTCAAAGACATCATGTCAACTATGGAAGGGGACATGTTGACTAGAGATGTGACTGTGGAAGGGTACACTTGGACTACGTAAGGTTTATCTTTTTTTTCATTGTATGATTTTGTCCTAGTTTTTCTAACAACATTATTTTGTTTTGCAAGTCATAGCTCCTCTTCCTAAATTCTTGATTATTGATGACAATTGTAATTGTTTTTTGTGGACACAACAACATTGTTGGGTTTGGAATTTTTTTTGGATAAGGCCTTTTTTGACTTTACGAGAGCTTTGAATCATTTGTTAATGTTGAAATTTTCATAGAGATCTTCTTTATTTCTCAATTTTGTGTAGAGCTTGACATATTAGCTACAACTTTTTTTTTCAAATTTGTGCTTTACCCATATTCTTATTAAGGATTTAGAAGCTTTAATGACATGTTTAGATTTTTACACTTTAAGAATAAAGGATTTTTTAGGATTT
Organism: Chamaecyparis obtusa; assembly: GCA_027943335.1. Taxonomy (NCBI): domain Eukaryota; kingdom Viridiplantae; phylum Streptophyta; class Pinopsida; order Cupressales; family Cupressaceae; genus Chamaecyparis; species Chamaecyparis obtusa. The sequence goes on along the minus strand of BSBK01001340.1, from coordinate 366,036 downwards.
AGGGTTTATAGACTATTTTCTAGCTTCAAACCTCAAATTTTGAAGCAATTTGAGGGGTTTTTTTTGTAATTTCTATCTTTAATTGAGAATTGTAAATTTGATTTGTATCCATTATGGGGTATATAGTACATTTTAGTCCTATGTGTGTGCTCTTGTAAATCATGTTGGACCCAAGGATTGAGCTATTCATACCACACAATTATAACACATGGAAGCGCAAAATGTCATAATTGTTACAATCATGGGGTCTTTGGAAAATGTTGAAAGTTGATATACTTGAGTTCATTAAGGAAATTAAAATGTTTAAAATAAATTTATAGAAATAACTTAGATGAGGGGAAGGAATCATAGGCCTTGATGTGTCAAATAACTTATTTCATATTTTGAAGTGATACACCTAAAGATGTGTGGATAAGCATGAAGGATTGCATGGGAAGGTCAATCAATTCAGGATCTTGCAACATGAAGCCAATCTCACTTATCTCTTTCCAGATGCATTCCCCATTATTTAGGATTTATTTACATAGTTCAAGCTGGGTTTGTCACAATTCAAGGATGTGATCATGCCAAAGATGATGAGGTATGCATTTTCTTGATCTTCTCTAAGCTTCAATATCCTTTTTGTTTTCCTCTACTTTCTATTCTATTATGGATGCTATGAGAGCCACTCATAAGGTAACCTCATTATAGGAGTTTTATGATCAATTGACTTGGTAGCAAGTCAAATTGATGCTCTTCTTAAGATTCATGCTTTTATAACTCAATCTTCTAAGGGAAAGGGTAAGAATAAGAAGAAGCCCAAGATAGACTCGTCTAAAGCTGGTGAGCTTCTCTCTATACTTAAAGAGAAAAATTGATTAGAAGTCGTAGCCTCCTACTCCTCCCTCTTGTAACTCAAAGGGGTCATGTCTTGTAAGTCTAAGAAGAAGAAGAATTTCTCCTTTTATAGAAAATTGAGACATAATGATGCAAATTATTTTGCAAGACTAGAAACATTGGAGGAAGCTTTGATGAAGCACAATATTGTCATGCCTAAGTCTTATGCCTTTCAAAAAGAGTAAGCTCTTTCGACTAGGGGTTTGTCTTATACTAGTTCCAATTGGATTCTTGATTCTTATGCTTCTCATCACATGACTCATATTATGGCTCTTCTTGATTCTCTTTCTGATAGTCCCACTTTACATAATGATGTTGGGAACTCTTCTCATATTATAATTTTTAGAACAAACTTAATTCTTTTGTTGGATGGTAGCATTGCAGATGTTCTTCTTGTTCCTAACATTTCATGAAATCTACTTTCCATCTATCAAAACTCCCATCATCGTGATGGAAGACTAATTCAATTTTCTACTACTGATGCAACCATTCAAGAGATGCAAGATCTTGAGAAGGTCCTTGCTATAAACACAATTTATCATGTAACCCATTTGTATAGATTTGATGGATTTGTGCAATCATCACGAGCATGCCTTATTATTCTTCCATATTCTACAAGCAAGCATTTTCACAAACATCTTAGGCATTTGAATTATAGATATTTACAACAAATGAAAACACAAAACTTAGTGATCGATTTACCTAAGATGCCTTATTTGGGTGGAGTTTGTCAGGGTTGTGCTCTCATAAACATCATAGAAATGAATTTCCTAAGGGTATGGCCAAATTATCTTCGACTCCCCTTGAGTTGGTGCATAGTGACCTCATGTCATTCCCCGCTCCTTTATTTTCTAGGACTAGATATGTGCTTGATTTTATTGATGACTTCTCTAGGCGTACGTGCATGTATTTTTTGAAGTACAAGGAGGTTAAACAAAATTAAATGATCTTCCTTTCATTTATGGGGAAGTAGTTAGGTAATTCCCTTCAAAAGATTTACACACACAATGGGGGGCATGTCAATCAGGAATTTTAGGAATTCTATCATTATTGAGGCATTATTCATTAGCATACAATTCCATACACTCCTTAGCAAAATGGTGTCGCTAAGTAGAAGAAAAGAACCTTATTGGAGATGGCCAATTGTATGCTACATTCTAGGTCCATGACTCCAACATTTTGGGCAAAGGTTGTTATTTGTTCCAACTAAATTCAAATCATATGCCTCACATTGTAGTGCAAAATATGACTCGTAAGGATGCTTGGTCTCATATGGAGTCCAAAGTTTCCCACTTCAAAGTATTTGACATTGATGTATGTAAATTCTTTCCATATGGTAGAAGCAAGGAAATGGAGAAGAAGAGTCAATGATTCATCTTTCTTGGCTATTGCAAGTCCATGTGAAGAGTTATTGTTTCTTGTTCTTAATGTTAGTACTAATGATGTCGATGGTATTGTTTTGTCGTTGACCTCACTCCATCTTCCCCTCCTACTCCACCCACACCTAGTCAACCATTATGGGCTTGCAGAGTTCTTCAAAATGATGGTCCTCTTGCAAGTGATCCCACAACTACATGTTGCACCCTTTCTCACCCTTCAAGTATTAGTTTTTTAGTCTTGTAGTTTCTACTGATCCTCATAATTTTTTTTATACTTTAGGTGTTCCAAAATGGGAAAGAGGTGTGATAGAGGAGTATTTTTCTTTGATGAAGATTCATATTTCCTAAGGGAAGAAAGTTGGTTTAGTGCAAGTTGGTTCAGTGCTTGCTTTTATCTTAGGATTTTCTTCTATCAATTGCTTGTGATAAAACAAATAGATGGTGCAAGTGGCACATACAATTTTTTTTAATTCCCTGCTTGCTTTTGTAATTGTAGACCCCTTTGTACAAAAAACTATGACTTTTTCCCTTGATACTTATAAATCAACACTAGTGATTCATATATTTTCTATAATGCATTAGTTTTTTTATTGATAAATTAACTAGAATTCACTATTTTTTTATTGGTGATGACATCTAAAAATTCTTATAAATATAAATAGGATATGCATTGAGTATAATACATAAGTTGGTGTAGTGGAAAATAATTCATTAAGTACAATGGACTAAATGTTTAGTAATAGGGACAGAAAAAAGTGGTTATAAATATTAAAATTTGGTATCTTCAGTATAATGTAAAGTTTTTTTACTATGATCCATATAAAATAATAGTTATAAATATAAGTAGTTGGTGCATAGACTAATTAGTTTCTTTTTTTTAGCCATGATAAATAAAAATACCTATCACGCAATGATAGAAAATAATATGGAGGAAGCCTCTTTAAAAAACATTTCTATAAGACAAATTGTTTTCAACTAATGAAATTACAAAAAAATAATTTTTTAATTTGAAAACTTCAAAAATATAAATTTAAACTTTATAAAACTTATGGTTATTTTGAAAATGAAGAAAATCAAATGTTATCATTGGTGGAAATTGTTTCAAATAGAACATAGGTCAATACAATAGTATTGCCTATGGCAAGTACAAATTGATAATAGAATATAAATTTACAAAATTAAATTTATTTTCAAATTTGGATAAATAGATTAAAAAACCCATCATGTTATACAAGAATTTTAGGAAAAAAATAAGACATTGACGAAAGAAAATTCAATATCAAAATCTTAACATATTTGAAATGTAGAGAGAGCTTATGAAACTTTCCATTTTTTTTTTTGGCCTCCACAACTTTCACAGATCCCTTGTGTAGGAAAAACGTAATTTTGGCACTAAATTCTCAAAACTCAGAACTAATATAGATTGAAGATCAACTTGTCTACGGTAGGAAGTCACATTCCAACTTGACCGTCTTACTACTCAAAGCAGGATGATATCTGCCATCTCCACCGACAAAACCCTGCAAACAGATTGTTGCCTGTTAATTTTATATCCGAAGATTCTTTTCTCATACGAGACAACGATATTGTCACAAATAAGCAAATTTGGCGACTCTTTCGTACGAAGTTGGTAATCTCCCTTTCTTGTAAATAACGTTGAACTTAATGAAACAACTTTTTGCTTTTCAAACAGTATTCTCTCTGGGCTTCACACGAATTTCGTTTGCGTTCTGTGAATCACCATTTCTGGGCTTCACACGAATTTTGGTTGCGTTCTGTGCAGTTGCGATATTGATTATTACTTACGGCGATTACCTACTACATACGTTAGCTCTCATTGGGAACACAAACAAATGAAACGTCGTTCGGAGCATGTCAAAGCGGATGAATTAAACTTGTATAAGTTAAAATGGTACGTAATTGCAGAAGACAGTAGGGTATTGGCTAAATCCTAAACTAAAGCGTAAAAATGTATAAGAGAAGCTTGAAAAAGTTTGAAAAAAAAACTAAGTAAAAACTAAGTGTCCCCCTTGGTAAGATTTGCGTTTTAGTTTAGGATTTAGCCAATACCCAGCCTTCTCGATTGTACAGAAGATAAAGTTTGGGCACACCAAGCGAAGTCACACGAGTTATACCCAATTTATCAAATCATAGAACCCTAAACCCAACCATTTTTTAAGTAAGAAGGCAAATTTTCCCTAATTGTTCGTTTGGGCACCGGTTACCCAGCCGACTAAAATCGTTTGGACATTTATGTGCAAACGGATGGATGGATACATTGTCTTTTGTCAGAAACTAACTTCAGCTTACCGTATTTTCAGAAATTAAGGGGTGCGCACAAATGACAACGTCCACTTAGTTTTTTTTTTCAAACTTCACTTATTTAGTTTTTTTTTTAAAACTTCACTTATATATTTAACGAGTACACTTAGGTTTTTTTTTCAAACTTCACTTATTTAGTTTTTTTTTTTCAAACTTTACTTATATATTTTACGGTTTAGTTTATGATTTATCTAATACCCGCACGGATATAATATATTTGTTGGGTTTTAAGTATATTTAAAGTAAATGTTAGAATATAATATAATATTATAATTTGTATTTTTATATTTTTATAATATATATAAAACTTATAATATATCATATTATACTAAAAATATATTTTAAATTGTATAAATTTTTTATATTATATATATTTTTATATTATGTATTTTTTGATATTATATTTTTTTGTATTATTATTATTTATAATATTTTTTTATTTTCATATAAAATATATAAATTCATATAACTTTAAAAAAAGTTAACTTAATTTTTTTAATTTACCCTATAATTATTACATTGAATTAACTTAATATGTTTTATGTATTTTATATGATTATTCAATTTAATTCTATTTTTCCATTTTCATCATAATTTATACTTTTTTTGAATTAACTATAAGGATATCAAAGATCAAATATCAAAAATCAAAATACAGCCAGAGTATAATGGGCGAGGCCCAACCTCAACCACACGAGTTAACAGAGAGTTTGAAACTTAATTACAAAGCATAAGAAAGAAAATAGACTAGGACAAAATATCCATGTAGTCCTCAACCTAGGCGGACCAACCCCCGGGGCCCTCCATCCAGATGATATTTTTCTTGTCTTGAATTTGGAATAGCATGGAGATCTGTTGATTGGTAGCATTTCTGTTGTGGTTGACTTCCTTGGTAACCTTCTTCGGCGTTTCTTCAAAATTGGCAAAGTTGTCGATGTGGCTTCTCCAGTCAAACCCATCCTTGAGCTCGTACACGAACATGGTGGAGTGCCCAGCTTTAAGAAATCTTTTAAGCTTCTTTCTATCCAAAGTCATGTTCACGTTCACCTGCGAGGAAATTTTGAAATATGTGAGTTTTCGAAAAAACTCAGTAAGGGCCCTGGGGGAGTCTTGATACCTTTCTTCGTTTCTGCACTTCCAAAGCTGCTAGAGAATGTTAGAAGAAAGCATGTTCCAGAAAATATTCATATCTTTTTTAGCACCATCAATACAACCAGTAACAATTTCAAAGATACTAACAAAGAAAGGATAATTGATTCCAAACATATGCCAAATACTTTTGGCAAAAGAGAAATCAAAGAAAATATGTCTACAAGTGTCTTGAAGACCATAAAATCTGCAAACAACGTCATTGTTAATATCTTTTCTGATAGGCAATCTGTCAAGGAGCAACAACCATTTGAAACATTTAATTTTAGGTTCAATAGGAGCCTTCCAAAACCTGTCAAGATGATTTTTCCATAAGTTATCATCCAGATTAGAGTACCAGAGTTTGTTAATGTGACCAATGATATCATTTTTGGAAGCAATAATTTTGTAAATGTTTTTAGCTTTAATCTTTTCCACGATAGTACCATCCGGCTATTTAATTTTAAGAAATCTATGAGAGTCAACATGACAAACCTTAGGAAGATCTTTACTAGCCTTGATGATCATATTGTAAGTTTTCTTTTGAGAAGGAGGGATATTGAACTTGGTACTGATGTCCTCCCAGCTAATAAGCTTGTCTTCCTCAAAAAGACATGTGAATTGGGAAATCCCCAAGATATTCCAGTACTTGGCAGGGTAGCCTTGAGAGAGGGAAAGAGGTTTTCCACCAAGATGTAAATTCCACCAAATGGATCTTTCACCATACAGAAGATTATGGTCAAAGAAGGTTCTATTAGGGATTAAATTCTTAACATATTCTCGGGCTTTCCAGATAGTTTTAAAGACCGAGGATCCTTGAACAAGAATAGGAAAGTCACCCACTAAGATGTCACAAAAGGGGATGCATTTCCACGCTTTAGCCTTTCTAGGGATGCCTCTTTCAATATTGTTGAACTAATGAGGACCTTCCATGTCTCATCAGCTTCTAGAGAGTGAAAGATCCATTTGGTGGCTAAAGCAGTCCCTTGAGTTTTAAGATCTTTTAGGCCTAATCCACCAATGAGCTTTTCAGTGTGGCACCAGTCCCATTTGACCGCATGGTGCTTCTTTTTACCTTTTCCATCAGACCACAGGAAGTTCCTGATGGCAATTTGAATCTCAAGAATTTGATAATTGTTAAACATCCAAGCAGAAGAATAATACACATTGTAAGAGGAGAGGATTTTTTGACAGACCTGAATTTTGCCAGCAAGGGAAAGGGAACTGTTATGTCACTTATTAAGCTTCTTAAAAATCTTATCCTTAATCCAGAGCCACATTTCCTTTAGGGAGGGCTCAATAGAGAAGGGAATACCCAGGTAGCGCACAATTTTTTGAGGCCCTCCCCAAAGGAAATTAGATTTGTTGAACTAGGCAGGGGGCTGATTAGACCAGCCAAGGTAAATAGATTTGGCTTGAGATATACAGGATCCAGAGATGGAGCAAAAGGCATCGAGTTTGATTTGAAGAGCATCAAAATTGGACTCATTGGCTTCAAAAAATAATGAGGTATCATCAGCAAATTGACAATTGATAAGCTCGGTATTGTTGGGGAGGGTGATGCCCTTAACGGCCGGGGAGAGGGTGTTATCCTTAAGGATGTAAGATAGAGCATCTAAGGCAATGACAAATAGGGTAGGGGCTAAAGGACAACCCTTCCTAATGGATCTTCCAAGAGGAAAAGGTTCAGAAAGGGAACCGTTAACCCCACCTGAGCAGAGGCATCTTTGAGGAGAATTTTGACAAGTTTACAGAACAAGGGAGGAAAACCAAAAGCTTCTAACATCATAATAATAAAATCTCATTCAATCCGGTCATAAGCCTTCTCAAAGTCAAGAAGCAGCATAATAGAGTTCTGATTGGAGTGTTTGGACCAACACATGGCTTCCCAGATAGTAATCAGATTTTACAGAATATACTTGCCTTTGATGAAACTAGTTTGGGTGGCATTCACAAATTTGGGAAGAATCGACTCAAGTCTCAAGGCCAAGATCTTAGCAAGAATTTTATAGGAGACGTTCAGAAGGATAATAGGCCTCCAATTCTTCAGGAGGGCTTTATCACCATCCTTAGGAATCAGCTTAATAATACCTCTATTAATGAGGCAACCCAAAGTACCTTTATCGAAAGCATCAAAATAGATATCATAGAGATCCTTACAAATCCAATCCATATTAGATTTATAGAATTCAATCGACAGACCATCAGGGCCTGGGGCCTTATCATTATTCAAAGATTTAATGGCTTTTTCAATTTCTTCTATCGATATATCTTTATTGAGCAAATCACCATCTTGCTTGGAAATTCTATTGGGGATGAGAGTTTTATAAACATGTCTGAGAGATTTAGGGGTGGTCCCACAATAGTGTGTCCCACTTTTTTAGACATGTTGATTTTTACTGAAATAACACATTTTTAATAAAATATGATGATTTAAGCCTTGAGAGGTTTCATTTGAAGGAATTAATTACAAATGGTTAGCTCAAAGCCTCTTAGATTAAAAAAACATTGATATAGCATCTATACTCCTCATTCATACCGACAATGGAATCTCCTTCGCACTTATTAAAATGCTGACAAAAAATCACTTTGACTTTATGTTTTGGCAGATCAAATGAATCCATTTGAAAAACCTATCTATGTAGTATGATGCTATTCAAAACAAGCTTTCTAATGAATATAATTTTAATACATATTGACTTCATTATCAGTTTCAAATATTAATTTAACTAAACATAGGTTGTTTGGTCATTAAACAACCTATCTCTTCAAGACTTTGGGAAAAATAGTAAATTACAAAAACAAAATTATGAAAAATATGTAGGAAAAGAGTATTTGTGTTACCTTTCTATAAAAAAAAGAAAAATTAAATTTTGATATACACAGATCAAGTTAGACGATCCAAGTGACCTTATGTCTAAATTACAGTTACTGTCACTTTAGAACTTAATAAACTATGAAATATTGACCCAAAATGATTAAAACCAATTGCATCCTTTAGATATTGAAGTTACAAATACAATCTTGAAATAATTACATCATTATCATATTTTTAAAAAAAGTTATGTTGATCCAAGTGACAGTAACTCAAAAACACAGTTTTTCACACACCATTTTTCGAAGAAGAAGGAAAAATGAATTTAAATGAATTTTAATTTATTTTTTTAAAATATATTTAGAAACTAGAAAGAAAATTCTAGAAGACTCTAGTTTACATCATCTTCAAATTCCTAATAGTTTTGTGGCAATAGTTGTTCGAAAGTGAATTTTTTTCTCAAAATGTTGATCTCTGTGTGAAAGTTGGCCAAAAAGTGGGACACACTATTGTGGGACAATCCTTAGCTTCCTCAGAATCCTCAGAAGAGAAGAGCTTACTATAAAAGTTAACAAAAGCATCTTTTATCCCATTAATATCAATAATCTCTTGATTGTCAACAACAATTCTATTTATGGATTCATTAGCTTGTTTTTGTTTAAGCAAATTGAAAAAGAATTTAGATCCCCTGTCACCATTTTGGATCCAATGAGCCCGAGATTTGATCTTGGCTCCTTTAATTTTAACTTGTTGATGTTGTCTGAGATTGTTCCAAGCTTGAGCAACTTGGGAGCAAAGAGTGAAGTTCTAAGGACCAGTTTGAACATTAGTTTCAGCAAAGTGGAGCTTGGCAGAGAGAATTTTTTTTAGAAAATCTGTAGTCTTTAGCTTTCTTTTGGCCAATGGTCTTAAGTAAACTGTGCGAGGCAGATATATTATAGTTCCAAAGATCAATAGGGGAAAGAGAAGGGATGCTTTTATGGTTAATAATTCTAATAAGTTGGATAGCAGCAAGAACATCTTCGTCAAGCAGGAGGGAGTTATTAAGGATGAATCTCAGGTTAACAACTTTCTTAATAGTAGGAGAATCATTAAATCGAATACGAACCGATATGGGGTGATGGTCTGAGAGTGAAGTATATAAAACTTAGAGTATAAAAAATGTTAGAGTATAATATAATATAATAGAGTATAATATAATTGTCTGATGGTAAATGTTAGAGTATAATATAATATAATAGAGTATAATATAATGGTCTGATGGTAAATGTTAGAGTATAATATAAACTTAGAGTGATGGGGTGATGGTCTGATGATAAATGTTAGAGTATAATATAATATTACAATTTGTAATATTTTAATAATATATATATAACTTATAATATATCATATTATACTTAAAAATATATTTTAAATTGTATAATTTTTTTATATTATATATTTTTATATTATGTATTTTTGATATCCCATTTTTTATGTTAGATTATTATTTATAATATTTTATTTATTTTCATATAAAATATATAAATTCATATAACTTTAAAAAAAGCTAACTTAATTTTTTAAATTTATTTTATAATTGTTACATTGAATTAACTCAATACATTTTATGTATTTTACATAAGTATTCAATTTAATTCAATTTTTCTATTTTCATCATAATTTATAATTTTATATATTTTCATTAAATTAAAATATTAAAATGAACAATTTAAAAATAGTTTAATCATATAAATTATCACTTTAACTAAAAAATAATATTTTTTCACTCTTGTTTCACTCATGTTTTGTTTTAAAAGCTAAAAATAATTAATTAATAAAAATAAAATTAATAATTACAAAAGAGAAAGAAGTAAAACCATAACACTAAATGTATGACACAACATGTATATAAATAAATAAAAAGATAAAAACAATAATAATAAACACAAGAAAATAGTCAAGAAGAAAGGGCTTAAAACAAAACAAATAGAATCCTAAAGCATTAAGAAATTTAACCTTTACAAATAGAATTTCAAATCTCATTGAAGAAAAAAGAAGAGAAAACATAAACATTTAAAAAGAAAACTACTACAAACAAGGCTGCAGAGCACCGAAGTTCCTGCCAAAATGATTTGAAAGCTTAAAATAGCAATAAATTATAGTATATGCAAGTAGTTTAAACATATAGAAATATGGACAAGTAGGTCATTGCAAGTTCTTGCCAAAATGATTTGAAAGCTTAAAATAGCAATAAATAATAGTATATGCAAGTAGTTTAAACATATAGAAATATGGACAAGTAGGTCATTGCTATCTATATAGTTAAATGTGTTAAATATATAATTTAACTTAATAAATATTAATTAAAATATATCTAATAAAATAAATAACATTTCAGGTAATCCAAATTTCATATATAAAGAAATTTTAGAATATGTGACATACATACATACATTTTTTATGTACTTTGTCACATATTCTAAAATTTATTTATATATCAAATTTGGATTACCTAAAATGTTATTTATTTTATTAAATATATTTTAATTAATATTTATTAAGTTAAACTATATATTTAACACATTTAACTATATAGATAGCAATGACCTATTTAAAGCTTGTCCAGATTTCTGTAATTTAAACTACTTTAATATATAAAAATAAAGTTAACTAAAATATAATACTATCATAATGATAAAAAAAATAATATTATGTGTGTGTGTGTGTGTGTATATATATATATATATATATATATATATATATATATATATATATATATATATATATATATATATATATATATATATATATATATATATATATATATATATATATATATATGTTTCTAAATGTACTTCTGTAGTGAGGCTTGGCCTCTTTGTTGATATTTGTTGTGGCTGTTTCATTTTTTTGATCCTCTTATATCTAATAGAAAAAATGTATTTTTAGAAATCAATATTAGATTATATAAAAATAAAATTAATTAAAATATAATGATAATATAATAACAATTGTAACATATATATGTGTTTGAAATAAAAGAATGTTTCCAAACAAATTTAAATAGTAATATCATCCTTAAATTTAAAAAAAAAATCAATCACTACCAAAAAATAGTAATATTGTTAAAACATTGCAATTGGCAAAAATATTTTCGAAAAAATTGTCCTTATGGCTCAATTTTTTAAACCAATGAAATGAAAGATAAATAATTTTATAAATTTGAAAAGTTAAATATTGTGCATTTTACTTTATCAAATATTAAAATTTGATATGATAAAAATAGATTATGAAATTTAATTGGTTGGAGTTAACTAGTTTAATCACTAGTTAAAAACAAGACGTATAGTTCTACAGCCTACCGCATGAACTAATAAGATAACTACAATAAGAAACAATATAAATGAAACTAATTTGTTTGTCTTATCAAATTTAGTTTACATTCAATTTAATTATATTTTTTTATCATGAATGAAAAAATAAAATAAGATACAAAAATATTTAATGTAACAATTGTAAATTAAATTGAAAAATTAAGCTAAATTATTTTATTTTTATATTATATTAATTTTTATACTAAAAATTATATATTACAAAAATTAATACAATATAAAATATATTTCTAATATAATATAAAAATACTGTCAGATACATCTAATTCTAATAGAAGACAGTGGGCGTGAAGATAATGTACTCATCGATCAGTTTGCACATACATGACCATAGATATTTGTCGGTTGAATAGTTGGTGCCGTTAGTTTGGGGTTCTATTTCTCACTCATGACACCTATTTAATTTGTCTTAATAAATGCTTTGATGTTTGGCTCATGGAATTAACTTATCCAGAATAGGCTTATTCTAGAATAAGGACCTATTCTCAGATTAATTAATCCTCAAAACAAAAGCTGGAATAATCTATTCTGCATTTGGATCCCATAATGTGAAATTGGAATAAGAATTATTTTTTAGTTTTTTATTTTTTATTTTTTATTTTTGAACTTATCATTTTTGTGGTTGGATTTTTAATTAAAATATATATGTATTTTTAAATTTTATATTTTTAAATTAAAATATGTATTATTAACTAAAAAAATAAGATTATTAAAAAAAAATTGTAAAAAAAAATTATTAAAAAAAAATTATTAAAAAAAACTATTAAAAAAATTATTAAAAAAAAAATTATTAAAAAAAATTATAAAAAATTTAAATTATAAAAAAAATAAGATTATAATTTCCCTAACCATTCACGCACGGACCCGAAAAATTTATACATTTTGATGTAATTTTGAATCCATGAAAAGCTTATTCCTGGAATAAGTTTAATTCCAATTTTTTTTTGGAATTAACTAATGCAAGCATAAGGCCCAAAATGGGAATAAGTATTCTAATTCGAGAATTCAAAAAACGGCCACAAACAGTGAATTAGTTTATTCTTGCATTCAATAATGTCTATTCCAGGTTAATTCTAGGCGCCAAACGAGCCCTAGGTATTGGCTAAATAGCCAACTAAAACACAAAATATATAAAGGAGATTAAAAAAAAACTAAGTGTCCCCCTTGGTAAGATTCATGTTTTAGTTTGTTGTTTAGATGTTGCTCATAAGTAATCATGAACATTATAGTACATAGTTTAGCTGCTTCCTCAATAATGTGTGAGGGAAGAGGATTTAGTCTTTTAATTTTATGTTTAAAAAAAATTATAATAATTTATTTGGCAAGATTTTTGTTTAAAGATAATCAGAGTTATACTTATAATGTCATATTATTATTTTTGTTGAGGTATTCAAAAGACTAAGAAAAGATAGACATATAGTTGTATATTAAGTTATATTTGTGAATTGAGTTGTAGTTTATTAGTGCATAAATATCAGAACTTCTAGTACTATTAGATATTAAATCATCAAACATTCCTACCCTAAACACCCTCATCTGTCTAAAATCTTTTATGTTAGAATTTCCTCATTGAAGAAGTAAAGTATGTTCAACCACACGAGCTCCTTTCTTATATATATATATATAAAGTTGAAAGATAAGAGCCATAAAAAATGTTTTCATAGTGTTATGAAGGCTATTCTATGTTGATCTTGAGGATTTTATAAAGAGTTGGTTGTATCCTAGAAAACCATACATAAAGGACAAAAAGACATGGCATATAGTGAGATGAACAATAATCTTTATGTTAGAGAGGGTAAAGTCATATTTTAATGAAGCCTTATTAGCATCTCTAAGACCAGTGTACATACGAATACAATCATTTGATTTAAAAACAACAATGTTCCAGATCCTAGCATAGTAGTTGATTGGGCAAATAAAGTCATCTTCTAGAATATCCTCAATCTCAACTTTTACCAACAATGCAACCTTGGGGTTCATTTTTCATATTTTTTGTTTAACAAGTTTAGCATCAAGATGTAAGATGATGTTATGAGTTGCAATCGAGGATCACAACTATACATGTATGTACAAGTTTGAACAAAGAGCTCTAGACATTTATATAAGAGAAAATAATGTTCACATTGTTTATCAATATCTAAGCATTTTCCAATTTTTATATCCTTTTTAGGATGTATTCAATCGGTTAAGTATGTAAAGATGTAAGGACATGAAATATAAATGAATAAGAAGGAAACCACAAGTTGAAATTTAGTTGAATAGCCATGATAATAGATAAATTTCATAGAAAATTGAAAGTATAGTAAACAAAAAAAATTAAAGGAAGACGGAATACAAAATAAATGTGAAGGAAATATTGTTATTATAAAAAATAGAAATTGAAACTGGTAGTAAGGGTGTAGAGAATTGAAAATGAAATGAAAACATCACGTAAAGTATGTAAAATGTAAAACATACCTTCAGAAAAACTTGAATTCTTCGTTCTTTGTGTCTTGTTCTTTCCTCATGCTCTTCAATGGTTGTTGAATGACATGAATGGAAATAAATCATTCGTTTGAAGTCTACTTGTATGAAACAAGTTTTCTTTGTTGGTGTGATGTATTTAATTTGTGTCCTCTTTTAAATTTAAATTTTGAATCCTCAGCTTTAGTTGAAGAAATCATCTGATTGCTTAAAACTTATATTTGATGGCATTTGAATGTGAATTGGTGGCCTTACAAAAAAAATTATTGGTAAATGCAGGTGGTTTAATACTAAAATGACCACAAGGTGTGCTCTTGAGGTGGAATTAAGCACCGATGTGGTTGGATTGATAGAACATGGTCATGACAATTGTTTTAGGGTGGTCACTTGCTAATAGGCACTAGCAACTTTATTGATTGCATTCCATCGTCAGTATGCAACTTGCTTTGGGTATGTACTTGTCCACATGGAAATCTTTGATTTTTAATGTGGGTTATGCCTGCTAGTGACGCAGTCAAGGGATGAAGGATCCAATTAAGGACATTTCAAGCCTTGTAGCAAGTTAGAACAACACAGCGGAATATACACAACTCAACACAAATAATTGTTTAACTCTGATTTTCATTAACATGCCCGGCTGTAAGGCCTTCCAGGTTAGGGCCAATTATAATCAGTAAACAATTCTACAAGATCCACAACAGATCCAATACAAACCCCAGCTAATCCATCTCTGAAAATAATCAGAAGCTGATGGAAACCCTAAGGTAGATCTACACTTGAGCTCGCAAGCCTCCAAGCAATCTCCTTGTTCCCAAGTATGCAACCACTAGCTCTGCTATTACAAACTATTTGATAGGAATCAGATCTGCAAGTTCATGGAAGAAACTTTTCCACAACTTCACCAACTCTAGCTTCACTAGTGTATGGTGAAAATGTGACCACACTTCTACGAACCATTACATGCAAGGTTGCTCAAAGGTGAGGCCTCACAAAGTGGCTCATAGCTCTCTATGCATGGAGTTGCAAGACACTATGATAAAATTGCCCTCAGCTAGATCTACAAACTTGTGACCTTGCTAGTCAACCACACAATGAGAGATTCATAAAATTGAAGACTAGGGCAAGAGTGCCAAAATCCCCAAATTGAATCAAATGTGCAAGATGCAAATGAAACTAGTATGAGTGCAAAATTAATCTATTAAATGACAATGCAAACTAATCTATGAAAGGAAATTGCAATGTATTACCAACTCCTAATTAAGCTATGTGAGCTAAATCTATTGCATAAAAGGAAAATTACTCTAAAATGCCATGATATGCAAACTAATCAAATGAAATGTGCAACTAAATGATGAAATCAAATGAAAGGAATCAAGTCTTCAATGTCTTCAAAGGGAGTCTTCAAAGTAAGCTAGAAAACCTACAGCATAACAATGTCATAAAATTCTAAGATATGCAAATGAAGAAGAGAGCCCTCCTTTTATAGGAAATGAGGAAAAATGGACCATGGAGATTAAGAGGCAAAAAGACTTAATCAACGGTGGAGCTTGAAAGAGGAGCAATCCATGTGCACAAGTATCCTCCAATGGGAAAATACGAGTTGACTTTTGTGTCCATATGAGACAAAAAGTACTTTTTCTCTTTTTATAAAATAAGAATAATACTTTATTTGTGCAACTTAGGATAAGAGGAAAAGGTGAGACTTTTTTATTTATTAAAAGGGGAGGAAATATTCCTTTTAAACAAATAAAGACTTAGGATAAAATGGCTAGCCCAAGAAATAATCGAAAATGATAAAATAAGATTTGATCAAAGAAATTGATATAATTGATAAAATGTTGATTTTTGAAAATATTGATTCAAGGATTTGATAAAATTACAAAATGGGGGCCCAAAGTCTAGGCGACCATTTTAGGGTGCATACATTTACCGCTCTTTGACTAATGTGAGATCGATTTGGGATCACATACAGTCAAAGAATGAAGTTGAAACGTGAAATCGATTTGGGATCACAAAACAACTCAGATATGAGGTTGATTCGGGATCACATCTGGACAAAACATAAATAAAGGATTCTAGACATGAGGTCGATTCGGGATCATATCCAAAATAAGAGACAAGAATCTCAAGCTTGAGTGAAAGCTCACAGAAAGATAGCTGAATCAAGAAAATCAAGGAATCAATGATTAAAATCCAATAGGTACTGCCCCCTCACAATCGAAATCGAAATCAGGTAGAGAGGAACAGCAAACTGATAAAGAGTTGATCAAATCATAATGAAATCACAATTGAAGATAAAGGTCCAAAAGGTTAACCATTAGGCAATGAAACATGCCCTAGTAATGAAATAGAAGAATAGAAGTGGGGTGAATGAAAGACTAGAAGTTTGAAAGTCATGAAAAGGAAGAAAGTCCATCAAAGATCGAAGAATTATGCCTCAAAAAGGGTCTGTCAACTGTGTAGAAGAGGGAGAAGATTTGAAATGTAATTTTGACTATCAAGATGACCTCAAATTTCAATTTCAAGTCCAAAAATAGATCCAGGACGTTGAAATTAGCTATGGGTGCAATTTTCATGCAATTCCAAGGTGATTTGAAAATTAGGTCAAAAAGTCAAAATGCTATACGAGGGGCAAAAGGGTCATAGAAAAGGATGTGATATGAAAGACAAGAAGTGAAAGACATGATCAAGAAAAGAAAAGGTGAGCGCAGTCGATCGACAGGTCCACGTACGATGAAAAGGAGAGCTCTCTCCATATGCAAGATGCAAAACTAGACTATCATGAACCTAAAATGCAAGCTACTATGAAAAGTAGTTGACTTGCAAGGTCACAATGCCTATAGACATCTAATTATCATCATCGAGCATTATTGGTAGCATCATAAGATCATACAATGCACACTAGCATAACTATGTGGATATGAATATGATCTTTATCAGATAGAAATGTGGAAATCCCACCTAGGCATCAAAGACATGGGGGTCAAGATGACTAATGCTGTGAGATTACCTAAGTTTGATATGGCGAGATTATGCTTGTATCAAGACACATGAAAGTCAGGATAACTAGAAGCATGCACTCACAAAATAGTCAAGGATAATACCTTTTCAATCCTTAGTGTCAAGTAGGACCAGCATAAATGCTCATGACAGTTAGGACCAACAAAATATACCCACAAGCAGATAAAGAAATAAAACATGTTCTCATACCCTCAGTCTTCTAGCTATGCATCATCGAAAACTTCTCAGGTAGAGAGCACTCATCAAAGAAATCTTCATAGACATCACACAAAGAAAAATAAAGTCAACATATCTCAGGTGAGTTGATTGTCTAAGTGTGTGTGTGTTGGTCATAGAGTCAAACTTTGAGTATCGCATCTGCAAATGAGCAATATCACATCATACTAGACTGTAGGGTAAGACATCTGATAAGTGTTAAGAAACACTGGACGCAAGGGTAGTGTTAAAAAACACTGTTTGGGGTGGTGTTGAAAAACACCTGTTGTGAAATGCCCCAAGAGACAAACGCACCTAAAGGACCTATGCGAATAGTTATGCCCCCTAGACAAAGGTGAAGACCAATTCCAGACTAAGCCAAATAAGGTGAAGGTATGATGGAGAAAGGCTTAGGGTCGAGGACACATGCTAATAAATAGGAGTGCAAAGGCCTTAAGTAGCGCCTATTTCCAGGTTTTCACCAAGGCACTTTTTCAATTTTTTTGAATTTTTGCATTTTTTTTAAAAAAAAATTTGTATTTTTTTAGGACTTTTTATGCTTTTTAAGATTTTTTCAGCATCATATATCAATTTTTTTGGTATTTTTTCAGGATCATAAAATATATACAAAGGATGCCCCCAGATAGAATGGGCATCATGGATAGAACTTCTTTAGGTGCAACACATTAATGGGATCAGGGAGCTGTTCCCCATTCTCATCAGATAAAAAATAAGCACCTGTACCAAAAGCAGCAGTGATGACATATGGCCCAAGCCAATTAGGTTCGAACTTCCCCTTTTGTTCTCTGTTCTATTGATTTTTTGGGTTCTCTCACAAAATGAGATCACCTACTTGAAACTATCTAGGGCGGACCTTCTTGTTGAATGTCTTGGACATACGCTTTTGATATACTCTCATATGATCAAAGGAAGCTTTATGCTTTTCATCTAAAAGTTTGAGTTCCTATAACCTCATGGCATGATAATCTTCATCTGTAATCAAACCTTTGAGAGAGACTCTGAGTGAAGGGATCTCTACTTCTAAAGGTAATACTGCTTCAGCACCATAGGTAAGGGCAAAAGGAGTGGCTCCCGCAGGTGTGCGAATGCTTGTTTTGTAAGCCCATAGTGTTGGATTAATTTGTAAGTGCCAATCCCTACCATTCTTGTGTACTATCCTATGAAGAATCTTGAGAACGGTTTTATTAGAGGCTTCTGCTTGTCCGTTTCCCTATGGAAAGTAAATAGAGGACCAATGTTGCTTGATTTTAAACTTTTTGCATAGATGCTTGAGGTCCTTATTCTTGAATTGTCCTCCATTATCAGTAATGATCTAAGAAGGCACTCCAAATCAGCAAATAATGTGATTCAGAATAAAGAGTGAAATAGTCTTGCCTGAGGCAACAGAAAGAGGTACTGCCTCTACCAACTTCGTGAAATAATCAGTAGCTGTGATGATAAACTTATGTCCACCTGATGAGTTGGGGTGAATTTTCCCAACAAGGTCAAAGGCCCAGCACTGAAATGGCCAATGAGAAATAGAAGGAATTAGCTCCCTACCCAGAGCAAGAATCAGGTTTCCATGTTTTTGACATTTCTCACAAGAATTAGAGAAAGCTACTGCATCTGCTTGCATTGTGGGCTAGTAATACCCCGCCCTAAACAATCGATGAGCCATGGCAAGACCGTCAGAATGTCCACCACAAATGCCCTCGTGAATGTCAACTAACGCTTGGTCAGATTCCTCCTTTTCCAAGCACCTAAGAAGTGTCCCATCAAAACCCCTCCTATATAGATCACCAAAAATGAGGGTGTGACGAGAGGCATTGCAAATGAGATTTCTGCATTTAGAACAGTTGAAAGTTTCAGGGATGATGCCATCACGAAGATATGAATAGATAGCACCATATCGGGGGGACTCATGTGTGACAAGGGTACAAATGACTTCACTTTCAGGTGAATCAAAGATAGGTTAATGTAGTTCTTCCACCAGGAACTCAAATCAGGACTCATGCTGCTCCAATTGCAAAAGGGAAGCTAATGTAGCCATAGCATCTGCAGCCTTGTTGTCTATCCTAGGGATTTGCTGAAATGTCACAAAAGTGAAATAGCATCTCAAATAATCAACCATCTTCTTATAGGGTATTAACTTGTCATCTTTGGTTTGATACTCTTCATTGACTTGATTGATTATCAAGTCAGTGATATTCCATTCTATAGTCATCTTTAATCCATTTGTTAATGCTTCATATTCTGCTATATTGTTTGTACATGGAAAGAGTAATTTGTAAGACTTTGGTATAGTATATCCATGTGGAGAAACAAACAATATCCCCGCACCTGACCCATTTTGCATATTAGAGCCATCAAAGAACATTTTCCAGGTGTGAGATGTTCATCAGGAAATTCAACTTGTATAGGCATGCTATCCTTAACTGGAAAATCAGCAAGTTGGTCTACAATAGCCTGCCCCTTTATGGCCTTTCTTTCAATGTACTCTATGTCAAATTCTGATAATATCATCATCCACTTAGCGACCCTTCCTGTGAGAGTAGCCTTACTAAGAAAATATTTTATAGGATCAATCTTGGCAATTAAGTGCGTAGTATGAGTTGGCATGTAATGTTGCAACTTTTGGGAAGCAAACACCACAGCAAGACAAGCTTTCTCAATGTTATTGTAATTGACCTCATATGACACAAGAGTACGACTTATATAGTATATGGCCCTCTCTTTTCCATTTTCATCCAACTAAGCCAACAACACCCCCAAGGAAGTGTCTATAGCTGAAATGTATAGGATCAATGATTTCCCTGGAATAGGAGGCATTAGAATTGGAGGATTAGCCAAATATTGTTTGATTTGATCTAGGCTCTTTTGACAATCCTTGTTCCAAACACAAGAAACACCCTTATGCAATGTCTTATTAAAAGGTTGTGCTCTTTCTGCAAGCTGAGAAATAAACCTCCTAATCAACTAGAGACGTCCCTGAAGACTTCTCATTTGACTGATATTTTGAGGAGGTGGCATATCTAGAATTGCTTGGACCTTTTCGAGATCAACCTCTATGCCTTTTACTGAAATGATAAATCCTAAAAGTTTGCCTGAGGTGACACCAAATGCACACTTTTTCAAATTTAGCCTAAGTTGAAACTGTTCCATTCGATCTAGAATTACTTCCAAATCCTCAAGGTGTGTATCCCTTTTTCATGATTTTGCCAAGGTATCATCCACATAATCTTCCATATTCTTATGCATCATGTCATGAAATATAGTTGTCATAGCTCGTTGATAGGTAGCCCCTGCATTCTTTAGTCCAAATGGCATGACATTCCAACAATAGGTTCCCCATGTGCAAGTGAATGTTGTTTTCTCTTGATCTTTGGGTGCTATCTTAATCTGATTATATCCACTAAATCCATCCATTAGAGAGTATATTTCATAACCCACTGTCATGTCCACTATCATGTCAATATTTGGAATTGGAAAATCATCCTTTGGGCATGCTTTGTTTAAATCTCTAATATCTATACATACACGAATGCACCCATCATGTTTAGAAACTGGTACTATGTTTGAGATCCATTCTGTGTAATCTATGGCTCTGATAAATCCAGCTCTCAAAAGTTTTTCTAATTCCGCTTTGACAAGGAGACCTACATGTGGATGCATTTTTTTGAGTGTCTGTTTCACTGGTTTGACCCCTGGAGCTATGGATAAGTGATGCATTATAAGATTTGTGTCAAGCCCTGGCATGTTTGAATATGTCCATGCAAAATTGATTTTTTTCTTTTGTAGGAATTGTGCATATGTTTTTGTTTCTTCATCTAATAAAGACTGAGCAAGATGAACTATCTGAGGAGCTTCTTCTATGTTCAAGTTTACTGGCTTTGTTGGTTCAATCAACACTAAGGATCTATCCTAAAAATAACTAGGCAAGTTATTGAGTACCTCATCCTTAGGTGCCTCAAAGAGGTTTTCACCCTCGAATACGTCTTTTCTTTTTACTATTTTCGGTTCTGACACCCCCACAAAGTGGTTTTCGCCATCAGAACACCTATTCTTTTTCTTTTTTTCTTTTATTTTGAGACTGAGGTACTTAATATCAGGCTCAGTCATACTCGTAGTTGGCTCACTAGTGGAAGACATCACTGGCTCAATGGCATTAAGGTAACATGAGATCTCATAGTCATTCTGAAAAGTCAATAGTTGTGGCTCTTGTGAAATTTGAGACCAATCAATTAAATGGTGGTTAGCAATAGTAGGTCTATGACTGGTTCAACATTGTGAATGTGGTGGATGTCATATCTGGTGACCATATATTTGGGATCTATCAAGTTTCCTTCTAAAGCACCCGAATCGGGGTTCATCCTTCCTAATGAAGTATCGTCCACTAAGGCGATTCGAGGAGTCCAGTCCTCTAGCCCTACACTAGCCTCATCAACTACGTCAGGTTGGGCATTATAGGCTTGAATAACATCAACATCCAAGTCTATGGTTGCATCTAAAAATGAATCCCATTCAAATTCATGTGAATCTATTTCTGAATTTTCAACATTTGGGCCTTGTGATGTAGAAGCCTCACAATTTTGAAGAATCTTCCCTTCTTTAGGAATTTTCTGAACCACAAAAGTATTTGAATCATTATCACCCATCGCAGCTAGGGTGACAACACTTTCCATGGCTAATCTAGCATTCCTATAGTCGCTATCTGTTGCGGCTAGGATAGGAGGACTATCAGTTGTCAAATTTTGAAATTCTCCCCAAAGGAGATCAGTTGAAGGAACCCAATCTTCTGTCATGTCTTTTTGATTAGAAAGATTAGGTGTGTATTCAGAATCAGAATCACTATTCATCGTAGCTAGGACAACAATACTCTTCAGTTTATCACTTTCAAAACATAAACCCACTGTGGATTTGTTGCATCGTGCAAATAAAGCATGGTCCAATGGCTCAGACTTGGCATCCAATCTATGGCTAAGGGGACCATGTCCTAGATATCCCATGTTTTTCACTAACGTGTACCCCCTCCCATAAACTTTAGGTGAAGGAGCAAAATTTTCATTGTGTTGGTACTTTTCCTCATGATAGATCTAGTCTCTTATGGAAACTTCCTCTTTCTCTTCCTGAATGGGAACTAAAGACTCAACAAACTTTCCAAAATATGTCATTGCACATGATGAAGGTTTCATATCTAGTGATGGTTTCCCATAGGACCTAGGAGAGATCGGCAATTTTGTAAAAGAATCAATTTTATAATCTCCCATCCCAAGATCTATAGTTTTAAACATCTCCTTGCATTGCTCAAGTGAAATACTAGAGCTGTCAGCTTCCCTATTCAAAGGTATATGTGATCCAGTAGAAATATTATTAACTGACAAAGTACTATCTCCTGGTATGCAAATTTCTACACCATTATGAGGAAACTTAACACACTGGTGATATGTTGATGGGACTACTTGCATTTCATGAATCCATGGCCTACCTAGCAAAATGTTGTAGGCTAAAGGTCCAACATCAACAATTTGAAATAAAATATCCTTTTCTACTGGACCAATGCGAATAGGCAAAATGGCCAATCCCTTGGAACTTCTTTCTGCTTCATCGTATGCCTTGATTGTGATCTTTTTCCTCGTATCAATGACTTCTTCAGAATATCCTAGAGCCTTCAACAAACTCATGGTACAAATATTTAGCCTTGCACCCCCATCTATCAATACGCACCTGACACGGGTTTTATGAATCATGACTTCTATGTGTAAGGACAAGTTATGTGGGTGACTGATGGATTTGTCGTCTTCTTCTGAGAAAGTGAGGTAATGAGGGCTAGCCAAATGGTTGACCATATTCTAGAATTGATCAATATCTAAGTTGTTAGGGACACTAGCCACTCGCAAAGCATCCTCAAGGACACACTTATGCCTTGGGGACAATTCCAAAAGTTCAAATATAGAAATCTGAGCTGGCATGCATTGAAGTTGATCAACAAGGTTGTAATTAAGCTCGGGGCCAAAAACAGATTTAGAGGGAGTTTGCTTAGATGAAGGTTGTCTAGGCTTGCTGGAATTAGGACCTCTAACGACAATAGGAGGTTGACTAACTTGACTCCTAGTGACAGCATGACGAGACCAAGACTCCCTACATGAGTTAGGTCCTCTCAACATGACTATGGGTCCTTCATTAGGCATTTTCTTTGAATCATCATCATAATCATAAGAATCCTTTCTCCTCATCATATTGACATTTTCTTCAACCACCTCAAGCATGTTGATCATGTTATCAGCTTTAGTGTATGTATAGTTGATTGCTGCCTTACCATTCTTATTATTGTTGTTGGAACCTTCTCCTTTCTCATACTTTGGCAAGGGTTCTTTAAAAGCCTTGTGATCAGAATTTGAGGTTAGACTATCCACTTGTAATCTACCATTCTCAATGAGGTCTTGGACAAGATGTTTGATTTTGAAATAGTTCTATATATCATGCCCAATTCCACTATGATACACACAATACACCTTCTCATTCCACCAATATGGTTTTGGATATGGAATACAAAATTTCAAAGGGTCTTGAGGTTGTACTAAATTATGAGCAATAAGAGTTTTGAAAATGTTAGCATAAGAATCTCCCAACTTTGTGAATTGCCTCTTCTCAGTCTTGGACTTTCTTTGATACTTTAGTTTGCCATCTTGTTGCTCTGAAGACATTTGAAGTTTCATGGCTTGTACCGCCTTGGAAAGATTAAGGACTTCACTTTTAGGTTGAGGTGCATCAACTACACCATCATTAACCACTTGTTTATTCTTGTTCCAATAATTGTTCTTTTTGTCCTTATTTCCACTATTGTTGTTTTGGCCATTGGTATTATTTGTTGATTTTGCCAAAATTCCTTGTTCTTTTAAAACATCTTCAATGTGACAAGCGACTTCAACCATGGTATCAAAAGAGTAGAAGGGAATCTTTCTGACTTCATATCTCAGTTCTGGAACCAAATTGCTCACAATAATGTCAATTCTCTCCTCTTCAGGGATTGTTCTTGGATATTTCGCACATAAACATCTCCACCTTTGCAAGAATGCAACAAATGACTCTCCTTGATTTTGTTTCAGTTTACACAAGTCAAGCATTGTGATGGATCATGTTAAATCATAGGAAAAATGTTGTGTAAACCTTTCCACAAGTTCCTTAAATGTCTTGACTGGGGGAGTAAGGTTAGTGAACCACTCCATTGCTTGTCCCTTGAGGGTTCTAGGGAATAATCTCATTAAGTATGAATCCTCATGATGGAAAGAGAAGCTCATGATGTAAAATTGCCTTACGTGATCGTGGGGGTCACCAATGCCATCATATTTGTCATAGGTAGGGAACTCCACCTTCTTAGGAAAATTGATCATTACCACACTCTTGTCAATAGGATTGGGACAAATAGAATCCAAGTTGAAAGTACTTTTTGGAGCTCTCATGTTGTCCACATCTCTTTGCAATTGTTTGATCACCTCATTTGTGGATGGATCTTGCTTCTTTACTTTTTTATCCACATCAAAATCAAAGGGTACTCTGGCACCTTTGTTAATTAGACTTTCCAAGAATTGGTCTTTGTTTTGTTCAACATATTTTTCAACATAGGCTTGGAAAGATGGCTCTTGTTGTATAGCCATAAATTCTAAGGTGTCCAAATTAACATACCTCCCCCCATGTTGTGAAGTATGATGTGCTCTTTGGGAGGGTTGTCTAGAAAGTCTAGGAGGTGAATTTCTCCTATTGTGATCAACTCTTGAAACTCTTCTTCCTCTTGGACTTGGTGATCTTGAGGGTGTCCTAGACCTCCTTCTAGTCTTAGGACTTTGAGAGGGTGTTGATGGTGGATAATTGGTTCCACTATTAGTCCTTCTTCCATCAAATTATCTTTGAAGTTTTCGTACATACAACCTATCTTCTTCTTCTTGCAATGCTCTTTTCTTCATTTCTAACAAGATTTTCTCTTCCTCTTCCAATCTCCTAAGTTTTTCCTATTTTACGACTTGTTCATCTTTATAAGCTTGTTTAGCTTTTTCAATAGCCCTCAATCTAGCATTAGTATGCCAAGGATTTTCCTTATTTGGAGATGAAGGTCCTGATGCATTGTATAAGTTGGCCGCATTGACATGGTATTCTGAATCATTGTTGTCATCAATGTGTTGTGGAAATCCTGACTCCAAAGAACTATGTCTATGGTGTCTTTCTTCTCTTTGTTGAGGATCCCAATATCTTGATTTATCATGAGGTGACCTTGGTGGACTATATCTGAGGTCATCATCATCATTATGTCCAAAACTTGAAAACATGTTTTGAAGATTGCGGTTGATATCTTCTCTAGAATTCTTAATGTTTGAAAAACTCATGCTTGTGCCTGATGAGTAGTGTGTTTTGGGTGTACCTTCCTCACAGGGATTAGTCTCAACCTCTAGTTAACTCCTAGGGGACTGATTAAAGAGGGGTTCATTTTCCTTACGTTGTTGACGAGTCTTAACTAAGGGTAACTGATTGAAGACAACCGGGGGTCGCTTCCCTTGATTTACTTGGTACCAAGTTGTAACTGACATGAAGGAAAAAGATTCTTAATGATAAGGTGACCTCACAAAGTGTCAACACCAAACTAGGATAATTGAAGTTCTCTAATGTCCAAAAAGAGATGGAAAGATAGAAATAAAAGGGGCTTTACCAACACTGTCAAAGAGGTGCCGCAAATCAAAGGATGAATATCCTTGCACTTTTGAATCAGGAGGTTGGACTAGGCCAAAATATAATTGAATTTGAGATTTGGTGAAAATGATTTGGACAAAAGGAGCACTAAAATTCTCCAAGAATGTAGCTAACAATTCTAGAGATGTTCTTTCTCAATAGGAATAGTCTTCTAACTTGGCAATCCTTCCCAAGGTGATGTTGTAAATCAAATGATACGAACCCTAGAGGGCTAAAAACCAGAAACTCAAGGTCAAAATAGGCTTGTAGCGGAAAGATAAGTAACCTTCCTAAAGACCCAACCAACTAAAAGCAAGTGAAACTAGGTATACAGTAGCAAAATCTTGGGTGACAGTCTCCAGGCAAATAGCGTGCCACTTTAAGGTCAGGCGCCACTTCGCGTAATGTCGCGCGACATAGTCCAGGCAAACAAAGTGACAATTTCCAAGTAAGAGAGGTGACAGTGTTTCTGGGGTGAACTGGCGCATGACAGTTCTCAGAATAGGGGGTGACAGTCTTTTAGTGTTGCATGACTCTTTGACCAGTGCTTGTCAAAATCTTAGTTTTAAGGCTTGTTCATTCAAAAATTTTAGTCTGAGGGTTGATTTTTCAATTCCAATCATAATGACAACAGTAATTCGACAGGTTTGCAAACAGTATGGGATCAAACATGTCTTCAAACACTTGAAACAAGGGCAAAAGCAACCTTGCCAAGACAAACAATTGTGATATCAAAATGGAAAAACACCCTACAAATGCTATCGATTGTTTGAATGTTGAGAATGTTTACACTGGTATAGCACAATCGAAAGCACTTCAAGCAATATCTATCCTAAAAGGTCAAGGCTCAGTACTTAACAACTTGGCCCACACTTGATGCTCCCTTGCCTCACACAAAGTGGTTTCCCACAATAGATATTGGCTTTTCGTGGGAGTGCCAAAGGCACAACCAAAGGAACACAGATGGTGGATAATCTTGGGGTGATCTGGGTTATTCCACTTGGATCAATCCTTGCACCAAGAAGCTAAGTGGAAAAATAGGGTGGCTTCTATCTAATGGTTCTTGGTAAGGGCTTCCATTCGTAGTACCCCTCTTGCTCCTCATAAAGGACTAGGACCTCGCGGCCTAAAGAGTACCTTAAGCATTCTTGCTCAACATTTTCCTCATGGTCACAATCCCACAAGTACTCACATCAAGAAAAGACAAGCACTACGTCTACCAAGGTTTTGTGTCCTCAATAGCCTTGAGATTATAGTGAGTCCAAATAGCTGACAAAAGGCTTGTCCCCACTTGGGTCATTCCTCTTGATTACTCAAGAGTAGGCCCGCTAAAGGATTCTAACAATCTAACAAAAATGGATCAACTTATGAGATTCAAGGATTTTGTTTCCCCACAAGAGTGAAGAGCATACTCCCCTTATCCCAAAGCTTTCTCCCAAACACACCAAGCAAAGTTCAATTACCCTCTTGCTTCCAAAATCCTAAGATGGGTCAAAAATTTTTGGTTCACCTATAGGGTGAAGAGCATACTTCTCCTACCACCTCAAAATTCCTTCCACAAGATATTAAGTGCCTATAAAATGAAACAACTACTATATGCCACACTTAATCAATAAAGAAAGAAATTAAACAAGCACTTGATTTGTTTTCTTATGCTTTGGGCAGCCCTACAAAAATAGTTAGTAGCCCTTTTTAGCATGCACTGTATCAACTTTTTTTTTTTCAAGCAAGGGTACCTATAAAGCAACTTGTTAGCTTCACAATGGTTAGAACAATCCCAAAATCCAATTATCTCTAAGCAATCCACTATCAAAAAGTATTTAAAGCACTAAAGGTGGAACACTTAACCCCTCAAGTGAATGTGAAGCGAGTCCAAAAGTGGAACATTTAACTCTTCAAGTGAATGTGAAGTGAGTCAAAAAGTGGAACATTAAAATTTTCAAGTGAATGTGAAGTGAGTCCAAAAGTGGAACATTTAACTCTTTAAGTGAATGTGAAATGAGTCCACAAGGTGGAACATTTAACTCCTCACACCAACTCAAAGTGAGTCCAAAAGTGGAACATTTAACTCCTCACACAAACTCAAAGTCAGTCCAAAAGTGGAACATTTAACTCCTCACACAAACTCAAAGTGAGTCCACACCTTAGAAAACTAATGAGATCAAGAAAGCATAAAAGGGATAATTTTGTGGAACATTTAACGCTCTTTTCAAGTAGACCCCTCCCCCATGTATGAATGCTGACCTTGCACCCAAAGGGAAAATAACGAGGGGCGATTAGAAATAAGCCAGTCCAACACCCAATTTAGCTAACAAGCTCAATCAAAAGTAATCTAAATTTGCTTATCAACACTACCCACAAATGAAAAAGGGTTGAACAATGGAATATTTAACTTTCCAAGAAAACATAGGGTGAGTCCAAAAAGTGGAACATTTAACCCCGTATGCAAACAAGGAATGAATCCATGCCCTCAATCACTCAAATGAGATGTTTGATATTGGAAACCAAAGAGCATTCACAAACTATCAAAAGAAAATCTATGTTCTTTTATTAACCCAAAAGAGATGTGCCTATGAAAGCAAGTAAACCAACTGAAATCTAGAAATGTAATCTATTTAGCTACAACAAATCAAACTAACAAAAAAATCAATCTAAACTCGGCTAAAAGGGTCTGAAAAACTCACTATTAGGTACAGGTGATAGTACAATCACTAGAACTATCATGCGCCACTTCTCTGTATACTGGTGTGACAATTCTTCCCGAAGCGACAAACTTCAAAACCTGCAGGCGACAGAACACAGCAAACAGGATGACAGTTTCTACCAAAAAGAGAGACACTATTAACTGACGAAGTGTCACTCTGTCATACGGTAGATTGTCGCATGACACTGGTGAAAAGCGTCGCATGACACTCTGAAAAAAAAAAACTAGAGACCAAAAATAGTGCTAAAAATTTGATGAAAAATTAGCGGAAATTGATGAAAATGCAAAAAATGAAGGGACAAAGCTAATGTCTTGTCCCACGGTGGGTGCCAGAAATGTATGGTAAAAATGTGACCACACTTCTATGAACCATTACATGCAAGGTTGCTCAAAGGTGAGGCCTCACAAAGCGGCTCATAGCTCTCTATGCATGGAGTTGCAAGACACTATGATAAAATTGCCCTCAGCTAGAGCTACAAACTTGTGACCTTGCTAGTCAACCACACAATGAGAGATTCATAAAATTGAAGACTAGGGCAAGAGTACCAAAATCCTCAAATTGAATCAAATGTGCAAGATGCAAATGAAACTAGTATGAGTGCAAAATTAATCTATTAAATGACAATGCAAACTAATCTATGAAAGGAAATTGCAATGTATTACCAACTCCTAATTAAGCTATGTGAGCTAAATCAATTGCATAAAAGGAAAATTACTCTAAAATGCCATGATATGAAAACTAATCAAATGAAATGTGCAACTAAATGATGAAAGAAAATGAAAAGAAGCAAGTCTTCAATGTCTTCAAAGGGAGTCTTCAAAGTAAGCTAGAAAACCTACAGCATAACAATGTCATAAAATTCCAAGATATGCAAATGAAGAAGAGAGCCCTCCTTTTATAGGAAATGAGGAGAAATGGACCATGGAGATTAAGAGGCAAAAAGACTTAATCAACGGTGGAGCTTGAAAGAGGAGCAATCTATGTGCACAAGTATCCTCCAATGGGAAAATAAGAGTTGACTTTTGTGTCCATATGAGACAAAAAGTACTTTTTCTCTTTTTATAAAATAAAAATAATACTTTATTTGTGCAACTTAGGATAAGAGGAAAAGGTGGGGCTTTTTTATTTATTAAAAGGGGAGGAAATATTCCTTTTAAACAAATAAAGACTTAGGATAAAATGGTTAGCCTAAGAAATAATTGAAAATGATAAAATAGGATTTGATCAAAGAAACTGATATAGTTGATAAAATGTTGATTTTTGAAAATATTGATTCAAGGATTTGATAAAATTGCAGAATGGGGGCCCAAAGTCTAGTCAACCATTTTAGGGTGCATACAAGTAGTGTATCTCTAAGCTTATTCTCCTACTACCTGAAGACTCTCTCCCTCTTTTTCCCCTTAACATCTACCCCAAGCTTCCCTTAAATACTAATCATCAACCACAAGTCGGCAAGATGAAACCCAAACCCTTCCTAACAAATATTAAATCCCATACAAGTCAGCTTACAAAATGTATACAAACATTTAATACAGCATGTCGGCCTCCATATCCACTTAGGAGAATCCAACAAAAGATACAATTCAATAAAAGCACCAAGTCAGCCCAACAAATCACACAAAACTCTAGTCGGTAAGCCAGAATTGCCGAGCAACAGTGAAATTACCGAGCCAGCCAAGCATTGCTGAGCACCAGTGTTGACTGAGCACCGTAGGCATGACCAAGTGACATATTCATCGAGCGCCAAAGATTACCGATTTCCTTCAATGACTGAGCTTCCTTCAGTGACCGTGGCTGTCGGTCAAGGCTGCAACCGAGCAAAAACTAACCAAAACACAAACACTTATGCAATTTCACTAAGCACACAGAATGCCCCTGCCTCGACCTTGGATGCCCCTACATTAGATACCCCAGGTTCCAAAAGATGTTCATATGTGAGAAGAACATCTTCCATGGTTCAACACATAAACCCCGAACTGGTTCTTCACATACAAGTCCTCCACCTTTTCTGCTTGCAACTTCTTCCACTTCTATTTCCTCTATCTCTTCAAATCTTTTCTAGACAATGCACAGGTCGGTTCTCCAAACTGATCATTCATTTTCTCTAGATCCACAACTCCAACTCGGTTACCAATACTCAGGCTTCTCCTACCAAGTGTTGTATCCATCAAAGGCATCAGCGAAACTTCCTATCATTCTTCTCAACAGTAAAGACATTCTTCACACAATCATACATAGCTCTGCAATCAAATTGCCAAGGTCTATCAAGCAATATATGACAACTATCCATATCCACAATGTCACATAACACAAGATCCTTATATTGACCAATCTGAACATCAATGAAGCATTGTTCTCTTATTTCCAAGGCATGAACATCTTGTAGCCAACCAATCGTAAAAGGACGTGGATGTTTCATTCTATACAAACCAAGTGTCCTAACCATGTCCTCAACAATAAGGCTATTAGTACTACCACTATCAACAATAACATCACAGAGTTTACCTCCAGACTTGCATCGAGTCTTAAACAAATTACTCCTTACAAGGTTCATCCTTTGTACCAAGCAATGTTTGCCGAAGCAGCAAGTTCTCAGATTCAGGTTCATTCTATATGTTCTCATTCACCATAGCATTTAGTGGGTCAACCTTCTTCTGTGTACACTTAAAAGAACAGTGTCCTTCCTCTCCACAGTTATAGCAACTACCTTTAAAGATAACTCTACCTGTCTTCTTCTTAGGTTCCACAGGTTTCTATTCATCTTCTGCATCAGTCGGTTTATCCTTTGCCGAGTGATCAACTTTCTCCTTCCCTTGGGAGTTACCATGTTGTTTCCTTTTCAACTTATCTTCTGCCTTCAGAGCATACTGCTAAGCATCTTCAACAGAATCAATCTTTGACATACCAAGCTCATCCTAAATATTGAATCTCAGACCATTCACATACTGAGCTATCTTTTCCTTACCAATCTCTCGGTGTCCAGACCAAATAGTAAATTTGTAGAACTCCTTAGTATAATCTTCAACAGACAAATCCTTCTGCTTCAGATTCTGCAACTTCATAAACAAGTCAAGCTCATAGTCAACTGGTATGAACTTAGCTTTTAGTTTTGTCACCATCAACCTCCACCAATTGATCTTCATTTCACCTTCATCTTCTTGGTCTCTTTGTAATTCTTTCCAAAAAAGAGCAGCATGTCCTTTCAACTTTGTTTGTGCTAACCTCACCCGAAGAGGATCTTTAATTTCTTCCAGCTCAAAGAAATCTTCAAGTTCACCGATCCAGTCAATCAAATTCTCAGGTTTCAAAGTGCCAGAGAAAGTAGAGACTTCCATTTGGTAACTACTAAACCGAGTAGCAGATCTAGGCAACCGAGCAGTTCTGTCTTCACTAGATCTATCCCTCCGGTCATCACCACTAGATCCAACAGGTTCAAATTCTTCAATAGCTTCTTCATAGCCATCCTCAGTACCAACATTTTGAGGAATACCAGTAACAACTCTCATGATCTTGGTGACCATGTCATTCTTCATCAATTCCATCTCAGATTTGAAATCTGATTTCACTTTCTCTATAATCCTGGATTCCATAATATCACAAAGGTCTTGAATAACTCTAGGGTCTAATCTTCTTGGAGGCATCCTTAAAGATAATAGAAACCCTTAGCAACAAACCCTCATTGATCGCCTTGTGACAATCTCCAAGTTGCATGCAAGTCAGATTGCAACCCACAATCTTGCACAAACAAATAGGGCACGATTTCACAAGTTCAGTGCCACAGATCTGCAATCAAGATCACAAGATTTTTCCTTCAACAAGATTAACTTTGCAAGATCATCCTTGCTAGGTTAAACTTTCTACTTCACAAGATCAACATTCACTCCAATAGGAACAAAACTTCACTCCGATACCACCTGACGTAGTTAAGGGATGAAGGATCCAATTAAGGATAGTTCAAGCCTTACAGAAAGTCAGAACAACACAGCGGAATATACACAACTCAACAAAAATAATTGTTTAACTCTGATTTTCATTAACATGCCTGGTTGTAAGGCCTTCTGGGTTAGGGCCAATTACAATCAGTAAACAAGCAACAGATCCAATACAAACCCCAGCTAGTCCAGCTCTGAAGACAATCAAAAGCTGATGGAAACCCTAAGGCATATCTACACTTAAGCTCGCAAGCCTCCAAGCAATCTCCTTGTTCCCAAGTATGCAACCACTAGCTCTGCTATTACAAACTATCTGATAGGAATTAGATATGCAAGTTCATGGAAGAAAATTTTCCACAACTTCACCAACTCCAGCTTCAGTAGTGCATCTCTAAGCTTATGCTTCTACTACCTGAAGATGCTCTCCCTCTTTTCTACCTTAACATCTACCCCAAGCTTCCCTTAAATACTAATCATCAGCCACAAGTTAGCAAGATGAAACCCAAACCCTTCCTAACAAATATTAAATGTCATACAAGTCGGCTTACAAAATGTATACAAACATTTAATATAGCATGTCGGCCTCTAGATCCACTTAGGAGAATCCAATGTAAAAGATACAATTCAATAAATGCACCAAGTCGGCCCAACAAATCACACAGAACTCCAGTCGGTAAGCCAGAATTACCGAGCAACAGTGAAATTACCGATCCAGCCAAGCATCACCAAGCACCAGTGTCGACCAAGAACCAGAGGCATGACCGAGTGACATATTCACCGAGTGCCAGAGACTACCAAGTTCCTTCAGCGACCGAGCTTCCTTCAATGACCGAGGTCATCGGTCAAGGCTGCAACCGAGCAAAAACTGGCCAAAACACAAACACTTATGCAGTTTCACCGAGCACACAGAATGCCCTTGCCTCAACCTTGGATGCCCCTACATCAGCTAGCGAGCCTCATGTACATCAATTGAATTAACATGTCATCTTTTGGATTTGACTTTATTTAAAATCAACATTCAAGGTGATTTTGTTGTGAAAGGATCACTAGGCCGCACCTTAGAACCTAATAGTACTTCAAGGACAAGTTGAATTTGGGACAAGACATGCATCCTTTTGTTTATGACTAGGCATATATGAAAATCATATATTCACCATTAGTGGTACATTTTGTGAGTTGTTTTTTATATATGTGTGATTGTTTTTACTTTTTAACTTTTTAGCTGCCATGTATTGGCAGTCGAATGCACACTTGTGTGGGGCCCAAATGTATCCAATAGCATATTTACATTTCAGACTCTACACACATTTTGGCTCCTCTACCCTAGATGTCAATTCATTTTATTTATAAAATTTTGGTTATTTATTTATTTAAAATTGATAAATATAAATATTTAGGATGAAAAGATTATGTATTAAAATTATTATTTGTGGTATATAATATAATATTTGAAGAATATAAGTAGTATGAGAGTTTTTTTATAATTATATTAACAAAGTTCAAAATAAAACAAAACTATTCTAAAAAATAAAAACAACTTAGTACTAGAAGACCCCGACCTTATAAAAGAAACAGACATCAAGATCATTTGTTTACTAGACATAAAAAAGGAAAGTATAACAATTATGTTAAAAGAGAAACATTATTGTTAGATGGGGTATATTGCCCATCTAGGTTATCATACATGCCACCTAGCAAACCCCTATCATCCCAATATAAATCCCAACTAATAAGAATAAATTTTTGACCTTCCTAATGTTCATCCTATAATTTATTGTCCATAATCCTAAATAGAGATAGCAAGACCTAGACAAGATAATTTTCCTTGATTAGGTGGGGTCCATTTACATCATTGAAAGGACATAGAAGAATGACATGGAAACATAGAACATCCACCATAACAAGGATACTCAACCAATACATCTATGGGAAGGTAGCTAAATGAGTGTAACTTCTATGATGGTTGTATGGGTGGTAGTGCTACAAGAAGATGGAGCAAGCACAACTACATACTACAAGGTATATTTAGTCAATGATCAAGATAGATTTGTAGGTGCATGAGCTCAAAAGTGACATTATTGGCTTGTATTTGGATTTTCATAAGAACATTAGAGACAATTGATGATTTTAAGGGAATATCAAAGCTAATATCCACAATAACATGAGAAAAAATATTAGAAAATATTTCTAGAAAATAAATTAGTTTAAAAGCATGTATATCTAGTAGAACTCCATAGAAAAGTTTCCCTAGTTTTCAAGGAGACTAGAAAAACCATGTGTCCACTTTTGTACTTTATTTTTCATGATTAAAAAAAACTAAAAAAGGTGAAGAAGGCTTTTTGGTTGCCTAAGCATCTTACATTAAGCAATATAAGATGAATCAAAGAAATGTCAACGTGAAGATCATAAACAAACATTAGTAACAATAGACAACTTTAGTCTCCATGAAAAAATTCAAATAATATTTTTGTTTATGATTAAGTATCATATTAGCAATAAATGAAACTAATATCACAATTATTCACCAAAAAAGGTAGATAGAAGAAATCACACCCTAAAATCTAAATGAGATCAGGCATAGAGAAAAGCTAAATATAAAGTCACTAAATATCAAGAGCTACACCACAAGTGTTTGGAATGGTTCTTATCATCTAGTTTTGTCCATATACTAGCAAGGTCTAGGTCAACTAGGAGAGGATATGAACCACAAATCACACCTCATCTATGCTTTTCTTTGACAGATATATCCTATTTAACTTTGCATTAATTAAAAGAAAATATTACAATATTTACAAATGAGGGAGGGTGGTAAATTGGAACAGTCACGATAGTTTAAACATAAGAGCCTAACCTTGAGAGAAAAAAATAAAATAAAACAAATGAGTGGATCCTAGCACAAATGTATGTAGCTAAGGCAACCTATGATGGAGGAGGATCATAATCATCAACTTTCTCCCAAACATCTTGGAGGGAAGAGTTGTTAGTGGGCTTCCAAACAATGAGAGCATTATCCTCAAGATTTTATTCTGTCAACTACTAGTGATAGAATAGACAGATGACAAGTGACACACAATTTTTTTTTATTCTTTGTTTGCTTTTATCTTAGAATTTTCTCCTGTCAATAACTTGTGATAAAACAAATAGATGGCAAGTGGCACACAATTGTTTTGGATGCGTTGCTTGCTTTTATAATTGTAGACCCCTTTCTACAAAAACTATGACTTCTTCCCTTGATATTTATACTATGGCAGAGTCTCTATTTCAGATATAATAATGCGACTACTTTTAATTATACATATTAGTAAATAGATCTTCTTCTTCAACAATAACAATTCCCACTCAATTTAGATATCCAATGCAAAAGACTCTATTTAACAAGTACCTCCCTAATTATATTGAACAATAATACTTCAAATAAAATGTAAATCTAAAAATTAATAATAAAATGACCCACCATTCTTATTGTTAAAAAGATTAACAAATTACAATAATTGAAGAGTTAAACCATCAACAGACAAATGATTATTGAAACATGAACCCTAAGTCAATCCCTCCCCCAAATCAAAATGAAGATGCTAATTCTGAAACCCTCCTGATTAACCTTTTTTCTCTCCACAATTTTCACAGATTCTGTGTGTAGGAAAAAGTAAGATTTTCAAGTCAAGCTGAAAATTCAAAAGTGCTCAATCTTCATGACAACTTTCACATTCAAAATTTACGGTATTACTAATCAAAGTGGGATCTCTGCCATCTTCACCGACAAAAACGTGCAACCAGATTGTTGTCTGTAAATTCATATCCGGAGATTCTTTGCTCTTACGAGACACGAGATTGTTTTAAGCTCACTTGTCACAACTAAGGAAAACTTCAATGATTCTTTCATACACAGTAGCTAACCTCGCTTTCTTGTTATTGTTAACAACGTTAAATTTAATGAAAAAACTTTTTCAGTTTTCAAACGACAGTAATCATTTCTTTCAGCAAATTCCTGCATTCTCACCGTCCATTTACACGTCGTCATTAGTACGTAACTATGTTCTCTGGGCTGCACAAATTTTGTGCAGCCACAAAGATAATTACTTACTATATAAGTTATCTTTCACCGAGAAGATAAATAAAACATCGTTGGAGCATCCCAAAGCGGATGAATTAAACTTGTGTAAGTTCAAATGGCACACAATTGCAGAAAGGCAGTAAAAGATGGCCTTCGAATCTAGTTGTTTCTAGATTTAGATTGTTTAAAATTTTTTTTATCAATATTATCACATTCTATTATCAGGATGTTAGAGAGGGAATACAGAAATTTTGATAGGATTTCTCTTAAAGATAATTAAGGTTTCAACTATGACATTATATCACTATTCTGATGCATTCAAAAGACTTTGTGTATTAATCTATATTTTGCTTCTGAAATTGATTGAGCGAGTGTTTGTTACATCAATATTTCAGATCACACTACGTGACCAATCATCAAGATTATAGAGAGCATAAGGAGAAAAATGGGTAAAGTTGCAAACCCAATTGCTATGGATCATAAAGGTGATCTAAAATGTTGATGCAAAAAACACTCACAATCAAATTTAGAATTAGGAAACATATTACCTCATGGATTGTGGAAATCTACTCACTCTATTTGTATATTAAGTTAAAATAGTTGTACATCAATAGTATACCAATATTATATCACATGATTTCTACTTATAATCAACATTAACAATTTTGAAGTTACAAATATTAATATTTTTTCAAATAAATAGCAGACACTAAATCAACAAATATTTCTACCACGAATACTCCTACCAGTGCAATTATTTTTATCCAAAATTTCTTCATTATAGAAATAAAGCATTCTCAACCACTAATTTTTTCCCCAGCCTATAAGATTGAAGATCACTTCTCTTACGGCCCGTTCGGTACATGGAATATGGGCTCTAATTCTGGAATAACATTTTTGGATTATTCTATTCCATGTTTGTGTCCATTAACAAGGAGGAATTGGAATTTTGAAATTCCAATTTTGCCCAAAAAATGGGCATTTCATCTTCCATTTGAAAAGGTGGAATTAGAAATTCTCATTCTAATTCCACTTTTCAAATGCCAATTTTATCTGCTGTCGGGTCCGCTTGCTCAAAAATAATTATCTTTGGCATCCGATCGATTTCATTTTTCACCGAAGGAGTTGCTCATTCTCACCGTTGTTTTCGTTCTCCCTATCTTTCGTTCTCACCATTCTCCCTGCCGTCTTCATTCTCACCGTTCTCTGCAGCAAATCATTTTCACCATGGTCTACTTTGCGGTGCCAAGCTGGGTCTCCTAGTAAGTCCTTCTAACCGCGTCTAAGGGTATCCATTTGTCGTGAACAACCTGTCTGCATTTTCCTAATGTGGGTTTCTTTTTTAATGAATTTTCAGGGTTTGGAGAGTTGAAAAGCTCACATAGGAAATGCAGAGGCCATTTATTCTGGTGCTTGCTTCTCTCGAACAAGGAGGTCAAACTTCATTTCCTTCTCTTTACCGTGTAGGGTTTTAGTTTTACACAATGTGAGGTTGCAGTTTGTCAATGGATTCTCTTTATCGTGTAGGGTTTTAGTTTTACACGGTGTGAGGTTGTAGTTTGCAGTTTGTAGTGTAATGATAGAACATCACAGACATGCTTAACACATCATCAAAAATAAGAAGTGCAGATCTTGCTACAAGAGACTAACTTTTATGCTTGTCAAACCATGCTGTCACACTTTTCTCTACATTGCAAATTTGTGACATATTTGTGGTCATTTCTGGGTAGTTCATGTAATGGACTTAGATATTTTTCAATGTCTTGTCTTGGTGCTTTCTCCCATCTGATCTTGATTGCTGGTATGAGAACAATAGATCTCCACAAAAATATATTAAGAGAATGCTAGGTTGAAGACGGTGACAAACTCATATAAATCATATATGCACATAGGACATGTTTTTGAGCAGTTAAAAAAAAACATTGATACTTAAATATGCTACACAGATACTGTATGCAAATTAGACATCTAACTACTAGAGATGATAAATTAACTATTAAAAGCCAATAAATCTATCTAATGCAAACACAATGAAGAATGCAAAGTAACTATGAAATGATGAAACTAATTTAATTACCTTCACCTACCATGCAGCTTGTCTCCGTTGTCCTCCTAGCCTTGATTTCTTGAAGATGTTGAGCTCTCAAATTTCCAAATGAAGCCCTTTCCCAAGATGATCACCAAAGTGTGCAGATTGAATGAAATGAGTGCACAATAGCTTATGCAAACTAATGGATGGAATGCAAATGAAATGGTGATAGTATGAATTGATTGCTCTTAAAATGCTTGGATGCTTGATTGCTTGATTGCTTGAATGCTTAAATGCCTATTATCAAAATACCTATTATCAAAAAATGGGAAATGTGGCTCCTTTTATAGAGTTTTGGAGTATCTAGGCCTAGGTGGCACAATCCTACAGTTGAGAATGAAAGGTGGAAGATCCTAGGGCTAGGATTGACTTGGTTGAAGGAGTTGAGAGAAAGGGGATGTAGTTGGAATGTGAGAGGAAGAATATGGATGATGTTCCTCTCACATTGACATGGAGGAGAAGAAGGTGGAAGGGAAAGACACATGTCAAGTGTCTCACAAAGACCAAAGAGAGAAAGAGGGAGAGACCTTTTCTTCATGAGGACTCTTTGCACAAGTGTCCCATGAGTCACCTTTGACTCTTAGAGGTGGCTTGAGAAGCCCCTTAGGAATAGGGCATGTCTCTTGACTTGGTTGTTGAGAGGACATGTGGTCATGAGACTAAGTCCTATGAGGCCACATAGCCCTTAAGAATAGGACATGTGTGGGTGAGGATAATTACTAATAAATAATTAATTATAATAATTTATCTTAGCCAAAGTGATGTGTCAGGTGACTAGGTAGGTGAGGTGGACTAGGAAACTTAGTCATATTTAGGTGATTGTGTATTTAATTAAATCACTTTAATAAGACTAATTAGAAGACTTAGGATAGAAGAATAGACTATAGTGAATTCACTTAAATAAAATGAATAATTTATTTAATAAATAGAGGACTAATTATTAATTAAATAATAAATATTTAATTAATTTATCAGGTCAACAGTAATTAAATAATAAATATTTAATTAATTAATGAAGTCATTTTTAGGTGTATACATTTTGCCCCTCTTTGAAATAATGTGTGTGTCACATTGTTTCAAAAAAAATTTCAAGTATTTTGTCCCTGCCCTAGACAATGTCTAAAATGACATAAGCATGCCCCCTCAAGAGATTGATTAATAATTTGTTTTTTTTTTATGTTTTTTTTTTTGAGTTTGATTAATCAATCTCATGAAAGAAACAGGAGAAAAGGTGGGTGAAAATGGGGTGAAATGGAATAAAAATGAAAGATAGGGTCCACACACCAAGCACATAGGGTCCACAGGCTATAAATAGGGCTTAGGGGTCCACAATAGACTCATTGTGCACACTTGTCATTTGGAGATCAGAGCGTGAGAGAGAGAAGAGCAGAGCCACTAGGATGCTATTCACGTTGTCAGATCACCACTTTGAGAGAGTCAGATGCTTTCAGCGACCACCTGATTCAGGTGAACCGGTAGGTGACTCGATCCTGCTTTATGATTTCATGATTTGATGCATGTTAGATTAGAATGTTAGCATGTTTAGGGTG
Organism: Chamaecyparis obtusa; assembly: GCA_027943335.1. Taxonomy (NCBI): domain Eukaryota; kingdom Viridiplantae; phylum Streptophyta; class Pinopsida; order Cupressales; family Cupressaceae; genus Chamaecyparis; species Chamaecyparis obtusa. Next base: position 325,415 of record BSBK01001340.1, on the reverse strand, counting down.
GATTTAATGATAGAATTAGATTAGAAATTTTTTGGTTTTAGGTGAAGGATGAATGCGTAGTTTCGGCGCACCAATGCACAAAAACTAGAAACATTTGCGCAGAAAATAAAACTTTCTGTGCATGCATGTAGGGCAGCTGTGCATTCATACTAGAGGAATGTTAGACTTGCGCAAGTGTTAAATAAAAATGTGCATATAAAAAATCGGCGCATTTGTGCAGAGTTGTGGTGCAAATGTTCAATAAAACTGCGCTTTTGTCAAAACCTACGCATTTGTGCAGAGTTATTGTGCAAATGTCAAGAAAAACTGTGCATAGGTAAAAACTTGCACAAATGTTAAATAATACTGTGCATACATGTTTCAATGTTGTGCATGTGTTTGAAGTGATAGAATGTGGTCAAACTAGATAGTCAATTAGGTCAAACTTGATGTCGATAAGCCAACTGGATTTGTCGGTAATTGATTTTGATTGATTTGATCAAGATAGGCAACATTGTAGCATGTTCGCTAGTTAACCAATCTTGAACGTAGATAATTGATAGAATCATGTGTTGAAACATGTGATAATAACATGTTTGAAATTGATATGATAGGATAGATAGATTGATAGATCAGTTTATCAAAATTTGATAGGTTAATTGTTGTTGACTTGAATAGGAGGATATCACAGATAGTCTAATGTCACGGGAGAGATATCTTGTCACACAAAATCTGAGACCAGCACTATCAGAGACTAACAGACTATTGATTGGTACGTCTTGATTATATTATGTGATTTACACGCCCGAGATTCGGGCAAATCTGAGTATGATGACAGCATTAGTAGAGAAATGGCACTCGGAGATGAGTACCTTCCATCTTCTGATAGGGGAGATGACAGTCACATTAGAGGATGTATATTGCATCCTCCGTCTTCCCATCACAGGTGAGCTGGTACAGTATGATCAGCACGACAGAGTCACAGAGTGCAGAGCTATCTTCGGTGATGATGATATAGAGGATGGAGAGATCAGCTCGGAGGACATGGTTGATTTGTATGATCCTCTACCAGTAGTGCTAGCAGGAGCGATTGGGGGATTTGTATGCCCTAATCGTAGATCACATGGATTTGCAGTTGGATGGGGCCGCACATTACAACGAATGATGGAGGAGACCCGATTTGCTTGCGGTGTGTGTTTATTAGCACATCTTTATCATGACATTCATCAGGTGGTGTACCATAGGGGTGCATCATTATCAGCAAGTGTGACACTGCTCCATGTTTGGGCATGGGAGCATATTGCAGTTACTCAACTAGTGGCTATTAGATTTTCGGGCATAGGGCAGCCCTATATTCATTTATACACTTCAGTTTTATCTCAGGAAAAACTGGGCCATTTAGAGTTTTGGTGATATACATTTGATACATTGGACATAGTGACATGGAGACCCTACCTAGGGTGTGAGTCGTGGGATGATGAGCGGCAGCTTGGTTTTTGTTTTGAGTCATGGTGGTTGATAGGGTGGACACCCTTTATTATAGAGTGATAGCTGGTTAGTCAGGTCCTAAGATAGTTTGGCAGGATACAGGGCATGTCGCAGGGAGTGATAGAGCATGCTCGTACTCATCAGGAGAGATGACACTGGGGACCCATGGCATCATTCGATGTTGCGCAGTAGGATTTTTTGGATGCCCCATTCCAGGCATGGTTGATGAGACCGACAGTGGTAGACCCAGAGATGATTGTTGATTTAGAGTAGTTTTTGAGGGATTTTTTGATTCCATGGATTACAGATCCAGCAGCGAGGCCTCTAGAGAGAGATCCTATAAAGAGACGACGGGGGAGACTCCGAGGGAGAGATAGACATGGACAAGGGAGATGAGGTGGCGGTGATGGTGGAGGAGATGGAGGAGGAGATGGTGGAGATGGAGGGAGAGGCGAGAGAGCTGGCCCACGGATGAGGGGAGGTGGAGTGAGGCAGAGGGGATTGATGCCTCCCCCGAATAGACATGGATAGAGACCCCCTCCTGCACAGCTAGCATAGCCAACTGCAAGAGCTCTACTACAGGTACCAGTTGCATAGGTGCAGATACCAGCTGGCCCAGTACAGGGACCAGCTGCACAGGTATAGGTGCCACAAGTACGAGTGTAGGGATAGGATGAGGTAGATGTTTTATTATCCTAGGGCGATGTGGTACAGGGTGGTCAGGTTTAGGATGACATAGAGGATGAGCCTGACACTAAGATGTCAGATGTACAGGTACAGGATGAGAAGGCTGACATGGACATCAAGGATAGGATCCCTACTTACAAAGAGACGCTGTGGAGGAGGACCCAGATATTTATTCACTACTAGTCAGACTAGTAGTTACACAGGTACAGGCAGACCGGGTGCCAGGTCTAGAGAGATAGATTGAGATACTAGAGCGCCAGATGGATGTCCTTAGACATGAGTGAGATGCAATGGTTGAGAGACTCAGGGAGTCTGAGATGCTATTAGATGAGCTACAGAGGACAGAGGACCTAGGTCCCCATGGAGATAGCCTGAGAGCCATGATACAAGCTAGGAAGGAGATATCCTACTAGTGAGAGGCATACAGAGAGGTAGTTCCTAGGGATCAGTGGATTGGGAGCTTTAGAGAGAGCTTAGTGGCGGTGAGGACAACAGTATATGAGAGATAGGCACCAACTAGTAGTGGAGGTGTATCATCACGTCCTCCTAGAGCACCCATAGGTTCAGGAGACCAAGGCGGATCCTCAGGAGCTGGTGGTTCAGCAACACAGGGCCTTATTGCAACTCACAGATAGCAATAGACAGATTCAGGAGGCAGTGAGTCATAGATACCACTTGTATACACATTTTGTATCATATTATCATTGTATCATTATATATTGACTTGATAGACACTAACTGTAGACACATTGTTTTTTATTATATATCATGGGACATTTGGACAGTTTGGTTGTATTTATGGACTTTATATGATTTTGACTCTATATGATTGATGCAATTCTATCATGATTTGCTATGATGTTTATATACATGTGCGTACTGACATATGCAAGATGTGATGATTTACTTTTATATGCATAGAATGGATGTCTTAAAATGTAAAATGATTGATTTTCTATATGATGCTAATGGATAAATAATCTAATATATGATGATATAAATGCATGTTCTAAATGATGCACACTAATGCTATGTGATGATAAATGCAATGATGTAAAAACAATGTGAATAATGTAAAATGAATGGATACTAAATGCATGATGATACTAAATACATGTTAGGAACAATAAATGATATTGTAATGCAAATGATATCTAATGTAAGAAATGAAAATGTACCTAAGATGATTGACAACATGATAAAATGAAATGAGATGAAATGATAACTATAAAAAATATCCAAACACCTAATAATAATTATGCATGTCTTAAAATGATTAAGTGCAAAGTATTTTTGGTTGTCCAAATGTCCTCAACTGAAATAACAATGTTCTTGACACAAGAAGAATGGACTTAGGAAAAATAGATAACCTAATGAGAAAGATAACCTACAAAACCTTATAAAAGGAGCACTGGTATGCAATTCATGAGATGGAAAATGCAAATGCAAAATGAAATGAATGGATGTCCACAACTTTAGGTAACATCTTAGAACTTCATAATAACTGGAATGTGATTTTCATCATTGAGCTCGTTATGTTGCAAGAAAATGCAAGCATCATGGTATAATTAAACCAAGATGACCTGAGCACTTCTTGCATGGAGTTTAATTTTGCAAACTTGACAAGCATCTAGATATAATTGAACTGAGATGACCTGAGTTTCATTTGCGTAACACACAAGGAATATTTTCCCCCTCCATTGGGGAACAAATATTTGGAGTCGAGGTATGCGATGGCGTATCACCATAAATAGCATTTGCAGAACAACATGATTTGTATGTTGTCCATACTATGAAATGGATGAAGGCACTTATACACAGACACCCCAATTACTTGTTCCTTTGATTTCATCAGAAAATACCCCACAAACAGCAATCAAAGAAAATATCATGCCCCATCCCGGCTATTCTAATCAATGACATATGAGAATTTCAAAATCATGTCAAAGATATCTCAGAATAGCATAGGAAACATGATAACAATGAAATCTAGATATGAATGCATGATTTATAACAAATCATTCTAACATGTCTGCCATGAATATACATTTCTTTTTCCAAAAAGATAGATTTAGGATACGTTGATCACTTCAAATGATGATGTATAATCAAGATGTATAGATAAGCAGTCACGATTTGAAGGATAGATCATAGATTCTGATTCAGCATGAAGATACCATTGTGAAAGAACATTTGATTGCGTTTGACTTGCCTGGTGAAAATAACTCCATTGTGTCCTCTAAGAGTCACGACTATCGTAGATCCACTTCCCAAACTAGGTCGAGGACATGCCCCCAGCTAGGTAATGGACTAAATTATTATGGATGAAGAAAGATGCAACAAGACTACGATGAAGACCATGACAAAAGATCAAGCTATGATAGGGTTTTATTATGGGTAAATACAATGGATGGTGTATGAACTGGCCATTTTATTATGATATATACATGGTGGGGACAAGGACTGATTAACCATTTTATTTGCAGATATATACAAATGAACGGACACACTAGAAGAATCCTAATAGATAGAGGAGCTAACTTGTCACACAGCACCTATTTTCGGGTTTTCACCACATGCTTTTATTGCAGTTTTCTTTTAATTTTGTGATTTTTTTGTATTTTTTATTTTTTTATTTACACGATATATATACAGACTATATACATGCCCCTTGCATTGGGATTTCAGGGATAGAACTTCTTGAGATGGATATTGTTAAGAGGTTCATTTAAGGGATCCCCTTTAGGTGTAGATAACTAATAGGCCCCAGAACCATAGACCGTTGTAATCACAAAAGGTCCTAACCAATTTGGTTCGAACTTGCCCTTCTTTTCACGATGTTGTTGATTTTTTGGATTTTTGTGAAGGACTAAGTCACCCAACTGAAAGTCTCTGATCTTTACCTTGCTATTGTACTGATAGGACAAATGCTGCTGATAGACTTTCAAATGATCATAGGCTCACTGACGGTGTTCATCTAGTAGTTCCAATTTAGTCAGGCGTGCAACTCTATACTCTTCATCAGGAACCAAATCTTTAAGAGTGACACGAAGTGAAGGAAACTCAACCTCGAGGGGCAGGACTGCTTCAGATCCATAGACAAGGGAATATGGGGTGGCTCTAGTGGGAGTATGGATGGAGGTGCGGTAAGCCCATAAGGTTGGATTAAGTTGGAGATGCCAGTCATGGCCAACATCATTGACAGTCTTTTGTAGGATTTTAACAATTGTTTTGTTTGACGCCTCAGCTTGGCCATTTCATTGGGGATAGGAGATGGTGGAATAGTTATGAGTGATGTGGAGTTTTGTGCACAGGTCATCCATGTCTTGATTTTGAAATTCTTTCCCATGATCAGTGATGAGATACATGGGTATACCATATCTACAAATGATATAGTTTAAGCTAAACATGGAGATTTGTTTCCCTATGGTGGAAATTAATGGAATAGCCTCAATCCATTTAGTAAAGTATTCTGTGAGAGTGAGAATCCATTTGTGATCGTTGGAAGATGGAGGGTTGATAGCGCCCATGAGGTCGAGCCCCCACCGACTGAATGGCAAGGTAGTTGTGAATGGATGTAATTCTTGCACTGGAGCATGAATAACATTTCCATGCATCTAACATTTCTTGCATGCCCTAGCAAAATGAAAGGAGTCTGCTTCCATGGTAGGCCAATAATAACCCATACGCATGAGTTTCTTAGAAAAAGAGGGACCACTCGAATGTGTCCCACAAATACCCTCATGTACATCACATAAGGAAAGTTGAGCTTCGTCATGTTCGAGACATCGCAGGAGAGTACCGTCAAGACCTCACTGATAAAGGGTATTAGAGATTAGGACATAGCGGGAGGCTTGGCGGAGAAAGGTGCATTTTTGGTTATGAGATAAGTCAGGTGGGATAATGTTATTCTTTAGATAGGAATATATATTGCCATAAATCAGGGAATTACTCCCAATAAGATGACATATGATGCTAGTGTCAGGATCATCATACGCAGGATAAGTCAAGGATTCCACCAAGAACTCAAAATGTGCCTTAGTATCTTCTGTATCAAAGAGAGAAGAAATTGTCACCATGGCATTTGCAGCTTTGTTGTCACTCCTTGGAATCTGCTCAAAAGTAATAACTAGGAAGTATTGCTTAAAATCATCTACCATACACTTATATGGTAATAGCTTATCATCCTTTGTTTTCTATTCATTAGTAACCTGATTAATGATTAATTGAGAATCTCCATAGACATTTAATTTATTGACTCTCCATTGTAATGCCATCTTGAGACCAATCAAAAAAGCTTCGTATTCAGCTAAATTATTAGTACAAGGAAATAGTAGCTTATAAGATTTAGGAATTGTATAACCTTGTGGTGTAATAAATAAAATGCCAGCACCAGACCCCTGGTGGGTATAAGATCCATCAAAATAAAGCTTCCAGGTTTGAGTAGACAATGTCAAGATATGAGCGTCTAGAAATTCTGTAGAGATTGGTTGATCATCTTTCAAAGGTGAATCAGCTAACTAATTATCTATGACTTGTCCTTTAATTGCCTTTCAGCCAATGTACTCAATGTCAAATTCACTAAGCAACATCACCCACTTAGCTAGCCTCCCTATTAATGTTGTCTTGCTTAGAAGATACTTCAAAGGATCAATCTTTGCAACCAACTGGATAGAATGAGACAACATATAATGTCGCCATTTTTGTGAGGCAAAGACAACTGCAAGACAAGCTTTTTCAATAGGAGAATAATTTAGCTCATACCCCACCAAGGTGCGACTGATATAATATATGTCTTTTTCTTTTCCTTCATGATCTTGTTGAGCTAATAAAGCACCTAGTGAAACTTCCATAGCTGAAATGTAAAGCAAGAGTGGCTTGCCTAGAATTGGTGATACCAAAGTTGGAGGGTTCGCCAGATATTGCTTAATTTTATTGAAAGCTACCTCACACTGATCATCCCATTGGAATACGATATTTTTATGCAGCAAATGTTGAAAGGGATGACTACGATCTGCTAGTTGAGAAACAAAACTTTGGATGGATTATAGACACCCCTGTAAAGATCTTAGCTAACTGATGTTAGTGGGGGAAGCCATCTCCAATATTGCTTTAACCTTTTCTGGATCTACTTTGATTCCTTTAGCTGAGACAATGTACCCTAACAGTTTGCTAGATGTGACCCCAAATGCACATTTCTTTGGATTGAGTCGAATCTGATATTTTTCCATCCGGGTGAATATTCTATCCAACACTCTCAAATGACCAGCTCTGTCTTTGGATTTTGCTAAAATGTCATCAACATAATCTTCCATGATGGTATGCATCATGTCATGAAATATCGTGGTCATGGCTCTTTGATAAGTTGCTCCAGCATTTTTGAGGCCAAATGGCATCACATTCCAGTAGTATGTACCCCAAGGACAAGTAAAAGAAATTTTTTCCTGGTCTTCCGGTGCAATCTTGATCTGGTTATAGCCCGAAAAACCATCCATTAATGATAACATTTCATGCCCAGCTGTCAGATCAACAATCATATCAATATTTGGCAAAGGGAAGTCATCTTTCAGACAAGCTTTATTAAGATCTCAAAAATCAATACAAATCTGGATAGACTTGTTTGGTTTTGAGATAGGAACAATATTGGAGATCCACTCAGCATAATCAATAGCACAAATGAACCCAACATCTAGGAGCTTCTTCAATTCTACTTTCACCATTAGGGTAATGTGAGGATGCATTTTGCAGAGCTTCTGCTTAACTGGTTTTACACCTGGTTTGATAGATAAATGATGCATAATGAGATTTGGATCCAGATGAGGCATATCAACATAGGACCAAGCAAAGTTGATTTGTCTTTCTCTGAAAAATTTTGCAAAATCTTCTTTCTCTGATTCTATCAAGGATGCTACTACTTTGAGGATTCATGGAGACTCCTCTATTCCAATGTTAAGTGGTACTATTGGTTCTATAAGAATGGCAGATTGTTCTCGATACAAATAATTGGGAAGAGTGTCAATCCTTCCATCGTCAGGCACCTTAGAGAGGTTTTCACCATCAGATGCATCTTTTCTTTTTACTATTTTTGGATCTAATACTGCCACTAAGTGGTTTTCACCATTAGATCTATTGATTATTTTTATATTTTTATGACTGAAAGGATTGGCACTCTCTCCAAAATAGGCCATGTCATTGAGTTCTATCAGAAATCCTGACTTGTGATCCCCTAGTGGTAAATGATCCCTGATGCCAAGATAGTCAATGATCGCGTCATCATTATGGAAGACATCAAGTTTTGGATGATTGGGAGAATCCCAATCGATAAGGTCAGGACGGACAAGGGGCATTGGATCATTTGGGTCTGTTTCAAAAGCAGAGATGGTATTGATGGAAAAGTTGTCAAGGTTTATGATGGTATCAGTGAGGTCTATTTCCATACTCTCATCTGAATCATCTATCACAAGATAACACTCACTTTGCTCATGATCGAAATGAATAGTATTACGTGGGACCAATCCTAGTGAGTCACTCATTGAACTCTCGCCCTCATGGTAATCGTTACTATATTGATGGACAACATCGACTCCTATTTCGTCAGTATAATCAGATAAGGAATCCCATTCATAATCATTAGAATTAGAATCATCATTATCTTCAAGTCTATCAATGATTCTTTGAGCTATCCTTTGTTTCTCTAGATCTACATACATACCATGCTTTCTAAATTGTAAGGCAGGAGCTTTAGATGTCTCATGAAAAGGTTGGATTTTTTCTTTTCCTTTTGGTTCTTGTGGTTCTTCTCCTTTATATCCTAATCCTGTAGTGTCTCTTTGACAGTTGGGATTTTGTAAAATTGGTTTTATAACACCTTCTCTTTGTAACCCTAGAGGTCCAGCACCTTGATATCCCATCTTTTGTAGCAAAGTATACCCTTTTCCATAGACATCAGGTGATATATATTCATGTTTAGTATCCTCTTCAATCTTCTATGTCTTAAGCCAATAATTTGCATTACGCTCAGCTACCTCTTTAGATATTGTGCCCCCACTTATAAATGTGTTATAAACAAGTGTGGAAGGGGGTTTTGATTGTTGTTTAGTGATCAAAGATCTACCATATGATCTGGGAGATAAAGGTAACTCAATGATGCAAAGAGCTTGACCTAGAGTATATTCTCCCATACTACTTTCTTTGATGTCTATCTTGATCCCATCTGATTTAGAAGTTGATGCTATATTACTAGGGTCACTGGGTGTAGTTGCAGAAGATCCAGTATGATTATAGGGAACCAAAGAATCAATAGTCTTCACATTGCTACAATATTGAAAAGGATTAGAATCTCCTTTGATAGTGATCTCCTGACCATTATGAGGGAATTTTAAACATTGGTGATAAGTCGATGGTACAGCTTGCATGGAATGAATCCATGGTCTTCCCAAAAGGATATTATAAGCAAGATACATCTTTGACAATAGGACCAACTCTAATTGAAAGAAAAATAGACCCCTTGGATGATCTCTCTTCCTCATCATAGGCTTTTATTGTGATTTTCTTTTTTGGATAAACAACATTCTCAGAAAATCCCAATGCAAGGACTAACTTTAATGTGCAGATATTCAAGCCAGCTCCCCCATCTATTAGTACTCTTTTAATCTTGTGATTCTGGACAAGGACTTCGATATGTAAGGGAGCATTATGAGGTTGAGTAATAGCTAAATCATCATTTTTAGTGAAGGACAAATAGTGTGGGGTTGTTAAATGGCCCACCATAGCTTGAAATTGATCATGATCTAGAGTTGTGGGAACTTGGGTCTCTAAGAGAGCTTTTTCAAGGATATCTTTGTGAGATGGGGAAAGACGCAAAAGCTCTAAGATGGATATCTGGGCAAGTGTTTTCTTGAGTTGTTCCAAAAGGTTGTATTGATTAGAAATATTCGTTGTAGACTTTGGGACATAAACAGACTTATGGTGAGGTGTATTTGGTTTAGACTGGACTCCTTGGAGAGTAACTTTGGATTGAGCAGGAGTAGTAGCATGGACTGGTTGACTCTCTGATTTTCCTTTGATGGTAATGACATTGGCATAATACATAGAAGGATGACATTCGGAAATGTTACGAACATATCGACAGGGAGTGGAATTATAATTGGCTTGATTGTCACTCTTAGTATTGGAAGAACCTCCTTTTTCATGCTCAGGAAGTGGATCTTTGAAAGCTGTATGTGATTCATTTGAAGTATGGCCATCAACTCTAATTTCACCTCTTTCAATTAAGTCTTGAATTACATTTTTGATTCTTTTGCAATCATTGGTTTTATGTCCTCTGCCTCTATGAAATTCGCAATAATCATTCTCATTCCACCAAGAAGGCTTCACTCTAGGTTCAAAATCTTTTGTTTCAGGAAGCGTAATGAGTTTCTTTGTGATTAACTTCCATAATGCTCTTTCGAGAGATTCCCCTAAAGGAGTAAAGTTTCTTCAAGGTGACATAAAAGGCAATCTCGGTTTGAATGAATCCTTGTTGGTATTTTGATTTGATGATTGATTGTCGCAGGTTCCTTGAGTAGCATTGGCCTGACTGGTGAGATTAAGAAGGGGTTGTGTTGGTTTGACATTACGATTATCAACAATCCCATCATTGACAATGTTTTTGTTTTTATTCTAGAATTTCAATTTGTCATTGTTGTAGTTGTTGGAATTGTAATTTGAAGATCCAGCATTGTCTTTAGAATAAAGTTTGATCTCACCTTTTCGGACCATGGCTTCCTCAATCTTGATACCATTTTCTATGAGCTTATTAAAATTTGGTGGACATTGCAATTGTAACCTATAACTCATTTCTGGTGTAAGGTTATGCACAAAAATATCCATCTTTTCTTGTTCAGGAATCATTCGTGGATATTTGGAAAATAATTGACGCCATCTTTGCAAAAAAGTAAGGAAGGGTTCTCCATTCTTTTGATGTGCATTGCAAAGATCAAGCATAGTGACTTCATGTTTGATGTTATATGAATAATGAGTCACAAATTTGTCAAGAAGCTCATTGAAAGATTTGATGCCGGGGGGAAGTTTAGAGAACCATTCCATGTCTTGTCCTCCTAAACTTCATGGAAATAGTCGCATAAGATAAGTATCATTATGAGCGACTTCAATACAAGCAGCACAAAACTCATGAATGTGGTCTTGTGGATCCGAATTCCCTTTGTATTTGTCAAATTTTGGTACCTCAAAATGAGGAGGGAATGGAATCATTGCTAAGTTCTTATCAAAAGGATAAGGACATATATCATCCAAGGAATACTTCTTTGTTGATGATCCAGTTTAGATGTCATGGATTTTTTGTTGAAGCATCTGGATTTGTTGTAGAATGGGATCCAAAGATAACGTGTTTCCTTGAGAATTTTGGGAAACATTGTTGTGGGAAGCATTGTTTTGTGAAGCATGATTTTGGGAAGCATGGTATTGTTGATCATTTGGAAAAATAGCGTGTTGTTCATGACTATGAGAAGCATTGGATTGCTGATTGGCATCCTTTGCTCCATGAGTATCTTGAGAACCTTTAGGAATTTCTTGATTGTTTGTGTGAGTTGGTTCTCGAAGATGGGCAACATCAAAATCACTTGGTAACTTAGATCCTTGTTGAGCAAGCATGATAAAATACATTTCTTTATCCAAGCCTAAGAGTCTTTCCATGACATGATAAAATTGAGGATCTTGTGAAGCTTTCCTAAGTTCGTCATCAGTGTGTTCATCATTGGATGTAAAAAGTGAAGGCTTCTTGGGAGCTTCTTTTGGCCAAGGGTTCTCTTCATTGCTGGTATTTCCTTCCATCTTGTCTAAGGATTCTGGATTAATGGCTTGTTTGAGTTTCTGAGATCGAGTTTGAACCATAAAATTGAAAGAATTGATTATGAGATGAAAGATTTTGGATGAGAAGATATGGAAAGTGATTGATAGAAAAGATATTGAAATGTGTTGAAAAGTGATAAGACAACTTGATAAACTCTAAGTCAATAGGAGGTATAGATCTTACTATGATATGACAAAAGGGAAATCAAGAGATAATAACCTAAATAAGTTTGGTGGTTAAGGATGATATATCCTGATATGATAAACTCACAAAGATCAAAATCTGATGGATAAGATAATGTTTTCAACACAAAATTGAGAATTTCAAAGATTTGGAAGAAAATGATTTGATAAATCTTGATGAAGGAATGATGAAAAGTGATGAAAATGGTCAAACTAAAAATCAGAGGTCTATGTAACTTGACTGTTTCTCCAGAATCTTACTAAGGACAAAAATGGGTATCTGAAAAAGTGATTTTGAAAATTGCAAAGTTTGTGGAAATGCTCACTATTGTAAATGCGCAACAACAAATGCACAGGATAGATTGATAAATGCGTAACAAAATGAAACAGATGCATAGCAAGATGTGACACATGCGAACTGGTAATACTCAAAAGTGCAGATAGTCTGAACAGATGCGCAACAAATTTGGATAAATGCGCAACAAATTGGATCAAATGCGCAGAAATATGTGATATATGCACAGGTTTTGAAGTTTTGATCTAAATTGAAATGTTTTGGATTTTCCTGGTGTTTTCTTTTCTTCTTTTTTTCGGCAAAGTGAAAAATGCATAAACACACGCACACAAGACATAAATGATGATAATCTGACTATGCTAATATGAATGCACAAACACACTTACAATCCTATGGTCAGCAAGGATGATATCTGCTGAATCCCCACTAGGATAATAAAATCCAGCCACACAAATTCACAGCAGACATCCTAGAAACTTGGAGGCACGGGCTCCTCTTTACAGTGCACTCACTTCTCAGGCACACCAAGTTTTGAATTCAATGGGTCATTACTTCCCAAAGAACTGCTATCTCTACTATGAACCGTGAGTAATGTGGGGTGTCTTCACGAGCTTGGGTGACTCCTTGAGCCAGCAGATAGAAGGTTTTTGGCCACTAAACAAAAGCTTTTAGTAAGGACATCCATTCAGGTGGTTGTGATCAAGTCATTTTCCCAATTAAGGGGGCTCTCCTAATCTTTTCAAAGAAAGGCTTTCACCTCTACTAAGTAGGACTTTAACGCACCACTAGGGTACTGGAGGAGATTTTGGTTGCCACAATGAATTCACACCTGTCTAATGTGAAACTAATCACACTAGCATTTTTTATATATCGGTTTGGAAGGGCTTGGCTTTAGCCTATTACCGGTTGGGTCGTTCCTTGGGGTGAGTACCTCTTTTCCCACCAAAGACCGCCCTCTAAAAATTATAACAATTTCTCTTACACCCAAGGTCCACGAATGGCGAGGGGAGAGGATACGTTGTTATAATTTTGGGATTATAGATGTGCTATTAAGAAAAACACAATAGACACTTGAGCTATACTAAAGAATACACAAAGAAAAAGCATGTCTTATTTTAAAGCCCAAACGAGGTTATGGTTTAATTTGCAAACACTTTAGGAATCCCTGCAAAGAAATGTGTTAGAAATTTTAGCAATAGGGTCTTCTACCAAACGTCCTGCAAAATAGCCTAAAAGCTACCAGATCAAACATAAACTTGTTAAAGGTTAGCTAAAATAAAAAATAAATAAAAAATTTTAACCTAAATACTGTTAATAACAAATGCACAATAATAGTGAATCAATGTGCAGAATTATTAAACAGATGCGCAGAACAAAATGATTAATGCACAGAAAAGTGACATGTACGCACAGAAAATTTGAATGTATGTGTAGAAAAGTGGAATGTATGTGCAGAAACGTGGAACAGATGCGTAGATTTTAATCAAAATGAAAATGGAAAAGATGAAAAAGACTGATGTGATCGAAAATGGATGCGCAAAACAGACAGATGAATGCCCAAGAATCGTGAATGAATGTACAGAAACAACCTGGAAACGTCTGCACATGGAAAACTAAGAAAATAAAATGTTAAAAATGGAGGCTGGCCCTCCTTCTAGGGCCAAAAATGTATGCAAATTAGATGTCTAACTACTAGAGATGATAAATTAACTATTAAAAGCCAATAAATCTATCTAATGCAAACACAATGAAGAATGCAAAGTAACTATGAAATGATGAAACTAATTTAATTACCTTCACCTACCATGCAGCTTGTCTCCATTGTCCTCCTAGCCTTGATTTCTTGAAGATGTTGAGCTCTCAAATTTCCAAATGAAGCCCTTTCCCAAGATGATCACCAAAGTGTGGAGATTGAATGAAATGAGTGCACAATAGCTTATGCAAACCAATGGATGGAATGCAAATGAAATGGTGATAGTATGAATTGATTTCTCTTAAAATGCTTGGATGCTTGATTGCTTGATTGCTTGAATTCTTGAATGCCTATTATCAAAATACCTATTATCAAAAAAATGGGAAATGTGGCTCCTTTTATAGAGTTTTGGAGGATCTAGGCCTAGGTGGCACAATCCTATGGTGGAGAATGAAAGGTGGAAGATCCTAGGGCTAGGATTGAATTGGCTGAAGGAGTTGAGAGAAAGGGGGATGTAGTTGGAATGTGAGAGGAAGAATAGGGATGATGTTCCTCTCACATTGACATGGAGGAGAAGAAGGTGGAAGAAAAAGACACATGTCAAGTGTCTCACAAAGACTAAAGAGAGAAAGAGGGAGAGACCTTTTCCTCATGAGGACTCTTTGCACAAGTGTCCCATGAGTCACCTTTGACCCTTAGAGGTGGCTTGAGAAGCCCCTTAGGAATAGGGCATGTCTCTTGACTTGGTTGTTGAGAGGACATGTGGTCATGAGACTAAGTCCTATGAGGCCACATAGCCCTTAAGAATAGGACATGTGTGGGTGAGGATAATTACAAATAAATAATTAATAATAATTATTTATCTTAGCCAAAGTGATGTGTCAGGTGACTAGGTAGGTGAGGTGGACTAGGAAACTTAGTCATATTTAGGTGATTGTGTATTTAATTAGTCATATTTAGTCATATCATATAGTCATATTTAGTCATATTTAGTCATATCATATAGTGCCAAACAACAATCCTTTTACTATTTCTAATAACTATAACTTGTATGGCATGGACCTCTTTTAAACACCATCTACATTTACTTAAATAAATCCTTATGCTATATACTCAACCTACAACTCCATTCACTGATCATTTTTATTTCATGAGGTTGTACCAGTGACTGCAACCCCTGCATTATGCTTATCCTCAGAATCAATTTCCATTTTATGCATTATCCATTATAGTTGGGTGTTTTCTTACATTGTTTGGTGATTGTTTTGTTGGTATGTTTAGGTAATTGATGGATCTCATTGATGATATTGAGCTTGAAGCATAGTTTGTGAGGAGGAGAAGACTCCTGCTTGTTGTTCTAGTTGTTCTTGCCACCCTTGTCAAAACCATAGTAGTTTCTATAAAAGAAGGTAGTCAAAATATGCGTAAGCGCAAAAGATATGTAATTCCTTTTTATAAGTGTATTGTCAACTCCAATGAGATAGATTGCTTTGACCAAATACACATAAGTAGACGATCCTTCTTTAAACTAGCCAATATTTTAAGGCAAAAAGGAAGCATAAGAGATACAGAAAGCCTCCTGTTAGAAGAACAATTAGTCATGTTCCTCCATACTCTTGGCAATAATCTGAGGAATCATAAGATTGCCCATAACTTTGGGCACTCCAGAGAGATGGTAAGTCGATACTTCCACAAGGTCTTGAAGGCTATCTTAGTGCTCCATCTGGATTATTTTATACCCCCTGGTCCAAACACTCCTTGGGAAATCAGTGGGAAGAACCGTTTTGATCCATACTTCAAGGTATATCTCCCAGTGATTCAATTTTGTTTGATTGAGTTGTAATCCTATTATTGCGTGTTCATTAGACGGTAAGTACACAAAGATGGGGGACCAAAAAGATGCCACTTTTCTTTTTGGCCCCCCATCACACATAGTGCGCACGCACTAAAGGGCGCACACCTTATGGAAATCCAAACCAAAGTGCATGCACCCTATAGGGTGCACACCCTTTGTAAAAACCCTTATAAAGCTTGTTGCGCGGGTTTGAAAGCTCATTTTGCTTTCTCAAACCCGTGTTTTCAGCTAAGAAGGGATTCTAAAGCATGCACGCCCTATTATTTTGCCTTGTGAACTGATTGTTTTTGTTCGTCCATCCATCAAATGGCTCCACAGCGTTGTCGAGTTCAATCCGGAAGAAGAGGTAAGTGTTTTTACAACCCATGCCTCTTATTTGTTTTAAAATTTTAATTTTGTTGCAATTTGTTTTGTTAAAATTTGTTTTTGTTTAAATTTGTTGTGTAATGAAGATTTTAAAATGTCATTTTTTTAATTGCCAGGTAGAAATAATTGCCCTCAACCAAACTCTCCACCAAACCCTTCATCTCCTCATGAAGAACTGAATGAAGAAACAAATGAAGAAAATGAACTTCAATTGCCTCCTCCAATCGAGAAACCTCCTCTTAGAACCTAACAAAATTTGATGAACCAAATTGAAAGAGGGCAAAAAGAATTAGAATCTTTAATTAATAGGTTAGAAGATTCTAGTGGTACAAATCCCGGAAGGGAAAGACTTGCAAAATCATTGGAAGCAATCTTGACCCACGTAAGCGCGATTAGTGGGAAAATTAATTTATGGCGGGATAAAAGAGAAGAACAAAAACAATATTATGCAAATAAATTATCTTATGCGGACATAAAAAAGAAATAAATCACAAAAGATCACATTTTCCAGCTATTTAAAAAACTAGGGGACACAAATACTCTTAGAACTACAACAAGGAGGTTCCCAATTCATTGGTGCGTAAATGAAGACATTAAAAATAATTTTTGGGAGAGATGGTGGATGGTCTTTGATTCGACTCCTTGTAAAAATCATGAGGTTCCTATATATTTCTTGAGGAAACTCTATTGTGAGTTTGTACTCAAGGAGGTGCCAAATTATTTTGACATTCTGGATTCCCAGGGTAGAGTAGGGGGGTCATCATTTGATCGAGCGGGAGCACATCATGACCCTAACGCACCTAGGGCTACTATTGGCAAGCCACAAGTGGATCATGTTAGTATTCCTTCTGTTGTGAAGGAACATGTAGAGGCAGACACACTAGGCACGATTAGTGCTCTTACAAAGACTCTCATTTAGTGTGCCACTCCTTTAGTTGAGGGTGACTATGGTCAATCCTTGAGGAGGCATATTTTTCGGTCATGTGGATGCTTGTGCACATTTGGTACTGGCGAGAGAGAGGAAGAGGATTCTAGATTGATGAATGATAGCTTTCTAAATATGACATTTGGCATTGACACATAGGTAAATATTTCCAAGTTCATTAAATTGCTTTGATCATATTTCATTTATAAAAGAATAACTATTTGATTTAGTATCTATTGTTTATGATGAAAATTTAGGGCAAGAGTGTCAGTGGCGGTGGCGGTGGCAGTGGAAGTGGCAATGATCCTAATGCCCCCTTTTACACATCATCCTCAATTCCACAAGTATGTATCGAATAAAACATTTTAATTAACATATTTGATTGTTATGTAATTATATGTGTTACCCAAAATTTCCATTCTGATGCAAATTTGGCCAATATCTACCCCAGGGTCTCTATTTTTGCCCTGCCACTCATCCCTGAAAATTTCATGAATTTATGTCTTGTCTCCTAGCCTCTGCAATTTATTCTATCCCCTGGTCTGTAGTCCCAAATATTTGAAAAAGTAGTCATTGTGCCAAATAAACCCTGCAAACCCTAGGCCTTCATTCTATTTTTATGTTACTTTTTCGGCCACTTAAATCCCCAAAAATGCATGTGCCCATAAAAATGACCACTTCATGTGTTAAGTCTCTAGGTTGTCGGGCAGGGTCCCTTTTAATATTTCCTTCAAAGCCTAAGTCTTCTGGCAATTATTTCCTCCCGACTTTCCCTTTTAAACTTGTGGTTGTCGCATGTTTGCAAGGAATATTCTTTACCCTTGCGATCATGCGATAGGATGACACCTCTCTTTTGGCGGTCACTTTAGTGGGGTCCCGATTAGAAGTATCTAACGGCTAGCGTATCTTTGCATAGGCCGTTGTCAGAGTATGAGATCTTAAGCTGACTGTTAGATCTTCCAAGTCTCCATCGCTTCAAAGTCAAGTGGGTCCATTTCCATGGTGTCCTACATGGAGGCATTTTATTGGTCCACGTGGTGATGACTAAGACTTGTCAGTGGGGTCATGTCAGAGAGTCTGCAGGGATGTCAGAGGGATCAAGATCAATGATTGGCACATGATCTCATGCGTTGTGTCAGAGCTATGAGATCATGCACCGATCGTTCAATTCACCAAGTGTTCAGCCTCTGTCAGGTGGGTCCAATGCTAGGTCAAAGTGACATGCCGTCATTTCATTGGTCAAAGTAAAGAGAAAGCTTGTGGGACCGTGTTACCAGGTCTACTGATGTGTTCAAATATGATGGGTTGCCATGTGCTAATGAGGATTTCTAGGTGGACTAATGTGTCAGTGGGGTCACAGCTTAATGAAGATCTATGGCGGGCGTATGATCTGAAGGAATATTTGGTGGTCATGAGATCATGCACCCACCATTGGATTGGAATCTTGTCTTCAGTGGGACTGATGTCAGACATTTTTCAGGGTGTTGTTGATGGAGCGGCCGGAGCGAATAAAAGATTGCCAATTGGTGGGTCTAGGCCCAGGGTTTAAAAGAGTTCTTCGTGACTTAAGAAAAGAAATTCAAAGTGGGTCCAAGCTGGTAAATATGCTAACATGCTCGATGCTCATTGGTCAAGACATTCTGATGTGGACTCGGACTTTTAAAAAGGGTTTCGTGACCATTTCAAAGATGATTTGGGCCGTCTGTTTGCCGGGAAGGATGAGATATCAATGACTGTGTTTTTAAATGATCGGCTATCCATTGTAATTCAAATTAAAATATGTCTAAGAGGGTTTTTTGCCAGTATTTGATTTGCAGGCTGCGAAGCGGCGAGGTAGCTCAGGAAATTTATGTTTGCAGAACATTTGCAGTTGAGGAAGATGATGAGAAAGTTTGGGCAGCCTTCTTGGGTCGTTTCTTGTCCCTGAGAGGTACCATTTTTAGCATTCATGGTGAGACTTGTTGCAGGAAGGTTGGTAAGTCAAGGTTGTTGTGTCTACAAGTGTTTTCAGTTCAGAAGGATCAACATGCAAAGAAAGATATGATTTGATCACCGGTGTTCTCAGAGATTTTCATAATAAGTGATCAATACCCTAGGGTTTGATATCATTGTTTAATCTGTAAACCTAGTTAGATTTTTTACTCTTGCCTACGTGTAAGAGGAGATGTATATAATGTATTTTTGGAGCTTTAGAGAAGGAGAATTAACTTTTTCTGTAAAAAGAGAGGTTCACAATTGTAGAAGAAATTCATCTTTTCTTAAGGGTCATTTGTGGTATCATTTCTACCCTCTGGCTTATACAATTGTAAAATTCCCATTGATAATACAAATATTACAGAGGTATTTTGTGACAATCCTTCATGTCCTTATGCTCCTTGTTTGGGTTATCTCTTATTGGATTAAATTATATAATGTTTTCAGTGATATCTTACGGTTCCTGATCCCTCTCTCTTTCTGCAACTATTGTGTGTTATTGTGGATGATTGGATGTGAATGCTTTTGTGGGTATACTTCAACCCCCTGACAATCTTGTCTAATTCCTATGCCAAGTTGTGGAAGTGAATGTTTGTTTGCAGGTCATAGATTGTGTCTAAATTCTTAGAAATGCTATTGTTTGTGAAATCCTTCCTTTCCCTGAATAGCCCCTTTCTGTTACAGACCCTTTTATGAAATACTTATGCAAGCCTATTTAGTGAGTTGTGATCTCCTAGACCTAAGTTGTTCATACAATTGTAAAATTCCCATTGATAATACAAATATTGCAGAGGTATTTTGTGATAATCTTTCATGTCCTTATGCTTCCTTGTTTGGGCTATCTCTTATTGGATTAAAGTATATAATGTTTTCAGTGATATCTTAGGGTTTCTGATCCCTCTCTCTTTCTGCAACTATTGTGTGTTATTGTGGATAATTGGATGTGAATGCTTTTGTGGGTATACTTCAACCCCCTGACAATCTTGTCTCATTCCTATGCCGTGTTGTGCAAGTGAATGTTTGTTTTTGGGTCATAGATTGTGTCTAAATTCTCAGAAATGCTATTGTTTGTGAAATCCTTCCTTTCCCTAAATAGCCCCTTTCTATTACAGAACCTTTTATGAAATACTTATGCAAGCCTATTCAGTGAGTTGTGATCTCCTAGACCTAAGTTGTTCATCAAAATTCATCCTCTATACTGAGATCCAAACCCTATTTTTGGTGTATCACCTAGTAGGTAGTTTGCTTTCAAGTTTTTTCCCTTTCAGCATTCCTTCTATCCCTTTTCCCTCTAAAGATTTACTTTCCTATCTAGAAACAAATTAAGGTGATTATCCAAGAGGAACCAGCCTAGAACCTGGAGGTCTCATCTTAGTTAGCATAGGTACCACAACCTGGAGATGATTCCCATGTTATACTAAGTTATCAAGACCAAAAGAGCTTGAAACAAGGATGCAAACTTAGTGTATAACAATATGAATAATTGTATCCTAACTTATTGTGCATGTGCATTAAATGTGCACTAGTGGACCATCAACATTCACAATAGACAATGAAGGGCATTGTGCAACTTTCCTTGAGGTATCTTTATTTGCATATTAATTTGATTTACTTGATTATATTTAATTAATGAATGAATGACTAAATTACTAGACAAATTATGATCAAAATCCAGAGGCACGATGACTATATTCTTTCACCTGGGTTTGCGAGGTCACCATTGAGTCCACAGGTATACATGTAAGAATGCATTATAATTAACATGTCAGTAGTACGTTCTTATATGAATGGTTATCTTATAAATTTTACATGTACATGTGCACTAGTTGAATGTTGGAGCTTCGACTTCGACACCGCACACCTGAGGTATGATTTACTCATTAGTAGGGTTGTAAAAAATATATGTAATTCTTAATAACTACATAATTTACTTTTTTTATTTCATTTTCAGCTTTTGACATCAGAGACTCCTCCTTCTATTTGTGATACTTTGGATTGTGGAGTAGCTGCAGCAGTAGCTAGTTTTGAAGCACCGACTGAGGTATGAAAGAGATTACTTAACTTTAATTGTTATTTTAATAGTTTGTATTGAATTTTATAATGATATCCATGTATGTATTTTAATTATTATTTTGATAATTTTTGTAGGGACTTATGACTCCAGATCACCAGCATGCACCTTCGATGGATGAACATAGTGACTATTTGCTAGCAGTAAGCCAATATTCAATTTTATGTCATTGTATAATTCAATTTTGATGTATATTAGTTATCTCTATCTTTCTTTTTTTTTTATCAGGTCGAGCTATAGAAGAGTCTAGACAAGAGGATGAGTGAGCGCACTAGGAAGACTACGGCATCCACTACATCTCCATCGACGCGATGATCGAAGATAGCTCAGGATTTGTTTTCTTCCCCTAGCGGGAAAGGACTAGATTAGGGATATGGATTGTATGCCTATATGGCATTAGTGGACATATTTTTTGTATATTGTATCAATGATATGTTGTACATCCATTTGGCTTTGAGGAAGCCAGTTTTACTATATTGAATATATTCAATGTATAACATTATTGGACATATATATTTGACTTCATGCCCTACGAATATATATTTTTTATGTTTTAGGTATGCAATTCATGTGTTTGGTGTATTGATGTATACTAATTTATGTTTATGTGGATGTCTTATGCTTTGTAAATTTCTCATGCCTTATAGTTATGCTTGTATGTTTGTCGATGTATGTTTAACTTGCTGATTGTACTACAAATGCCAGTCACTCTCCTCAATAACAGTCAATTCCTTAATTGTAATAATAACAAAAGTAATGAAATGAATGCATAAATGTATAAATATAATATAAGGATTCTTGGGGTACCCTAATGTTGGCAAGAGATCTTTTATTAATAAGATTACTATGGCAGATGTGGATGTGCAACCTTATGCTTTTAAAAACTAACTTCTAATTATCCCCTAACTAACTAATTGTTAATGACAAACACTACAATACATATTTGCACTCATCCTATTGCTCACCCCAGAGTCATCGGCATCATTCAAACAACTATGTGTGCCAAAAAAGGTTGTCAGTAGCATTTATCCGACCATTCAAAGTTGTTGGAACAAATGATTCGATACTATGACCGACAGTTGGAAAGATACGCAATGTTGGCCATTTGAACTGAGGAACACTGTGAATTCTGACATCGACCGAGAATGTGTTTCCAAATATAAACAAACTTGAATATCTAAAAATTGAGACAGACTTTTGTAGGCCCTGGCAACATGGTCCCATAGCACCTAATAGATCCAGGCTACCTCGCACGAGCTCTGAGATATGACCGCACAAAGATCATTGATTTCATGCTTAAGGGACCTTGAGGGACACTTTGGCCCAGAGTCATCGGTGGGGTTTGAACGACTGTGTGTGCCAAACGAGGTTGCCCCTAGAATTTACTCGATCATTTAGAGCTGATGGAACAAACGGTTCGATGCTACGACCGACCGTTGGAAAGATATGGAATGTTGGTCATTTGAACTAAGGAACACTATGAGTTCTGACATTGACTGAGAATGTGTTTCCAAATATTAACAAACTTGAATCACTAAAAATTGAGAGAGGCTTTTTTAGGCCCCAGCAACATGGTCCCGTAGCACCTAATAGATCGATTCTACCTCACACGAACTCTAAGATATGACCTGGCAAAGATCACTGATTTCATGCTTAAGAGACCTTGAGGGACACTTCGGCCTAGAGTCATCGGTGGGGTTTGAATGACTGTGTGTGCCAAAAAAGGTTTCCCTTAGTGTTTATCGGACCATTTGGAGCTATTAGAACTAACGGTCCAATGCTACGACCGATGGTTTGAAAGATATGCAACATTGGCCGTTTGAAATGAGGAACACTTTGAGTTTTGACATCGACTGAGAATGTGTTGCCGATTTTAAATGAACTTGAATCTCCAAAAATTGAGACAGGCTTTTTTAGGCCCCGGCAACATGGTCCCATAGCAACTAACGGATCCATGCTACCTCACACGAGCTCTGAGATATCACCCCGCAAAGATCATTGATTTCATGCATTTGGGACCTTGAGGGACACTTTGGCCCAGAGTCGTCAGCGGGGATCGAATGATTGTGCATGGTGAATAAGGTTTCCCCTAGTGTTTACCCAGCCATTCAGAGCTATTGGAATTGATGGTTTGATGCTACGACCGATGGTTGGAAAGATACGCAACGTTGGCCATTTGAACTGAGGAACACTTTGAGTTTTGACATCGACCGAGAATGTGTTTCCAATTTTAAAGGAACTTGAATCTCCAAAAACTGAGATAGGCTTTTCTAGGCCCTGACAACACAGTCCCATAGCACCTGACTAATCGATTCTACCTTGCATGAGCTTCAAGATATGACTCTGTAAAGATCATTGATTCCATGCATTTGGGACCTTGAGGGACACTTCGGCCCAGAGTCGTCAGCAGAGATTGAATGACTGTGTGTGGCAAACAAGGTTGCTCCTAGTGTTTACCCTGCCATTCAGAGCTGTTGGAACTGACAGTTTGATGCTACGACCGATGGTTGGAAAGATATGCAATGTTGGCTGTTTGAACTAAGGAACACTTTGAGTTCTGACATCAACCGAGAATGTGTTGCCGATTTTAAAAGAACTTGAATATCTAAAAACCGAGATAGGATTTTGTAGGCCTCGACAACACGGTCCTATAGAAACTGACAAATCCATGCTACCTCACATGAGCTCTGAGATACGACCCTGCAAAGATCACTAATTTCATGCATTTGGGACCTTGAGGGACACTTCGGCCTAGAGTCGTCGGCGGGGATCGAACGACTGTGCATGGTGAATGAGGTTGCCCCTAGCATTTACCCGGCCATTCGGAGCTATTGGAACTGATAGTTAGATGCTACAACTAATGGTTGGAAAGATACGTAATGTTGGCCATTTGAACTAAGGAACACTTTGAGTTCTGACATCGACCGAGAATGTGTTGCCAATTTTAAATGAACTTGAATCTCCAAAAATTGAGACAAGCTTTTCTAGGCCCTGGAAACACAGTCCCGTAGCACCTAAGGGATCGATTCTACCTCGCATGAGCTTCAAGATATGACCCCGCAAAGATCACTGGTTTCATGCATTTAGGACCTTGAGGGACACTTTAGCCTAGATTCATTGGTAGGGATCGAATGACTATGCATGACAAACGACATTGCCCCTAGTGTTTACCCGACCATTCGAAACTGTTGGAACTGACGGTTGGATGCTACGACTAACAGTTGGAAAGATACACAACATTGGCTATTTGAACTGAGGAACACTTTGAGTTCTGACATCAACCAAGAATGTGTTGCCGATTTTAAATGAACTTGAATCTCCAAAAACTAAGACAAGCTTTTCTAGGCCCCGGCAACACGGTCCCATAGCACTTGACAAATCGATTCTACCTTGCACGAGCTCTGAGATATGACCCCGCAAAGATCATTGATTTCATGCATTTGGGATCTTGAGGGACACTTCGGCCCAGAGTCATCGGCGGGGATCGAACGACTGTGTGTGGCGAACAAGGTTGCCCCTAGTGTTTACCTAGACATTCGGAGCTGTTGGAACTGACAGTTTGATGCTACGACCGACAGTTGGAAAGATACACAATGTTGATTGTTTGAACTGAGGAACACTTTGAGTTTTGACATCGACTGAGAATGTGTTGCTGATTTTAAACGAAGTTGAATCTCCATAAACTGAGATAGAGTTTTGTAGGCCCTAGCAACATGGACCTCTAGCAACTGACAGATTGATTCTACCTTGCACAAGCTCTGAGATATGACCCCGCAAAGATCATTGATTTCATGCATTTGGGACCTTGAGGGACACTTCGGCCCAGAGTCATCAGCGGGGATCGAACGACTGTGCATGGAAAACAAGGTTGCCACTAGGGTTTACTCGGCCATCCGAAGTTGTTGGAAGTGATGGTTTGATGCTACGACCGATGATTGGAAAGATACGCAATGCTAGCCGTTTGAACTAAGGAGCACTTTGAGTTCTAACATCGACTGAGAATGTGTTGTTGATTTTAAATGAAGTTGAATCTCCAAAAACTGAGATAGGCTTTTGTAGGCCCCGATAACACGGTCCCGTAGCAACTAATAGATCCATGCTACCTCATACGAGTTATAAGATATGACCCCGCAAAGATCACTGATTTCATGCATTTGGGACCTTGAGGGACACTTTGGCCAAGAGTCGTCGGTGGGGATCGAATGATTGTGTGTGGAAAATGAGGTTTCCATTAGGGTTTACCCAGCCATATGGAGCTGTTAGAAGTGATGGTTTGATGTTACGATTGACAATTGGAAAGATACGCAACATTGGCCATTTGAACTAAGGAACACTTTGAGTTCTGACATCGACCGAAAATGTGTTGCCAATTTTAAACGAAGTTGAATCTCCAAAAATTGAGACAGGCTTTTGTAGGTCCCAACAACATGGTCTTGTAGCAATTGATGGATCAATTTTACCTTGCATGAGCTCTAAGATATGACCCCGCAAAGATCACTAATTTCATGCATTTGGGACCTTGAGGGACACTTCGCCCTAGAGTCATCATCGGGGATCAAATGACTGTGCATGGAGAACGAGGTTGCCACTAGGGTTTACCTGGCCATCCGGAGCTGTTGGAAGTGACGGTTCGATGCTACGACCGATGGTTGGAAAGATTCACAATGTTGGCCGTTTGAACTAAGGAACACTTTGAGTTCTAACATTGAACGAGAATGTGTTGCTGATTTTAAACGAAGTTGAATCTCCAAAAACTGAGACAGGCTTTTGTATGACCCGATAACATGGTCTTGTAACAACTAATGAATTGATTCTACCTCACACGAGCTCCAAGATATGACCTCGTAAATATCACCGATGTTATGCATTTGGGACCTTGAGGGACACTTCGGCCCAGAGTCATCAGCAGGGATTGAACGACTATGCATGGCGAACAAGGTTGCCACTAAGGTTTACCCAGCCATCCAGAGCTGTTGGACCTGATGGTTCGATGCTACGACTGACGGTTTGAATTGAGGAACACTTTGAGTTCTGACATCGACCAAGAATGTGTTGCCATTTTTAAACGAAGTTGAATCTCCAAAAATTGAGATAGGCTTTTGTAGGCCTGGGCAACACGGTCTCGTAGAAACTGATAGATCAATTCTACCTTGCATGAGCTTTGAGATATGACCCTGCAAAGATCATTGATTTCATGCATTTGGGACCTTGAGGGACACTTCAGCCCAGAGTCGTCAGTGAGGATCGAACGACTGTGCGTGGTGAAAAAGGTTGCCACTAGGGTTTACCCAGCCATCCGAAGCTGTTGGAACTAAAGGTTTGATGCTATGACCAATGATTGGAAAGATACACAATGTTGGTTGTTTGAGCTGAGGAACACTGTGAGTTCTAACATCGACCGAGAATGTGTTGCCGATTTTAAACGAACTTCAATCTTCAAAAATTGAGACAGGCTTTTGTAGGCCCTGGCAACACAGTCCCATAGCAATTGACGGATCCTTGCTACCTCACATGAGCTCCGAGATACAACCCCTCAAAGATCACTGATTTCATGCTTAAGGGACCCTGAGGGACACTTTAGCACGAAATCGTCGGCGGTGATCGAACAATTGTGCGTGGTGAATGAGGTTGCCACTAGCGTTTACCCTGCCATTCGGAGTTGTTGGAACAAATTGTTCGATGCTATCACCAACGGTTGGAAAGATACGCAACATTAGCTATTTGAGATGAGGAACACTGTGAGTTCTGACATCGACTGAGAATGTGTTGCCGATTTTAAACGAACTTGAATCTCTAAAAATTGAGACAGGCTTTTGTAGGTCCTGACAATATGGTCCCATAGCAACTGACAGATCCATGCTACCTCACACGAGCTATGAGATACGACCCCACAAATATTTCTAATTTCATGCTTAAGGGACCTTGAGGGACACTTCAGCACGAAATCGTTGGCAGCAATCGAACGACTGTGCGTGACGAACAAGGTTTCCACTAGCATTTACCTGGCCATCCGAAGCTATGGGAATAGAAGGTTTGATGCTACGACCGATGGTTGGAAAGATATGAAATATTGGCCATTTGAGCTGAGGAACACTACGAGTTCTGACATCGATCGAGAATGTGTTGCCGATTTTAAACGAACTTGAATCTCCAAAAATTGAGACAGGCTTTTGTAGGCCCTGACAACACGATCCCGTAGCAACTGATGGATCCATGTTACCTTGCACAAGCTCTAAGATACAACCCTGCAAAGATCATTGATTTTATGCTTAAGGGACCTTGAGGGACACTTTAGCATGGAGTTGGCGGCGGTGATCGAACGACTATGCATGGTGAATGAGGTTGCCACTAGCGTTTACCTGGCCATTCGGAGCTGTTGGAACAGACCAATCAATCCTATGACCGATAGTTGAAAAGATACGCAACGTTGGCCGTTTGAATTCTCTCAATTGAGAATATATATATATATATATATATATATATATATATATATATATATATATATATATATATATATATATATATATACATATGTATGTATGTATGTATGTACGTATGTGTGTGTGTGTGTGTGTGTGTGTGTGTGTATGTATGTATGTATGTATGTATGTATGTATTCAATTGAGAGAATAAAAACAAGGATAACCTTTTCTTTGATATTGCTCACTAACCCTTTACAAGAGAAAATATTTACAAAAAATGGCATGTACTTGCATGAGGACATTATATATTACAAAAATCCCGCACAGAAGGAGCTTGCAACCCACTCAAAAAGTAGTAACTGATAGCAAGTGGGATAATGCAGATTCTTTAATAAACCACTATCTTCTTTACTCGGGCAGAGAGAGAGAGAGTATGGGGGAGGGAGAGGGAGAGGGAGACACACACACACACATAGAGGAGAGAAGGGAGAGAGAAAGATAGGGTGATGAGAGAGAGAGAGAGATAGAGATAGAGTGTGTGATGAGAGAGAGAGAGAGAGAAGGTGAGAGTGAGAAGGTGTGTGTGTGTGTGTGTGAGAGAGAGAGAGAGAGAGAGAGAGAGGAGAGAAGGGAGAGAGAGAGATACAAAAGGTTAGAGTGAGAAGGTGAGAGAGAGAGAGAGAGAGAGAGTGTGTGTGATAAGGGGGAGAGAGAGTATGGGGGAGGGAGAGAGAACTCTCTCTCTCTCTCTCTCTCTCTATATATATATATATATATATATATATCTTCCTCTCACTTTGACTATTTCTCATCACTATATGAATCTATATCTTACATAGGGTGTGTGCGCTTTGTAAAAGATTTGAATTTACCAATCCTAAGGCTTGGATTTTCCTTGGAGATCCAACCCAAAGGCTTGGATGATTGAAATAGGCCTAAGACGTATTTTCTAGCAGACATACAAAAAAATGACATCTTTTTTTGTGTGCTCCTCGTCAGGTTTACTCGTGGCTCAAGAATGTAAAAATCAGACGACATGATATTGTAGATCTCTTTGTTAGCTATCTAAGCATATAATTTATTTTGAATTCTGATTATGTTAAGTTTTTCAACTCTAATTTCTTTTGTGTGTATGCCCATTTTTTGTAAAAAACCAACATGCAGTATTTTGGGCATAGATTTTGGCTCGTTCATCGAATTTTGTAATAAGTTAAATTTTTAGAAACTAGACTCCATTCTACACACTTTTTAAAAAAAATTGATTTTCGATTAGTTTTAAATGATTTTTAGGGGGAGCACACAGAAATTTCATGTTTTCAGTATGTGTGCACTTCGTAAATTCATAAAAAATTATACATTCATCAAAAAATTACCAAAAAAATTGGGGATAAACTACGTGGTGCTAGCTAAATTTTCACCAGAGCGATTAAAAAAATTCAAAAAAAAAGTGAACATTTTAGGGGGAGCACACCAGACGCTATGTTATGTTTTTGGACAAAAAATAGGACCACTTTTTGTGCTCCCCTTTTTTGAGGCCTTAATCTGCACCATTTTTAAAATAAGTTAGTAGTTTAGGAACTAGATTCAGAGTATTACAACTCTTGTTTTTGTTGCATCTTAAAATTTTGAGTCTAACTATCTTCAATTTCTTGTTGAAGTTCAGAGTTTGCTGATTTCAGGAAAAAAGTGGTATCTTATACCCCCTTTTTGGTCCCTCATCTTTGTGCACTTACCCTAGATTATGATTTTTCTGACTATAGGACTGTGTGGGAGAAATTGATGGATCCCATATACCAGTAACTGTGGATGTCAACATGCAAGCTAAATATCACAATAGAAAAGGCAACTTGTCACAGAATGTTATGGGAGTGTGTTCATTTGATTATAAGTTTCAATACATCCTTGCTGGTTGGGAAGGGTCTACTGTAGATTGCCATGTTCTAGCTTTGGCTCTATCTAGAGCGGATCCACTGGTAGTTTTCCCAAGTTTGTAAAATATGATTATATTACTAAAGGATATGAAAAATAAGACAACGTTATAACAATGACATCTTGTTTTGTTTAGGTAAATATTATTTGGTTGATGCTGGATATCCAAACGTACCAGGATTTATCGTGCCTTATCGGTGCACATGTTACCACCTAAAGGATTTTTCAAGAGAAAACCCAATAAACACCCCACAAGATTTGTTTAATCATCGATACTCTTCACTCAGGAATGTAATAGAGTGTACATTTGGGATTTTGAAGCAGTGTTTTCCTATCTTGAAGCATGCGACGTCTTATCAAATCAAGACACAAACAAGGATTGTTTTGGCATGTTGCATACTTCACAACTTCATTACGATAGAGGACGGCCTTCCATCCAAGGTAGAATTTGAAGAGGAAGATGGTCGTGATCGGATACATGTACCAGTGCTTGAGACATATGGGTTGAGTCGGCATTAAAGAGATGATTGGGGGAAATTTCGAGATGAAATAGCAAGAAGGATGTGGGAAGACTATAGATCTCGCTCTTAGTTGGTTGAATAACTACTATGGCAGTGTTTAAACTTTAATGTCAGATTTCATAAAATTCATGAACTAATATTATATATTAAAAGCCATTATGGCATATTTAGTGTTGTCATGTTATATTCAATGTTGTTATATTTACAGTTGTCATGTTATATTTAATATTGTCATGTTATGTTTAATGTTGCATGTTATATTTACTGTTGTCATGTTATATTTACTATTGTCATGTTATGTTTAATGTTATTATGTTATATTTAATATTGTCATGTTATGTTTAATGTTGCATGTTATATTTACTGTTGTCATGTTATATTTATTGTTGTCATGTTATATTTAATATTATATTTAATATTTAGTGCTATCAAAAGGAGTGGGCAACTCATGTTGCGTGTGCCCCAAATCCAAAATCCTAGTCTTCCCATCCTTTATCTGAACCCTCCATCTACTTATCCTCCAAATCATTCTCAAAACCAAAAACCAAGTCTTCCAATCCTTTCTCCCAACCCACCATCCTCCAACTCCTCGTCTACACCGTCATCCCCTCAAGAAAGTTCACAATCTTCCACCCCATCTTCATATGAGAACTATCCTAGCTCTCCATCTCCTCCACATTCCAATCCTTCTTCACCACGAAAGTTTCCAAGGAGTTTCACAAGGAAGCCAACAACAAATCCCACTTCTAGAGTTGAAGAGCCAAGCCATCTCAAACCTTCATGTGAAGCCATCATTGATGAGGCCCATCCATCACTCCCATCTGTTATCTATCTTCCATACATCCCACTCATTGATCCTCTTCCATCTCCTAGCATCATTGAGTCCCTTCCATCTGAAGTCTCCATCCAATGCCTACCAACATCACCTCCTCCTAGCATTATCCAAAGTACATCCAGTGAGCCCCATGAGTTCACCCTTCTTCCTACCATCACAGCTACAGAATCTCCCATCCTTCCATCCACCCCATCTAAAGAGTCCATCCATACATCCCCCAACACTCTATCCACACAAATCCTATCATGTCAAGATCTTTCCCAAAAGTATGTTGAAATACTCACAGAAGAAAATCAAGATCCAATCCCTTCACTTCCTCCATCACATGTTCTATTACTTCCATCACCCCCAATCCAAAATCCTACAATCCTAATTCCTCCAATCCAAGATCCTATCATCCCAATTTCTCCAACTGAAGATCCATTACTATCCCCCAATCCCAGTCAAAATCCCACCATCCTATCCTCTCCTCTTGAGGATCTTCCAATCCAAACTGTCCCACAACCATCACTCTATCCTCTTGGATCACTTACATTTGTCAAAGGCAATCCACTTGAAGCAGAAGCAATAAGTTCCATGTCTTCCATCAGGGAACCAGAAATTGGATGTTTATCATATTCCCCAAGTCAGAAATATCCTTGTTTGGATAAAATGCTCAAAAAATGGAATTATCAAGGCAAAGGCCTAGGCATCCATGAACAAGGAAATCTGGAACCTATCCAAGACAAGAAACATCCAAAGTTATGTGGCATTGGTCACACATCAGAAGAAGACACTTCCTCCAAAAATGTTGGTACAGCTAAAGCTAAATTCAAGCATCCTTCCAAACCCACCATCACATCTTCCAAGGCATACAATGCTATTCCTCCTCCTCCATCATTACAACCAAAGACAACCTATCACATTCCTCCTTCATCCTCCAAATCCATTTTGGGTCCCTATGTCCCGAAATCTTCCAGCACATATCCTCTACATACCCAATCCATTTTGGGACCCTACATCCCAAAATATCATCCCCCATCTTATCCTACTCAATCTTTCATCCAAAATCTAAGCATCCCTAGTCGGGATCAACAAAGGCACCTTCCCACATATCCTATCTACCAATCTCCTTCCATCTCTCCATCCATATTTCCTCCATCCCGCACATCTCCTCATATTCACTCTGATGCTCCCCACAATTTGGATGCCATATCCAATATGAATAAAAGGAAATATCCACACAAATCTAAGGATTGTCATGTCCAGTCTAAACGACATGGTCAACCAAAGAAAAATCCAATCAAGCAATCCAAAGCATCCCAATGGCCGCAAAGGCCCAGCAAAGCAAAAGCAAAATCTGATGCATACCAATGCCCACAAAGGCCCACCAAAGCTAAAGCAAACATGATGTGGATCCCAAAGCAAAAAGATGTAATGCATCTAAAAGAAACATCTACAATGGCATCCAAAGTTGCTAATCCCCCAGCTATTCAGTCCTCTCCTCCATCTCCTAAATCTATTTTGGGTCCCAAAGATTCAAAATCTCTTGGTGTAAATCCTCCATCACATTCACCTCTATCTTCCACGTCCTATCCGCTCCATCCACCTTCCTCACAACATGTGCCAATGTTGGTCCTGACAGCATCTCCCTATCATGATCACTTTCCATCTTTCCATCCAAATAATTTCTACCACCATATATCCCATCTACCCCATCCAATCTGTGCTTTTGCATAAATTCATCCATCCTAACAAAGTTGTACCAACATCCAAGCACATCAGAAAGATCAGTGAAGAAAGTCAGTGACAAATCAGAGAAATCAGCAGGTCAGCAAAATTAGAAAATGTCAACAACAAATCAGAAAATCAGTGAAGAAAGATAGCAACACATCAGAATATCAGAAGGTCAGCATCAAAGTTAGCGAAAAATCAGAAAATCCATAAAAATTGGAAAAAATCAAGAGAAAAGTATCAAAAAAAGAAAAGAGAAAAACATTTGTCCTATGGTGAAAACTTGGCAATTCAAGCACCTTGGACAAGTACCATGGTGAAAACCTGGCAAACAGGCGTCATGCGTAGGTCCCCCCAATTCCTTTCTGCAATTGGGGGTCATTCCCTTCTATCACCTCTTATCCAACATCTCCTCCATCCCATTTGTCTCTCACCTCCTTCATCCTCCTTTGGATCTTGATAAAAAAAAACAAAGACTACCAGGTATACATGCTTTTGGGCACCTTCTTGGCATCCATCACACCTTTCGGCTACATATCCTCTATCTAATCCATTCATCCTAGCTTCCATATACCTTCCTTATCCTCTTGTTAGCATATCTTCCATCCAAGCATACCCCATGTCTCTGAAATACATGAACTATCCTAAGCAGGGGGCATCTTATTCCTTGGTAACATATTCCTTGGAGACTATCTTTCATCCAAAATCTTCCATCTCCCAAATCCTTAAGCAAATCCACCATCCAATCCTTGAGCATTCCTCTATCCAAATCCCTCAGCAGTTCCTCCAGCATTCCATCTTCCAATCCTCAAGCATTCTTCCATCCAAATCCAAATCTTCCTCCATCCAAATCTCCTAGCAGTTCCATCATCCTCATCCTAAGCATTTCCTCCATCTTTCCATCACCTAGTATCTTCCCTTGTCATTGGTATCTAGCTATAGGCTAACCTCATGCAATCCAATGCCATCCATCCATATCTAACTATTGCTAGCAATCTTCTAGCCATCTTCCAATCCTATCCACATCCTCTAGCTATTCAACATCCAAGATCAAGCCAACCAATCCAATCACATCCTTAGTCTTGTAGCAAGCCTTAATCACAATCCAATCATCATCATTGGGATATGCCCTTCCCAAATCCATGTCATTTCAGGACACATCATCCATCACCAGTCCATCTTGGCCTTATAGCCCAACTGGGGAATCGTCTTGCATATCTTTGGAGTTTTCAGCTTCATCCCCAGGTTCTTTGTACATCCTAATCCTGAGTCTTGTACCATAGCATCCGTCGTGTCTTCACCTCAGCTCATTTGTACATATGTGTCTTTAGGTCCCATCCTTTGTGTTAGTCATCCCTTGTCGTTGTCTTGTTGTACATATCCTTGTCAGTCCCGCATCAGCAGAATTTGATCAGAACACTTTGTCCTACCTAGCCTTGTACTTCAGCAACATCAATTGTTGACTATCCTTGATCATCATGACCATCTTTGAACTTCATCATTTTCCAATTAGCAACACAACATTCTCCCCATCAGCATCGGGTCTGCACAGATGTATGCTTTTGTTTTGTCTGACCTAAGCCTAATCACGGGTCCCCTCAGTTGTATCCTTCCTATCTGACCTAATCTTCCACCAAGCACACCAGGTCCGTGTCGATGTATCCTTCCACACGTTCAGACCAATCTTCCCACCATTAATTGAATCAAATCTCTCTCCTTGGCAAAGGTTGTCTTTTGGAGTTATCATTTTGACCTTGGATTTTTGTCCTTTGGGTCTTGTTAATCTTTTACGGCTTCTCATTGTTCTCTACTCAAGGTCGCCACGATCCTTTATATCATGGTGCGCTACGAATGAAGACAATTTGGGGCAAGGTCTTTTGATCTTTTGCTTCTGCCTGTGAGTCAGTCGTGTGTTTGTGGTTTCTTCAGCATCGTTTCCACCATGCTTTCTCTTGGGTTCATGCGTGATGCTGGGGCAACCCTACGTGTCTTTTTAGCGTTAGTCCTCTGCAACGCTGGTGACAAGGCCTTGTGATCCCAGTATCCTTGGCAGGTCTCTAGCATTGCTATATTAAACTAGGTTGTGCTCTCTAAAAGATCTAAAGCATGGAGCTTCCCCAAATCCCCTGCATCTTGCATCATATAGATTAATCTTGCATCCTCATATAGCTGCATCCTGCATTTTGCATTCTATCTCATCTTGCATTCACCCATCTTTGCTCTTGGAAGCTTGGTAATTTATCTCCCCTGCTTCCTCAGTCGTTCCTTCTCTGTTTCCTTTCGAGAAAATTCCACAACGTTTATTCCTTGTGTTATTTTCTCGAGGGGGCACAATCCCTTATTCCTCTAAATTTTCTGGTCTTTGAAGCCATGCCACTTGCGGCATCGCATCAAAGAGGGGCAAAATGTAGACACCTAAAAAAAATTTAGAAAATAAAGTATTTTTATTTTTTGAAAAATCCCTGATGACATCATCATTTATTAATTAATTATTTATTTTATTTATTTATTTATTTTTATGTCATTAAATCTCTTTATCTTAATTAAAAACATTTAATTAAGCAATCCCTCCCAAAAATGTTTAAATCTTATTTAAACATTATCTCCTTATTTATTAATTATTTTAATTAATAAATTGACCAAAAATCTTAAAATAAATAATTTATTTATTTTTTGCCCAAAACTTGGCCAATTTCCTTAAGACCACTAACTAACCTCTTCCAAAATCTTCTAATCCTTCTTTAATTTCAATTAAAAGGCTAATCCCATCCTTTCTAACCCTAATCTCAACTCAAAATATTTAATTAAGATTAAATATTTAATTTTCATATTTATTAAATATATTTTAATAAATATTCCCAAAACTAAAAGCCTTTGGAATGAATAAAACATTTATTCCATAAAACCTAAGAAAACTCTAGACTCTTCTAGAAACTTCTCAACCCAACCTCTTCACCCATCCTAATCCTAAAATCCCCTTATCCTAATCCTAATCCTCCCCCTAACCTTGTCACATTCCCTAAACAAGGTTAGCCAACTCCTAAGCTTGACCCAAAGTCAACAAACTTGTAGAGGCTTCTCTTACATGCATTGAATACATTTAAGGCCTCCTTATCACTCTTACATACATTTATGGTGCATTTAAGAAGCCCCTCACCCCTTTTTTACACCCTTTGACCTTAGGCACATTTCCCAAATTGTGCACATTCCTCCCATCTTTCAACCCAATCCCCTTATGACACTTGTCACAAGGAGATAACCCTTCCCCTAATGAGCCTCAAACTCATTAAAGCTTTTGAGATAAATAAATCTTTATTTATCTCTTAAATTCCATATTTATCCTTAGAAAGCCTAGACTCTTCTAGAAAGTCTTCATCCTCATCCAAAGCCTAGACTCTTCTAGAAAGTCTTCATCCTTATCCCCTTGACTCAACCCCTAACCTTACCCCAAACTCTAACCTATCCTCCTAACCCAAGCCCTTAGGAAATCCTATAAATACTCCTCCTTCCAAGAGCAAATTATTAGCTTAGTTTTTATCATTTATTGCATTGTTATCATGAGCATTTTTAGCTAGATCATCTTAGCATACATCTTAATTGTTAGATTTCTTCATATTTTTCATGTTTTCTAACACATATTAGAATAGCTTAATGGATTAATCTTAGTTCATATTTCAAGCTTTTCTCATCATTTATGCATCACCATAAATCTCTCTCCATGCATT
Source organism: Chamaecyparis obtusa (assembly GCA_027943335.1). Taxonomy (NCBI): domain Eukaryota; kingdom Viridiplantae; phylum Streptophyta; class Pinopsida; order Cupressales; family Cupressaceae; genus Chamaecyparis; species Chamaecyparis obtusa. The sequence continues at coordinate 288,905 of BSBK01001340.1, read as the reverse complement.
TGAGAGCACACCCACATCCCTCTAATTGAAGCAAATCAAACATTTTCTCTATAGCACTTGTTTTTAGCAACAATTTTGAGGTGGCTTTGGTTTTGTTTTCATGTCTTATGCTGTTTTTAGTTCATGAACATGTTAGATTAGTCTAATGTTTGAATGTTTCGGCCTTTCAAGATAGGTAACAGGTTCAAAATCATAGTCTACACTAATGTTTCATATTAAAACAATTAGAATTATGGATTTAATCTATTTTTTTTAATTAGCATTCTAAGGTTGAGTTTTGGCCTTGATGGATGTATCTGATTATGTACTCTATTATTATATCACAAACCAGTACTGGGAAACAACATTGTAGTTTTTCTTCATTAATCTTGTGTGGGCATCCACATTTTCATTGGTCACGAAAGCCTTTGTTTGTTGTTGCCAGTCCAACAAGGCCTATACCATAGGTAATGGAAAAGAAGGTGCTCAAGTGCAGCTTGCTATAATGTTCATAACCATAACTGTCAAATTTACAATCTTGTAGTACCCTTGTTATCTTCTATCTATTCCCAGTTATGTCATATGTCCCTGATGAGTATATGGGAAATTTCTTGGCATTATAAACCTTTGTCTCAAAATGCAGTTATGGTTCTTCTGGTCCAATGTGTTGTTTATTGCATTTTCTATTCATGTGTTGGGTTAAATGTAATGACTATGGTAATATGAGTTGGGTTGATTGATTGGTTTGACCCACAAATTACAGACTTGGGAGTTTGAGGGATTGTTCATTGTTTAAGGCTTACTAGTGAATCAGCCTTGCACTCAAACATAGCAGAAATTATGTTCAACCAATTATGGTTGAACATAATTTCTGCTATGTTTGAGTGTAAGGCTGATTCACTAGTTTAAGAATGAACAATAGAGAAAATCCTCTATCATTTATGCTATTTTGTTTTACAGTCCTGTGATATATTTGTCCATTATATTGACATGATTACTTTCTTGATTGATTGGTTTGACCCACAAATTACAGACTTGGGAGTTTGAGGGGTTGTTCATTGTTTAAGGCTAGTGAGAGGGATTGTTCATTCTTAAACTAGTGAATCAGCCTTGCACTCAAACATAGCAGAAACATAATTTCTGCTATGTTTGAGTGCAAGGCTGATTCACTAGTTTAAGAATGAACAATAGAGAAAATCCTCTATCCTTTATGCTACATGGATATCTATACCCTATTGTAGAGCTCTCATTTCACCACAAGCTTTGAGCATGTTGGAAAATGTGGACTAATCAATTTGGCAACCCATTTATTTCATTTGGTAGAATAGTGTGATTGTCTCATGAGGACCCCCATGGCATCCACCATGCTTTGACACTTGTCATACATGTTAATAAGATTATTCTTAACCGTTGTAGCCCTTCTTCACAATCACCTCAAGTGCCATGTAGGTTTGGTGTTCTGCAAGTTATATGGAGTAGCCCATCCCGACGGAACATCTATATTCATATCTTCATTTTTTTTCAAGTACAAAAAACCCTCAACTATGACAGAAATGCATTGCATTGATGAGCTACTTCAAATATATTATGGCATCATGCTATTAAAAGGTTATACTCCTAAACTTTATTAAAGGCCTCCTCCCATAACATGTTAATATGATTTAGAACAATAGAGAGGGGGGTGAATCAGTTGTTCTCAGGTCCTGATGTATAAAACAAACTTCAAAACTTAACTTCAAATCAAATCAAGAAACCAAAATAAACTCGGTCATCATTGATTCAATAATAGAAACATATAATAATGCAGTCCACTACCCAGCTGTATCTAACTTGCAAATCATAGAAATGTTCAAACAAAACATCCACACAAGTATGACACCAGGATTTATAGTGGAAACCCAATGTGGGAAAAATCACTTTGTAATATGCTACTATTATTTTCACTTTTCTGAAGTGAGCTCGGTTAAAAGCCAACCCTATCAAAGGTTACAATACACACTGTCAAGTGTGACCCGATTAGAAGATTTCAATCACCCTGTTAAAAGTGAGTCTGGTCAAAGGACTTACATACACTCCATTAGAATGCAACCTCTGTTAAAAGGATTTAACATATGATTGTTAGGTCAACCTCTGTTAAAAGGATTTTGACTGTTACAATGGTTAGAAAGTAGCAGCAGTATTGATCTGATAAACATACAACTCACTTTGAAAATATCAGATCCAATTCCGTACACAAATGCTGGTTTACTGACTTTGAAACTTTGCCATCTCCATCTCTGATCTACTCGAAACTTTTCTTCAAGCAATCACCACACTTCTCCTTTAGCCTTTTCGCTTATACAGTCAATAAAACTTACTGTTCTTCTAGCATCTACTTCACCCATGCATACCTCATACCTAATGTTTAGGTTTCCTTAATACTTTCCTCTGTTAGGTTAACTTATCTTTTGCCGCTTAATCTCATTCGTAGATCTTAGGGTTAGGTCAAATTCAATGAATCTACTCGCTTTATGTTCTTCGGCTCCTCTTCTAGAATCATCTCAAATCTCTCAAAGATTTACAATAAAATATTTTACAAAGCATTAAATGCTTCCATACAATCAATAAATAAAGTCAACACATTTTACATAATCCAAGAATTCAACAATGTCAGCTCCAAATCTGAATTCTCTTCAAATATAAAAAATGTTGATGCTCGGTCAATACTGTGATCATCCACTCGATCTCCATGTAAAATGCTCGGTCACTACAAAAATTGTTTCCTCGGCATACACTGTCTCACTCGGCAATTTACTAATACTTGGTCGACACTAGATTTTGTTCGGCAATCACTAACTCGGTCGACTCTGTCATAACTTGACTTATTCATGATTTCTTCATTTTTGCTCGGTTAAGCCTACCAGTTTAGTTTTCAATCTTACTAAGATAAACAATACATTGTCTCATCATTGTACAACATAGTCAAGTACACTTTGTGGTATCAAGATAACTCAACCTTTCCTTAGGTGCTATTGTTACCATCCTTGCCACCAATCTTTCACAACAACTCAATAGATATAGTACTTTCCTAAGTAGCAACAGTTTTACCAATTAAGGTTTGACATCAATGACAATACAACAATTGTTTCAATTACAGTTTCCAACATAACATGCTTCATTAAAAAATAATGCTTCAGGTAAGAGGTTGAGTTTGTTTAAACAATGAACAATCCCTCAAACTCCCAAGTTTGTAATTATGGTTGAACATTCTGCTATTTTTGAGTGCAAGGTTGATTCACTAGTTTAAGAATGAACAATCCCTCTCGCCAGCCTTAAACAATGAACAATCCCTCAAACTCTCAAGTTTGTAATTTGTGGGTCAAACCAATCAATCAAGAAAGTAATCTTTTGTCCAGAATACCTTCTTGCAAGAATAATTTGGATGGATCACTTCAACCTCAGCATCCATGTTTCCCACTTCTTTTGACAGTACTAAATATGTCATAACGCAATGTTGATAACATGACAATATTAAATATAACATGAGAACATTAAATATAACACGACAACACTACAATATATCATAACTAATTATGGTTGAATCAGCCTTGCCACTTTTTGTTTTTCTCAATGAATTTTGTTTAATTTTGGGATTGTTGTGGCTCATGAAATCTCAAGTATGAGTCTAATAGACTTTGTAAATGTAGAAAGTTGCATTATTTGTATTGTTCCAATATAATTATTTGTATTGTTCTAATATAATTATATGTATTATTTGTATTGCATTATATGTTATAATATTTATGTAATAAATGTAGTAAAGATGGTGCGGTGCATTATTGATATAGGCTTGATGGCTCTTGTCAATGTGTCAAACTGTCAATGTGGTGGTGGGCAGTGCGTGTTGAAGACTTCACAAACACAAAACAACCTTGGACGATAATTTTGGTGCTGCCCAAATAGAAAACAGGTTGCTAATGTGTATATTTTTAATGTTTGTAATGTAAATATTATTCATTATATTATAAGAACTAATGTAGATTGGGCATCACAGGGAAATAATGGCTGCGGATACTTTAGTTGGGTCGATGACAACTCATCTGCATCGATCTGCCCATCTCCACTTATCCGCGATGAATGATTTGAGTGTAAAACGTGTCAGACTAGGGCAAATGCGGAAATTATATTTTTACGATGCCTTCTCTATATTGTAATTGCATATCTTTGTTGCGACCATATGCGGAGATGAGCTCAAGAATTAGTCAGTTTAGTATTTCCATATTGTAACTAGTATTTTAATATGGATATGGCGTAACTTCTCTTTGCGTCAAGTGCACATATATATGGTTTCCATCTTTTTTTACAATAATTCTTCATGTTTATGGCTCAGGTGAGCCCCAATTTGCTATCAGTCACATGATTTATTAGTGTTTTCTTGGTTATTGCTTTGTAGAATTCTAACCTAGGTTTCTAGAGAAATTTTGAGGTTAACAGAGATATATCATGTACGAACTCATTTAATTGGTCGTGTTTTGATCTTGACAAGCGTGGATCATTTAGGTAAGAATCAAAGGAGTTTATAGAAGGTAATAATAATTAATAAGATTTTATTAAAAACTCATACAAAAGTTAGGAGCTGAATGTACTTCATTGGTGTACTAACAAAAGCACAAAGTAGTCGTATGCTCTATGTATGCAGTGTCCACAAACAAAAACACGAGTTCGGGCATGAGAGAGTGTCAAAGACTCATCAAATTATAACACTATATTTGCATTATGTAAATGAGGAATGCCTTGAATTCAAGTTGTAATTTCATATCTGCATTATGTAATGAGGAATGCCTCATTCAAGTTGTAATTTCATATCCGTTAATGAGGAATGCCTCATCCATTTAATTGTAATCTTATGTTTTGGGGATAGGCCGGAGGTTTTCTCCACCCGGCTCTTTCCTACCGGTACTCCTATTGAGCTGGGCTAGCAACATTTTGAAAAAAATAAATAATAAAATGAATGGCTTGTTTATAATGATGACTTGTGTATTTTGGAGTTTGTTATTTTATAAATTTGTATAGGAATTTTTTATTTTTAAAGTTATACAAAATGTTAAAATTTTAAAAAAATTATAAACATAATTTTATTTCAAAAGATTATAAAATTAACCTTGAAAGAAAAATAAAATAAATATTCAAAAATGCCTACAAAATGTGAAAAACATAATTACATTTGAAAAAATTAAAAAAAAGTTATACAAAATGTAAAAATTTAAAAAAATTTATAAACATGATTTTATTTCAAAATATTATCAAATTAATCTTGATAGAAAAATAAAATAAATATTCAAAAACGCCTACAAAATTTGAAAAACATAATTACATTTGAAAAAATCACAAAAAATTATACAAAATGTTAAAAAAAATTTAAAATTATAAACATAATTTTATTTCAAAATATTATAAAAATAAATAAAATAAATATTCAAAAATGCCTAGAAAATGTAAGAAACATAATTACATTTGAAAAAATCCAAATTGTTTATATTCAAATTCTTATTCACTGCATATTCCAGTTCCATATTGTGGCACCCAAACGTCGAAAATACATTTTCTTAGTCATCTTCCAGGTGAACCAAATGATTCCAACACATATTCCGAATATCCTTTTGAAGATATGTATCTTCCAGAATTACAGCATATTCCAGAATTGACTATATCTAGCATTCTGTATGCCATGTACCAAATGATAGAAACTCAAATTCAAACTTTACCGTCTTACTACTCAAACCAAGATATCTGGCATCTCCACCAACAAAAACCTGCAATCAAATTGTTGCCTGTTAATTTTATAGCCGAAGATTCTTTTCTCGTATGAGACAACGATATTGTCACAAATAAGAAAATTTGGCAATTCTTTCGTACAAAGTTGGTAATCTCACTTTATTGTAAATAACGCTGAATTTAATGAAAAAACTTTTCGATTTTCAAACAATAGTAATCATTTCTTTCAGCGAATTCTGCATTCTCACCGTCCATAATACTTCAAAATTAAAAATTGTTGTAAGAACCTAATGATGTTCACTGGACTTCACATGAATTTTGGTTGCATTCTATGCAGTCACAATATTTGATAATTACTTACTATATACGTTAGCTTAATTCTTGGGAACACAAATAAAGCGTCGTTTGGAGCATGTCAAACGGGTGAATTAAACTTCTAGAAGATTCTCAATCTCAACTTTAACCAACAATGCAACCTTGGGGTTTATATTTTATATTTTTTTTGTTTAACAAGTTTAGCATGAAGATATAAGTTGATGTTATGAGTTGCAATTGAGGATCAATATGTACTAGCAATCGCACTTTAGTGCGCAATAGGTACGCCGTATTTATGAGGAACAAAATATGCTTTCCTTTTTTAGGTAGTAATAGATTATTATGTGTAAAATTATTTAACTGAATAGAAACATTGTTAAATAGGTTAATTATAATCACTAATAGTTGTCATACCTTAAAATTGACAATGCCTAAACTTTTATATTTAAGTTGCTTCACAACTAGGAATAAAACATACATTAATTAAGAAGTTTGTAAATATATTAAAATTTGGGCTATGTCTCTGAATTGCGAGTACTCTTTCAAAAATGCAACCAAGGCATAAGCCCCACACAAGAGCTCCAAGCCAAGGAAGCAGGAAACTATGATGAGGTTTTGTGTCCTATGATCAGATCGACTCTTGGGGAATAGTATTTCTAGACGGATAGGACAAAGATCAGATCAGAAGGTGCTTTGCAGGAGCTTGTAGATTCTAATTTAGGCTAAAAATCACTAAAGATATCAAATTGGAAATATCTAATCCTATTCTTATTATAACTGGAATCAGAAACCTCCTCAAATTTTGTATGTCTTGGCTTATGCTGCTTGTACCACTCCAATATCCCGCCCCATCGAAAGAACCCAAAAAAGACAACTGAAACTAGTAGAATTTATACCACTCATAGAGTTGTGAGCAGAATTCAATGTAACAGAAGAGTAGGAAGTAGCGCTCATATGATCTCATACACATCATTGGCTAGGAATTCTTCTTCCTCTCTCAAATATGCATTGAAATCCAAATAAAGAACAAAAAATACTAATAGGCATGATTTTAAATTAGACCAAATTCAAGGCTGCAATAGCCAGGGGAATTTGGGTCTAATTTAAGGTGTTCTAATGAATATAAGACCGTGGGAATCAGAGAGAAATGAAAAGCATCCAGGATTATGCTCTTACGCTGAAAACCAGTGCTTGATAGAAGTAAAACAACAAAAAGGACTGAGATAGGGAAGTTAAAGCAAAATCGTGGCCTTGCAATTTAAGCTTTGGGAAACTCCCTTTACATTATTCTTCCAACCATTTTTTTTGTCCCCTTTCTTCACATGGATCTTACAATGTCTTCATTAATTTTCCAAGCTTACAAGACCTATGATTTCTCTAAATTCTAACTCAATAGCATGTGGAATGCATGAATCACCATAAACCCACCAAGTGGATTTGTTGAATGGCGGGACTAAATGGTCCATTTGAGCGCTAAATGGCTATTTACTATTCATTAATTATTTTAGAAATAGAAGACAATTGCAGTGTAATTTAAATTATATTATCTATATAAAACAAGTTTATTTGGTATTTATTAAGACATGGCCACTTAACTGTGACATGCATTCCTATTCCTGTGACACTTAATTAATTTTTCTACTATTGTGGAGGCTAAGACAATTAAACGATGATTAATTCTTTATTGTTCATCCAATCAAACAGCCAAAATTTGTTGCATAAATTTAGCTTTCAAATTTGTGCAAGATAAGAATATATTTTTTACCGATAATTTGAATAAAAAATATTTTGGCTGTGTGTTATTGGTCATTCCATGCGGTTGCAGAAGGGTAGGAAATGTTTTGAAATTTCCAATGCAAGAGAACACGCATTCTTCCAAACTCTACCCTGCAGGTGACTGCATACTGTCTGTAAACCATTTATTATGTGGTATCAGATTATCACCGATTTCGACATTCTGGCAAGGGTTTTAAAAAATTTACATCTGCATGTAGAGATGGTGTGGACATGCGATATATGAACAGGTGTACTACACGTGAGGTGTTTTCCAATCTCAAATCCAAGGTGCTCTGTAAAATTTAGTTCAAAGAGTTGCTTCTCTTGGTGAATACTATGGTTGCAGGTTATGCTTTTAAATTCTTTTGTCAAATGCAAGTGGAAGGAGTAGCTCCAAACCGGACAACTATAGGAAATGTTCTCTCCACCTGTGCTAATGCACAAGCATTGAGACAAGGTAAGGAGATTCATTGTTTTGCCAGAAAGCAAGGAATTGATTCTGCCGGTTTGTTGCTATTTCCATTCCCACATCTCTCAGCATTTGCATTTGACACTACTACTTTCCAAAATTTTCAGCCTACATATGATTATGGTGGCTTCAAAGGCCGAAAAGGGGATTCCAAAGCACTAAAAGACTCATATTTCGATGGGCATCATTGATTAGAAGGGTTTTAAGGTTAAATTGCTTTGAAGTCATTTAATTTGGTTAAAAAATTGAGCTGCAGAAAAAATGACTTCATTTTCTCAGTGGTTAAATTTTGGGTTTCTGATTATTTTTCTTTGATATAATAATATTGTTTTGAAATATGAATATCTGTGGAATTGATTTCTAATTTTTTTCTTTGTCAGCGTTTTTATTTGCTTCAAATTTTTTTGTGGTCTCCTAAATTATGATCCTTATGTCAGTACGTCCAACGTCTTTATGATATTTAATATAACTCATCGAGGCAACGTGGTATTTTCTATAGCCTTAGCATTTTACATCCGTCGCCTGTGATTAAGGTTTCTGTGTAAATCATTGCTAGAATTGAAAAGAGAAATGCATTTAATTTGCTAATATGCAAATATTTGAAACCCTCTAAATCGGAGTATTTTCTTAACACTGAATAAGAGTATTAGTCTGAAATGAAGCCAAAAATTAGCTGAAAGGAAAAGCCAAAAATTATTCATTTGCTTTGTCTTCAGCTAGAAATTTCACTGTAAACTATCACAATGCAGATATTTGTACCAATTTTTTGAAACCCTATGCCAATCGTTTGGCGGATAGAGAAAACCAATCAAAAGGAGGCGACATAAATGACGGTGCTCGAAAAAATGAAAAAGACAAAAAGAAGTAATGAATCAGAAATAAGAACTGACTAATGAAAAGGAAAAAAAATCTAACAATATGGATGAAAACAATGGTCGTCATTAGCTCTCCACCACTTCCAGCCATTGATCGGGCAAAATCAGCTTGAACCCTTTCATAGGGAAACACCTACAACATAATAAAACTTTTCATTAATAATATAAAATCTTCCAATAAAAAAATACATAAATAGAACACAAACTTTTATGCAAAACTTTCTTTTATCTTATTAATTTTTTTTTTAAATCTTTCCTTATGTTAATGGTGTCCTCTAGTTGCCACGACTAGTGTTTTTTTCTCTTTTGATTCCTACCATTTTATAATTAAAATTAGATTCTATTTTAATAAGGGATAAACATGATATTTTATTTTATCGATTCTTAGCCACTAGGGAAGATAGTTTTCTTAAATGCATTGCCTCGATTTGCAGCAACCACCAAAAAAATTATTACAGAGACTGGTTTTGTCCATTTCTGTTCAGATTAGTCTATTGTTTCAATTCTTAGCAGCGAGGAAAGGTATTATTCTATTTCTTATAGAATACTAGAGCACCAACTGGAAAAAATCTCAATCATGAATCGACCATTCATTAAGATGCGATAAAAAATGACTCTGCATATCGTCATCTAGGAATAAAAACACACTATGAGCATTAGAACACGAGCGAACCAGCCAAATATATTAAAATACATGTTACAATGTGAAAATATTATATCTGTCAATTGAGATTTGAAAGCATAATCCTCACAATTGAAATATGTGCAATCTTTACATATTGTTTTACATGAAATCAAATTCGGTGTAGATTTATACTTGCTGTGTTTGATGCGAAAACCATGGCCATGGAATCCCTAGCACTTGCACCAACAAGGTGCAATGGTTACGCCGATAGTGTGAAATACAGTGCAATCAAAGAATTGCAGAACTATTGTAGCATACATCTGGATGCTAAAACAACATATTCAACCATACAAGTGGAATACGGTTCAATTGAAGTGGAATACAGTTCAATCAGAGAATCTGAAATACAACTTTACAAGTGAAATACAGACCAATCAAAGAATGCAATCATCTTTTTTATATCTTCAAAACGTGTATGGCTTGCTCCCAAATCCACGCAGTGCTTGGTGCATGCACTCTAGCAGTATCCTACAAATATGAAACTCCAACAGTTAAATCTCTAAATTAATTCCACTAGATGTTACCTTTGAACATCTTGCATTCCTTCAAAGTCTTAAAGAGATGCCTACTGTAGTTGTTGACAATATTTTTACTTTGTTTAAAAGTTGAAACAAATACTGGCTTATGTTGCTATAACAACAATTTTCATACCACTGTTGCAGTGGCTAGTGAAGTTGCAGTTAAAGTAATTGGGCCCCTTCTTCAGAGTTACTTTGTCATTACTAGATATCAGGGATGGGGATGCTCCTTTATTGCAGCTCTTGTAACCTTCTGAATTTACACTCACTACATCATGAGCTCCTTTTGTATACTTGAACCCTGCAATATACCCATCCATCATAAACAGTAGATTAAAACAACAGAGCTTAAAAAGATTGCAGATATTCAGAAGTTAAAAAAATAAAAAATTATTGGATAAGCCAAAAAAAATTACAAAAGGTAAGAGATTCAGAAAATGAATGCTTGTGACTATTGTTTAAACTTCAAACCATTGGATTAAACAGATGGGCTCCTAACATGTTAGTACCTCATATGGAGACAGGAGAAGGGACTTCTAATCTCCCCTGTCCTGCTTTACCAATTGCTCTAGGATGCCCATGTGACTGTCAATTTTTGTCAGTTTTATTTTGATTCAAGTTAAACTGAACAATATCCAATGATTAAGCTCTTTCCAGTAGGAGAGCGATAAGGCTTTACCACTTTCTGTTAACTTACAAGAGGGTATAGTCCACTTATATAAGAGAGGGCTACAGCCAACCAACCCACCTCAGTCAAATAGGAATCCACCATAACCAACCTAATGGAAGAGGATCTTACTATAAACAATCAATCCAATGGAAAAGGACCATCCAGGCCACCAACTCAACGGGAATGTATTCCTTAGGTCCTTAGATCCATATTTGTACATATCTATGAAAAACAAATCTATCATAGCAGCTAAAAATTAAAAAATATGATAGTCAAGGGTGTAGCCCCCATAGCCTGATTCAGTACAACCAAAAAAGTGCAAAAGAAGTCATTGATAATGGCATTGAGGTTAGGCTCAAGACTGTTTGAAGTTGCAGGTACTTAGGTTATGTTAAGTGATTTCAGATTCCACATTTGCTCTAGGTTTTAGGGTCATTTATATAGCAATTAGGTGAATAAAAGCCTACAAATATTACTACTTAGGTGTGATGATGGGAAAGGTGTTGAATTTGTTATTCCAAGACACTATCCACAATCCACTAATTCATTGATCCCAAAACAAAATACACCTGTGTGATTGGTCAAATCTATTTAGATAAAATATAATTTTACTTGAAACTACAAAACCCACTCCAATATACAACCCCTCGCCCTTCTGATTAATTTAAGTCATTACCAGCACTGAACACCAATTCCAAATAACAATATATTTGTATATATCTGTGAAATAGATATCTACAGTATAAAAGACATTAAAGTTTCCACATTCCATGTTAATATGAACATTTAAAGACTTCTAATCGATATTTCCTATCATACTTATTTATTCATCATCCGAATTTAACTATGTTTATCTAGAATAGTTGAAAAATTAAGTACAGGCAGTAAATCCTGAATGCTCCTACAAGTCTTGTTCAAGGCGCACACATGTCAAGGCTGGAAATGTTTGTAGTTGACTTTGCTAATTAGTGGTGTTATTTTGCATGTTGTGCGGGCAGAGTTAGCAGAGTTGGCAGAGGAAGAAACAAATAAATACACTTACATGGGCAAGCAGGGTCCTTGCTATCATTGTGGGATACCCTGTGAGTTTAAAGGTCTTTTTGGACTTCAAATAATAAAAAAATAATTGTGTGTGTTATATAAATGAAAGGAATTTAACATTTCATTCCATTCAAAGTTCTCTGTTTTTGTAATGTTGTCAAATATGGTGGGTATTGATAGATATGCCAACTGATTACTCCAGGTTTTTCAAGCGATAATGCCCCAGGCTTACAGTTATGCCAAGGATGATTGGGACCAATACAGAAAGCATGCGAAAGACAGAAGTGAGAGGGAATTAACGATGACATAACCTGGTGATAATATCGCAAGTAATATTGAGTTAGGTTTATATTCCTATATTCCTATGAAGTCATAGAATTACAGTTTATATTGTTTCAAAACTCAAGATCCTATAATCATGTTATATACGGTTGTACATAGCATCCCTATTCAGATAGTTGTTTCTTACATTTCAGTTAAGGTCGGGGCAAGCTAGGCAATAAACCAAGATGTGCCCTTCACCATAGTGAGGTAGCGGGTTCCTTGAACATACTCACACATTGAGAGATAAACAGAAACTTTCCATCCACCTTCACTTGGCAATGGCAACACCCTGGTGTACCCAGTAACAACACCGCTCTCTACAGGCTCAAATGAACTCCTCCCTTCATCCACAGAAGAACCCTTTAAAACATACTCAATTCTGTCACCTGCTCTTGTGCTCCCCTTCTCTGCAACCCTGAACAGAGCATTTGTAATTCAACCAGAAGTTGTCTCAGTAAAACCCTAACAAACAAGTTTTCTTCAGTAAAACCCTAGCAAACAAGTTTTCTTCAATAAAACCCTAACAAGCAGACAACAAATTCTATGCCATGCAATCGCTCTGTAGCCATTTCAGTCCCAAATTGGCTTCAGAAACCCTAGAAAATTACCTAATTTCTTACCTACAAGCCCGTCATCTTCTTCTGCTAAGTCGCAGAGGTGTGGTTCAAAAACGAAGAATACATTTCCGAATTTTCTGCTCTCCCCACAGTGTACGAATTACACTGACGAACCTTTCAGAAATGGTTATACTGGCTGAAACCCTGCGACTTGCTTGCGATGACGCTTTTAATGAAATCTTTTGTCGTGAGCTTTTCAAGCAACAATGCCAGTGTCTGGAACACCAAAACCCTAGATAAATATGGAGAAACCCCAAATGACACGATTTTAAAATCTAAAGAAAATAGAATATGAGATAGCGGGAACCTTTCTTGTGAGGGAGTTAAGTCTTTCCAAATGCACGACTGTCTTTTATGTTCTGTAACGCAGGATGGACGACTCACAATACTCCAATGGCAGTCATTGCCTTTTTAACCAATAACAATCGTAGATTAAAAAACTTAGCCTAGCCTCTTTCAAAATGAAAACGCCTACGGCGTAATTAATTAACTAGCAATCGCACCTTAGTGTGCAATGGGTATGCCGAAGAGGTGTGGGAGCTCAAGTAGGAATAAATTTGGTCTATTTTTTGTATACATTTGTGTAGTATTGGTGATGACATTATCAAATACTCTCTCTCTATATATATCCAATACATATAATAGATTTACCTAATATTAGTATTAATATAAATACAAACTTCACCATTACAATAACTAATTTTAAGTACAATAAATAAAAAGGTTTTTCTAAATAGATTTCTATGGTGGTTGATTTTCCATTAACAAAATAACAAATTATTATCACTTAATTAAAAAAGGTAAAGATAAAAAACCTAAGCTACATTCTCAAACGAAACTAAATGCTAAAATTCAAATACCTAAAACTTTGACATCTTGTCACATCATGCAAACTTCAACAAATATTTTTAAATAACCAAAAAAATAAATGATAATAAACAAAATACAACATTTGGTATTAAAAAGGTGATACAATCAAACCAATTTATAAGACTGCCTTTCCACAATTTTCATTTCTATCCCCTCAGTGTAAATGGAAAAATCGCAATCAATTGAAAAGACTTTTGACGGGAAACCTATTACACGGTCTAACATGGTCACTAATGTGTTGGGCCTAGAGTCCTTACTTTCCCTTCTTTGTGTTAGATGGAAAGAAAGATATAGGATAAATTTGTTTTAATCTCCACGCACAATCGAGAAGTAGTGTGTATTCTTTAATGGGCACATTTGTTTTAGATCTTCCTCCTTCCTATGTTTTAGGAAAATCATTAAAAAGACTATTATAGAAATAGTACAGCAAATTGCAATCTCATTTATGTGTCATGGTTGACTCAAAATGTTATATCTAATCCTTTTCTTTTTTGGACGTGGCTATCTCCCTGAAGGAATGCACCGCCGTACACATTTAAAAAACCCGAAAACACCATGAAATTTCCTGAAAATTTCATGATCTGTTCTTCATCATAAGCATGTTCTGGATCAAAAACAACCAAAAATTTCCAGAAAAAAACACTGCATTTTTGCAGATTTGAAAAAAAAAAATTAATATAAGGTGCGTTCTATCAGGAGGATAGCTGCCCCCTTCTTTTTCACAGTAATGATCTCATTTATGTGTCATGGTTGACTCAAAATGTTATACCCAACCCTTTTCTTTTTTACTCAAATGTACAAAGAAGATAAGTGTAATATGAATATTTCTATTTAATATATGATCACCTGAATTTGATGGAATTAGTGCAAGATTAGATTTTCGTATGGAATCGCTCATCATCTATTATAGGAGAAATGTATCTGAGATAAATTTACAACATATTTACCGTTTAGATGAGGAGGGTACAATATTGTCTATTTAACATCCCCTGTAAAATATTGGGACTAATATGTTTAATGAAACAATTAACAATACATTTATTTGTATATACAGAACACTAAACCCTAACTCCTCACTTCTAGACAACTTTAGTAACCGTCAACAGAACGAAACATTCTCAGAGACACGAGAGAGAGCATTGTGTCATGCAATTGGCCCACCTGCTCTTCGAAAGGGGATTTTTCATTACCTTAGTGAACTTTTCTGGATCCACAACAAAAAGAACAATTTGGAGAAATCACAAGAAGATGCCTAGCTTGCTCTTTGGTCCCTTAAACCGGTAGTCTCATAGACAAAAATTTTCCCACAGTGGTTTTTCCACTACCCATCATCCCTGCCAAACAAATTTTTTTTAATAAGTTTGCAGTGTTTTATATAACATACCAGACAAAAATTTTCTCCAATCTTATTTATAATCACTTCTCTTCTAAATGTGCTTATACTGCAAAATATAAATGGATTTGCTTTCATGTTCTAAAACATACCGACAAGAAATATGCTCTTCCCATCCATGCCAAAAGAAATCTCTTCTGCTTTTTTCTGCATGAAACTTCATTGATTAAGAAATCGGTGCCACTTCCAAACAAGTTACCAACCAACGCAGTATATAAACGATGCTAAAATGTTTTCAAGAAATGATTAAAGTTCAAGATAAGACTGTGTCCCATGATCTTTGGATGATTAACAGAAAAGGATGAAAAATAAACTTTGATGCATACCTTCAGAACTAATGCCTCCTAGTTATTGCATGTGTCTGTTTCAGAAACTGTTACATATTAAAAGAGAGGCCTGTTAAAAATAGCAAACATTACAGTCTAATATGAACACAGAAAGGTGGCTATCTGAAAAATAAAATTGACCAGTTTCAATATCCAAAGATTGATTCTCACTGATATACCGATTGGACGCAAACCAGCGCGTTACTGAAAAACAATCGAATAGTATGTATTGGAAGCAAGTGTTAAAACTCAAAAGCGCTTGGTATTTGGTAAGAATAAGAACCAGATATATTCCCTTATCCCATAACCAGGACTCACATAATTAGGAGGACGTCTTTAGCCCTTTCAATGGAAACAAGGATACTGTGGATATGATAGAGAAACGCATATTTGGGAGGCAGAGTTTACTATCCCAATAAATACATGACCAAACAAGCCTTATCATGTGATGGGGAAAAGATCTACAATCAGGTCTGTAATATGAAAAAAATTACAGAGAGAAATTTCCTTCAATAGCATTGCAATTTCAAGCACACTGAAGCATAAGCATCTCATCTATTTAAGAAATATTAGCCTTTTGGCTACCCAAATCCTAGTATTCGTACGGATGGCACTCTAATCCTGATGACTTTTTATCATATTGGACTAGATAGAGGAGAAATCTTCTAAGCACCACACTTCAACAGAATAGCATTTCAAACTGTTTACCATTATAGTTAACATATTTTAGCCCAACGACAGACTAAGGAATCATTTATCCAAGACAAAAAAAGAAATTAAAAATCCCAATGTTCAGAATGACTTACCAGTGCATCCCCCATTGTAAGAAGAGCAAAAGATTGAAAATGTGGGCAATCTAGCTTGATGTGAAGGTCTCCTGAAATTCAAAGACCGAACAGAACATGCGAGGGTCTGTTGCTGCTGATATTTCCAAGTGCCGGTAGGCAACACAGATCCTTTTAACATCCTCCCAGGATTCTGCAACCCTAAATTGCAACATAGCTGTGAGTTTATCGTACTACAGGACTCCAATCTCAATATATCCATGTATGATCTGCCACTGCAATTGAATGAATTCAGAAAAGCCTAAAAAATGTCAAAACTGAATCTTAGACTAAATGTTCTCCCCTCTTTCTGCAATTGGGTGTTTCGGATCTCAAGAATCCAACACCCACAACTCAAACTGAAATTGGGTTTCTCTGAATGAATCATAAAAATGAGAACCCAGTCAAACTTTTCAACAACCAGCTGCTGATGGATTTCAGTTTCTGACCATCGCAGACGGCTTACCAGCAGAGCATGGTCGTCTTCACAGAGGTTTCTGAAATCCACAGACAGCTAGACAGAAGTCCTGCATGCTGACGTCCGCACAAGGTAAACCCCATTTTCGGAATCCACAGGTAGCGGGTTCGAAACCCCGGGGCTCACGACATTTTTTATGATGGTCTGCACAGTGAGACGCGTGAGAATCTTCCCTTCCGAGTACTGATCATCTCTCTCGGTGCCTAAAATAATAGTCTTGCTGATGTTTTTCCCCGTCTGGTATGTGTAAAGCTGAACAGTTTTCCACCATTCGCTCACAGAGGGACTGACAGCGCGTGAATCCGAGAAAGAGAGCAAAAAAATCCTTGATAATTTGCTTGCTGTAGGGTTTCCAGTCACCGTACCAGATTATATGCACCGTTATGTCGTCAGTGAGGACGGGGCCCATGTGGTACTTGAGCTGAACCAGGTCAGAGGAACCCTCGTTCTGCTTCGAGGATTCGAACCCTAGACCTCGGAATGCCTTCAATTGCGCCGCCTCCGCCAGCCCCGCCGCCAGGATCACCGCCACGGCCGCCGCCATGAACAGGCCCAGGTTCTGGTTCCTCATTCTGCAATTTTTACTTCATCCATCGGCGCTTAAGTCGGTTGCGGGCACAAACATTCTCAGAGACACGAGAGAGAGCATCGTCAAATTAGGCAGCGACTTGGAGAGGGACCCACCACATAGAAGATATTTGCGATCACCTAAAATACTCCGCGAAAATGACGAACGGCCAGGATCGTTTTGATGGTAGTCATTTGTGTCTGCAGCAGTTTCAACCGTAGGATGGTTTATTTTGCCAAAGCCCTTTCAAAGGGAAACGTCTACGGCGTAACAAGTTTAAACAAAGAATTTTATAAATTTATGTAAGAGACATGAATGTTCACATTGTTGTCAACATCTAAACATTTTCCAATTTTTATATCTTTTTCAAAATGTATTCAATCCACCAAGACATCGTGTCTCTTATAATAATTGTACTATGTTCTAGAGAATCTAACAGATGAGGAATGTTCAAGGATTATTTCTAAGGTATCATTTGATAATCCAACATCTTTCCCCAAGTACATGGCCAACATTTAAATAATAGGAAAACACGTGATCATGATCATATTAAGAAGGATTTGTGTAAAGTCTTATGAATAACAAATGATGTCAATTGAAGGAATTCTAGAATCATAACTAACATCAGTTAATTTAGAATTTGTCAAAGTAAGTTATTTGGAAGAAATAGATATGACATTCACATTGAAAGAAGGTGATTGGGAATGAAGCTCCACACAAGTTAGGTTCTATGGGAACTTTAATTCCTTGTTCATTTATACCACAATCATTGACTCTAGAGATTCAATTTTACAAATTAATCTGAATGAATAAAAGCTATTTATGTGAGAACCAAGCTCATTCTATTCCTTTTAATATATAGAAATAATAATATCACACATATACTTTGATTTCATGAAATTAGTTTATTTAAAATAAAAAATTTAAGGAAAAAGCTGGTACAAGTTCAAAATAAGAGGCTTAACACTAATCTAATATAAAATGTTGACCAATATAATTTATTTGCGATCACAAATGTTTATTAAATGTCTTAAGTTAAATATAAATTTTACTACACTTTATCAAGATCTCCACTAACTAATTTTAGAATGATCAATAAAATGTACAAGAAAAACCATCACAACCTAGAGCCTTACAATTATTCAAAATAATGAGAGGTTGAATAAAAAACTCATCGACCTAAAGTAGTGCCACAAAGAATTATCTTGTTTAGAAAAAATCACTTGAACCATGTAAACTTGCTCATAGTGATAGAAAATCCGATTGTTATAATTGCTTGTGAACTATGATGAGCATGGAAACCTTGAAAAATTTCTTTAAAATCTCTATCATTGGTATGGAGAAATGGATATGACATTTTATGTATGGTCCACAAATAGCTGAACTCTGTGATAGTTACTTGCAACCACCTTTAGTTAGTTTTACTTTTGGCGGCTCCTGTTTGATCACAGTTTTGCATCCACTGTAATTTTATTTTAGGTAGAATTATAATTGAAATCAGTGTATTAAGGCTGCTAATAAGAAAATGAAGAGAACCAGATTTAATGTCTTTTCATCTTTCATTGAATTTATGAAAAGTCGGCGAGGAAATGGAACAGTTTTGATTGTCAGGCGGTGATCGTGTTATTTTCAATGAAAATGGGTGTATTTTGAGATTTACTTGCATTGATCAATATCATTAAAGAAGTTTCATATCGTTACTTTGAACTTCAACCAGTGATATGGCAACTCAAGCGAATTGAGAAATTTGAAAACGGGTTATGTTACATAAAACATTTTTATTATTTTATGAGGTCCTGCATGGATGGTTTATTTTTTTGTTCATGTATGTAGATGCCAATTCATCTCATTTATAACATTCTGGTTTGTTTTTAATTTATTTAAAATTGATAAACATAAATATATAGGATGAAGAGATTATGTATTAAAATTTAGAGTTGAGGTATATAATTGGAGGACATAAGTAGTATGAGATTATTTTTAATAATTAGATCGACAAAGTTCAAAACAAAAAAAAAATGGCTATAAAGAATACAAATAATTAAGTACTATAAGAATATGATTTTATAAGGGACATAGTCATCAAGATCATTAGTTTACTAGACATAACAAAGAAAGCATAACAATTATGTTAAAAGAGAAACTTTAATGTTAGATAGGGGATCTTGGCCATCTAGGTTATCACACATGCCACCTAGCAAATCCCTATCATCCCAATGGAAATCTCAACTGATAAGAACAATATTTATACTTTCCTCATGATCTTCCTATAATTTATAGTACATAATCCTCAATAGAGATAACAAAAACTAGAAAAGATAATTTTCCTTGATTGGGTGGGGCCCATTTACATCATTGAGAGTGTTGCATGCTTTTGGAGTTATCCCCTTTAAAATTTGAACTTGCACAAAACCCAATCAAATCTCTCTTGCCTACCTTGAACCTTGAACCTTGAACTTGAACCTCAAGAAATTTCGGTTCAAAGACCATCTAGTCCCAAGTACAAGCTATCGACGTCCTTGTATTCATTCAAGTGTAATGTGCTTTTCGCAGCTTGAACTTTGAACTTGAACCTCAATAAATTTTGGTTCAAAGTGCAAAGTTCATTTTGTTTCCCCTCAAGTCGTCGCAAGATACACTTAGTCTTTCCCGTGTCATGGAAGTTGCAATTGTTGAACCTTGAACTTGAACCTCAAGAAATTTTGGTTCAAAGTTCAAGGGTTCCATCCTTCGTGTCCTTTATGGGTCCTCATTGTATTGGTCAGTCCTAATTTTTGACGTGATGAACTTCAAACATTGAACCTCACTAAATCGTGATTCAAAGTTCAAAGTTCGAAGATGTGATATGCCAGATCTGACCAAGCACATGTATGATCTTTGCGTTTCCTTATGGGAAATGATTGAAAAGATGGGTGTTAAATATTGGGCAATTAAAGTAACATGTAATGAAAATAGAGTACCTGCGGAGTTCCATTCACATTAAAAGGCAGTGGGTGTCATGATATCAGAGAAAGTTTCCATAATTGGAGGTACAATAGCCGAAGCAAATATGTATTAAATACTTCTCTTTTGCTATTATTGTTTGCTCTACATACACAAGTGCTTGGTTGCTGCGAAAGACGAACACAAGTGAGTTAACAGTTCTCTTTCTTTTAGGAGACATGAGTTGGTTAACTGATGAGTTTTTAGAAAAATCCCTCTCTGTAATTGTTTCTTACATTTTCCCTACTATGTTATTTGGGGTTTGTCTAGTTTTCTTCTACTTCTATTGTTGAGTTTTCATATAATTTCCTAGAAAACCCCAAGATGCCCACCTTTACAATTAAGCTTCCCAAAGAAGGTAATCCTTCTTCTGTAGTGAGTTTCCTTTCGAAAAGAGGGGACACAATTTTAGTAGACCAAGATATATAGGAAATAGTGAGCCAATAAAAGAATGTGGAGTCGGGATCAATGGCGGACAAAATTTCTTAGAGTGGTTTGATTGAAGTTGCAAGCTTTCCCGAAGCCATGCCTTGTTTTGAATTGGTACTTGAGTGCTGAAATAGAAATAATGTGGTGGAGAGATATATATAAATACTATTTCTAGTGACCCTTTAGTATGTGTGAGCATAGAAGTTGTAATGGCTGCTATGAGAATACCCTCTATGGAAAATTATAAGGGTTGGACAATTCCCCTGTTACAGAATCACTTTGCACAAGATAAGGAGTATAACAGTATCATTGCAAGGATTTGGCTACTAAATCCTGAGAAAGGAGGTTTGTGCCTTCCCAGAACATTGAAAAAGGATCATTTGATCTGGGAAGTGAGGGATCTTGTTATTTTCCTAAACAGGGTAAAAGTTAACCCACATGTTTTCCTGTGGGAAGACTAGATGTACTTTTTCATCCAAGTTGTGCTCGACAAAAATGAGTATATTAACTGTTCTGAAGTAATAGCCAACAAACTACATGAGGATCTCTCTCAAGATGCATGGGTAACTAGTTTCTATATGACATCATATCTATTCTACATGTTGGCTTGTTGTAGAGAATACGAGGGTTTGCTACATGAACCTTGGGAAGAGCATCGGACTAGGGCTTTGCAACTGATCAATCACACTTCTTCGCTGGTAAATCAAGCTCCAACTCTTCACAATCCAACTACTAGGGCTTTTTTGGTCTCTAATCTCTCTATCTCAAATGCAATGAGTGATCTATAAGTCTACGTATACTATAAAGTAAAATTTCTACCATTAATGCTTGCCGCATAAACCAAAATTCAATTGAGAATTTCTAACTTCCATCCTGCAATTGATCAGGCAATGCGCTCTTGCACATAGCATCAAATAGTCTCCAAAATGTTAAATCCAAAGGCGCATACTCTGAGGGTGAGTATACCAGCCGTGTAGGGGTCTAGAGCTAAATTAGCTCCCCCTATGACCTTGAGGGTCATTAATCCAGATGTAGAGGGTGCATCCATTGTGGATGCATCCAATACATGGTTATCAACTTTATCCTTCTTTGCTTCTGACCAAATCAACCTCGCATCCTCTGTAGCTTTCACAAACTTGACTTCTCCTTCTTCATTCAATATTGATATTGTTGGCTTTTTAGGGCTTTCCTGACTTTGCAATCTTGATCTACAAAACTTTGAAATGTGTCTAGCCTTGTTACAAGAGTGACAAATAACTGGAGGCCTTAAATTCCTTGACGCATTGAATATGGGTTACCATTTTACACTGTCTAGCTGAGTGACCATTATAATTATATATCTAACATGTAATACTCTGAGAACTTCTTGCTTTTGGTTGATTCTAATTTCTCTGATTATGCTGAGTCTTGTTCTTCTAACTTGTTCTACAATTCATAGCTCTATGACCAAATTTATTGCATGAATAACAGTAACCATTGAAAGGTCTTACCTCTTTACAATCCTTTGCTTTATGTCCATGCATGTTACATGCATAAAATTCTTGGTCTACTAGATTGCACTCATCCTTAGATGGTTCGACATTGTCTTTAGTCTGATTTCCAATTTCCTTAGCATCTATAATGTCTTCTAATGCTTTCATCTTTGCTCGCATGTCATCAATCTGATTTTGTGCTTCATTGAATCCAATACCGCTAGTATCTCCTTTAAGCTTTCATTCATATAATTGTGATTCTATCAAATTAGAACTAGTGTGTAATTTCTCAATGTGATTCTTTGCCTCTTTCAACTCAGATTCCAACTTTTGTTTGTTGTTTCTTAGCTCCAAGATTTCCATGTTTTCTTGCCTCAATTATTCATTCAGTTGAAGGTTCTCTTTGATCTATTCATCATAAAACTCTTGATTGTTAGTTAGCTTTTCATCCAACTCTTCAGTCTGATCTTTTAGAGATGTGTTCTCCTCATTTAGCTTCTTAACCATTTTTCCCAAATCATTGTTTGTACAATTTTTCAAATCTTGTCTCAGTTTCTTGATGAATACTTGTGTGCCACTGACTTTTAATTTTAGTTCTTCAAATTCTTTCTCAGATCTGTCAAGTTCTTCAAGAGTTGCCATAAGATTCTTCTTCATATTCTTTTCTTCTTCTGAACCCATTGATCTCCTCAAGTGGTTAAAATTTTCTTCAGAGGACCAGAGATCTAATACCAATTTTTAGGAATGGGAACACTGAGAGGGGGGGTGACTCAGTGTTCACTATATCTTTACAATTTCTTAACTCTTGAATCTTAACTTGATTGCTTAAGTACTGATATGAAAATCAATGTAAACAAGATAAACAATCACACCACATAACACTAATATGGTTACGAGGAAACCCAAATAGGTAAAAACCCCAGAGGGAATTGACACCCACTAAGAACTGAACTAGTGTTTTACGATCCCTGTTAGAAGATCTACAACCCTATTAGGAGTTGTTCTTTACAATGCTTTTAGTATAGTGACCTGGTCAAATGTCGGACTCTGTTAGGATTCTTTTACAATAACCCTGTTAGGGGTTGAGACACACTTTCCTAGAGCTCACTACTCAAGTGGTGAAGGCTACAACCTTCTGATCTCAGATACACACTATATTTACTAGATGAATTAGTGTTGTGACACTGCTTGTCTGATCAGTTCCTTTTGTGCGCTGATGCTTTAGCCCCTTGTAAAGATTTAAATTATTCTATCTTCACTTCACATGTGTCTTCTCTGCTTATCTTATCTCTATATCCTCTTTTCTCCTTTATTACAAAGGTGCATCTTATATTTATATGTGCTAACAAAAAAATTAACTAGGTCAGCCTATAACTGATTACATACAACGCTTCCAAGTGAATTGGCTCAAACGTGTTTACAAAAAAAGATGTTTACATGTCTACAACCTAATTATAATAGGGACATATCCTTTACAAAATATTATTATAACCGCTAATCAAAATACTAATAGTCGGTTACATACTCTGTTATGTTCTAGCATTCATTGTCTATACCACTTCAACTGACTATATCTTCGTCATACTATCTCATCTAATCATGTGCTTTTATACTTAGCATGAATACACACTTACTAGCTTAAATTCAAGGGCACATACCATAACTTGGTCATACACATGTGCGCTGATGCTCTGATCTTCTAGTGCTCTACTAACTATCCAGTCTTCTATACTTAGCCATATTCTGACCTTATGATAATGTGCCCTGACTCCAAAACTCTATATGACTTTGTTGCCACAATGAAAACACTATATCTAGTCATATACAACAGTATAGTCAACTTGCCAACACCATATATGCATAGATACCAACATTTCAAAAATTCTCCCCTTCAGTGCATGCTCCCGGTAGTATGTAGTATACTTAGCATTTATTTACATATTTGGCATATACATTATTTTCCCTCTTTTTGATATGAATGCCAAAATACAAAAGTATATAGTTACAACTTGTCAAAAATGTGTTGATGAGTTTTCTTCAATGAATCCAAGAGGTTTGCCCATTCCTCTTTCAAGTTGGTGAGAGCAATGTTCTAAAGACCGACTTGTGCATGCATGTCAAAGATGTTTTCCAACACATAGATTTTTGGTGTTGCAACCTGTATTTGCGCTTTGACAATGTGCTTCTCAAAAAATTTCAAGTAAGGAAGTAACTAGGTTTTTAGCTTGGTGACCTTGATACAGAGACCCTAGGTGGTCTTACAATCAGTAGATTCAAGAGGGACTTTCATAGTGTTCTTATGACCCAAACTAGCATCTTCCTAGGATCATTCTCCTTGATCCAACCAACTTAATACCCTATCAAAATGCACACCATTACTTATGCCACCATAGGCTCTACATATTTGATAAACATTACCAATATCCCTCAAATACATTATTGTCTTCAACCAAGAAACTATCTCTTACTAAGTGTTCACTAGCCCAATCACCAAAAATATGTCTCCTTGTTGTCTCTGGATAGACCCGCACACAAATAGGTATAACTTTTGAAGCTCATAGAAAATTCTCAATCTCTCTGGTGAGAATGGGTTTCATTAGGCTCTCACAAACATACTTCAATCTGAGAAAGATCCAACGGTTCAATTCAAAGTTATTACACCTATACTGGACTGCATTTTTCTGGAACAGTTATCTTCAACTTTCTTCAACATTGTCTGACCCTCTCTTCAATCTCCCATCCATCCCTGCATAAAACAACTTAATGGAACATATAATACATGTATTAGGTCTCTCCCACAAGTCACAATAGCCATATTAAATGGGAGGGCCTATGTCATCATAGAAACTTCAAAATAAATTTCTGATTACACACCAAAAATCTGCTAGGAACAGTTAGAACAAACTTGGCGTTTCTTGCCTCAAAACTTATAAAAACACTAAAAAAATTTCATGGAAACATAAGGAATCTAATCCATATTAAATATAATATGTTTCCACCTAATATTGAATTCAAATAAGGAGTTTTAACACCATAAAAAGATGACTGTCCCCTTACGGCAGTGAACAAGTAAGTTACAGAGAATTAATATTTTATTGATGTAAACTTCATTACAATGCTTTCTCTTCGACCCAACCACTCTACAAACTCCCTCAGAATCCTCCTCCCAAAACTCACGTACACCATTCAATAAAACTATTCCCAAGTCAGTTACAACTGCTCACAAGCCGGTTACAGTCAGTTTTTATGACTGTTACAATTAGTATTTATTTATTTATTTATTGTCTAGTTGACAACCTAGTTGTCAATTTTGACAACCTCTCTTTATGATGTATTTATTAACCCTTTTAAAGGTTCGTAGCACTCTATCCTAACCTATAAACACCTTAAACCCTCACGAAACCTCACACATAAGACTTTTAAGCCTATTTTGCCATTTTTGGGCAAATTACATATTTGGGCACTTATAGTGCATTTGACCTCACATAATGGCTCTATTGGCCATATTACAATCAATTGGACCTTTATAGGTCATTAAACAAATCATCTATCTTAGAATCCCCTAGTGACCTCTAGATACACTTTAACTGTCAAAATGCTATTAAGGCTTATATTGTTTGATCTCAATACAAAATGATTAAAAACATATTCAAAACATAATTAAATGACCATTAAGGTCTTATTACAAGGCCAATGACCTCTCAAGGTCATGTTTGTCCTTTATTCCCCTTAGGATCTATTCAGTGACCCACTAATACATTTGGGGTGAAATTGCGACAACAATTTGCGACGGTGGGCAAATGTTATGTGGTTTTGGCTTTTTTTTTTCAAATATAACCTGACACCGTAGCAATTGCGATGCCAACAGGATATAAGTAAAAAAAAAAAGGAGATCGTTGGTCATTTTAGTGCCGAGAGGGATTCAGCCGTTGGACAATTTCTCATCGTTCTTCACCGAGATTTTTCATACAAAGGTATATTTTCACAACTCTTCGATCTATCATGGTTAATTTCTATGCAAATTTCATGCTTTCTATTATATTTTCCCAGGGCACTTCAGTTTTGGGTTTTCTTTTAAACCTCTTTTCTTTCACTGTATTTCGTTCAATCCAACAAAGGCAAAGAAAGAACATGGTCTTCGCAGGCAGAATTAGCTGCAACTTCTCATATCAGAGGGCGATCTGAGTCAAACCTAGAAATATTTGTATATTTATACATACACAAAACAATGACGATGATGACCCGGCCTCCGTCTCTGGATGTATATCCTTCTACTCCTCTTCCTCTCCTACACCTCTGGATGTATATCCTTCTGCTCCTCTTCCTCCCCTCCACCTCTAGATGTATATCCTTCTGCTCCTCTTCCTCCCCTCCACCTTTGGATGTATATCCTTCTGCTCCTCTTCCTCCCCTCTGCCTCTGGATGTATGATCAATTGATAGATGCATTAGGAAGGTTACAATATGGTTCTTATAGGAATAAAATAACATAGGGAGAATCATCTGCTTTAATTGAGGAACTTGCTAATATAAAATCAGAATTGGAGGAAGCTCCTATGAAGCTAGTATAGAGATATGTGAAGTTGGGACAATAGAGAATTATAGCTAAGGATAAGGTTAAGACTATGGTTAGAGGTAATCTTTCCCATTTACTAAAAGGTATCATTATATATCTCCCTAATGTCTATTCTTCATTTCAGTCATTACTAAAAGTGCAGATAGATATGAAAAATCTTTGGATGACCTAGGGGAAATAGGTCAAGCTACCATGTTATTGCAAAGTCAAATTGATAGTCTCAAAACTATAGTTAGGTTAATCTTTAGAATTCTCCAATAGATCAAAGACCTATGCAAGAAGCATGATATGTTAGTGGTTTTCTATGTCTGGTTTTAGAATCATTGGCATTTCTTGACATTGTATCCAATTTGATTTTGTGACTTAAAAGATCACTACCATAGAGCTATACAACACTATCTTCATTCTTATTAGTGATTGATTTTTCATACATTTTATCACTATCTCCAAGATTGAATAGCATTGTTCCCTTGGCAGTTGGTGACACCATTTGATGCCTTTATTCACAATTTTACTTTTCTACTAGCAATAGGGATCACTATTACTTGTTTTATTAGTACCTTTCTTATTGCTTCCACTTCCTTTAATCTCTTTCATGATAGTATGGCATTGCTATTTTAATAGTCATTGACATTGTCCTTTCCTTTCAGTGTATATTCATTGGCTTGGATGCATTTTATTTCATTGTGTTTACTGACTCTTGAAATTGTTGTCATGTATATGTGTTCCTTAGTCATGTTAGGAGAATGTATATGTATTCCTTAGTCATGTTAGGAGCATCTTAAAATGGTTTTAAGAATGAAACCAACATGGAATGCAAACAAATTTAATAGTAATATATAGGAGCATCTTAAAACAATTTTAAGAATGACACCAACGTGGAATGCAAACAACTTTAATAATAATATATATTGCATGTGTGGTAAGATCATTGTTTATGAAAAACCTTATGCTCAATAGTGTCTTTCCAATATATGTAGTACATCTATTGGTTAATATATATGATATATCTAGTACATCTATTGGTTGATATTAGTATTAATGATTTTAGAAATAATATAATTGACATTACTCGATAGTTGAATTCCAAATCTAAAAAAAGAGAAAGTCTAATCCCAAATGAAGCCTTAATTACTACCTCATATGATACATTGAAGCACCTGAATTTGTGAATATGACTTATAAATTGTTTATATTGAAGAGAGATATAGCTGTATATAAGAAGCTTTAAGTAATAATTCAAATTGAAAGCTAGGACGGAGGAGAAATTTAAAAATTAAAGAAGGTAAGGATGACATAATGAGTGACATAAGGCAAGGAATGATTACTTAAAGTTTTTTGAATTATTACTTTAAAGTTTTTTATGTACAAGAGTATCTCTCTTCAGTATAATTCAATGTAAATAGTTTATAAGTCATTTTAGTGTTATAAGGAGCAATAAGAAATTTGTTGTCATCAGGTAAAGCAGGTGTTATGAATAAGAAATTTTTTCTTATCAGGGTAAGCACGTAGTATGAATAAGAAATCTATTCTCATCAGGTAAAGCAGGTAGTATGAATAATAAATTTGTTTTCATCAGGTAAAGTGCCTTGTAATAGATATAAATCACCTTGAACATTTCTTGTTCACCATTTCTTAGCTTGTCTCCCAAAAGGACAAGTCTTGGATCTTCTTCTAAGTCTCTTGATTTCAAGATTCTCACAGGCCTAATTATGGAAGTTAATGAAGGAGAACCGAACAAAAACATAATTTTCTCAAAGACAGCATGGGGGAACTCTTAAGGCTTCCAAAAATAGTCTAAATCCAAAGTTTTAGGGTTTGGATCCACTCCAATAGTGAGTTATGGGGTTTGCACTCAAAATAGTGCCAGTCACATTTCAGATGCATGGCATTTCTTCAACTCAAACTCATCCCAATAGCACTGAACTATTGAAATACCATAGGAATCTTAAAATTCATCCTCCAACCTCCCTCCTCACCATATTGACTAATACTACTTGTATATCTCTTTCTTTCCTTTTTCAAATCTATTTCAGTGGAAGAAGAGACATAAAAATTAAATACCTTCATGAAAGATCCCCTATCCAACTCCAATCCATCTCTTTTAATTGGTAAGGGTTGTTGGCATAAAGATTGAAATGGATCCTACTGGAGATAAAAGTACATTTATTATATATGACACTTATCATTTTTTCAAATAAGAAAACTTGGGAAATGTTTGGAGGGACCATCCATGGACTGATAGCACGGTTGTACTATCATTGCATTAGCAGACACCTATATTTACGTGCTGATTCGGCTCCTACATCATCCATACGAGTTTTTTAATTAATTTAAGCGTGACATTAGCGATGCACAAGTCTGTTATCAGCACAGAAGATTCATTGGAATATTTCACTGAGAGAGTATATTTCATTCCTCACCCAACATATCCTATTGATCATTAAAGTGCCATTAATAATTATAATATAAATAATATAATCTCTATATTGGCGGTTCATGTGTCATATTGGCGTAAAATGATGATCCAACTTCATCTTCATTAACAAATATAAATGTCCTAATCAAAAAGAAAAATGTTAATGAGAGTACTATTACAAATATTATCCTCATGATATAATCTTCTTGAAGGATAGGGTTTCTCATAAAATGTAGGCATCAAAATGCTCTTGAAGCTCATTCTAAAAAATTTCTTCCGCTTAGAATATGGACACATGAAATATTATCAAAAACTTGGTATAATAGGTTATATCTCTGACTATTGGTAAGATTTTTTCTCACAAAATAGTTAGCAGAAAATGTTCATAGAAGAAATTGTTGTGTATGTCTTCAATTATAACCTTTAATGATGAGCATCCTACTTTCAAAACCCAAAAGTTCCACTTAAAAAATTATCCTATTGTTACAAATCCCTGTGTCATATTTATGTTCGACTCCATTACTACTACTTAGTACAAGCTATTATAGCTCCTACAAATCCCCTATATATATGAAATTTTGTACTAGTTTAGACATAGTACTTTTAGTTCATTGAACCTAAAAAGTGATGCTAGTTCAGATCCTAACAGGACTATTGCCCCACTGTATAGTTTGAGTTTAAAAATAAAGTACAAAATCAAGGAATAAAATACTCCAACCCATTGGGGGAAAGGTTTTTAGGAAAAATCCTCTAAGTGCTTTAGTGATCATGCCTTAACTGATAATGATGAAAACTGTCAAGAAGAAGGTCAGTTTTAGTAAAAATAATCAGAGCATGTTCCAATTGCTTTTGTTGTCCCTTCGTTCACCTGAAAATGAGGACAATTCTGCTAAAATTGAAGGTAATTAAAATGGAAATAATAATAGAACATGTAAACATTTCCCAGGAAAATATCACCACCATCGTTAACATTTTTAAGAGCATAAATTAGGTGAAGGCTGGCTTGAATTCAAAACCTACTTCATGAGATACGATCCATCTAGTCTTCAAAAAATCAAATTAGCAACACCCTTACTTCCAAACTACTAGAATAGGCACGCATACATCTAAAAAGAATTCCAATGAATAAAATAAGGATAGAGTATCAATAATCCACAGCAATGGTATTCTTTAAGACTTACTGGCAAGCATAATTTTGCAAGAGAAAAAAAGTTACCGCAAAAGTGCAATAATATTACAAGATACCAGTTACAATCAAAATTCGTTACTAAAATTCTCCGCAATCATAGTAAAACCTCCACGGCCACAACCAACATTCTCAATGGACAAGTCACATTGGCATCAGACAATCCTTGCCCTTCGGACCATGTCATCAGTGCTGACTAGATGAGTGTTATTAAATTAAAGCAAGAGTACTACCATTGATCTTGTTGTAGAGTATATAAAACTGCATTAGATAAGAAGCTTCTCGATGGCATCCTACAAAAGGGGAATAATTTGTTAGAAGACAGAACAAGAAGAAACTAAAACTGACTTGCACAATCAAAACATTAACAGTAAAAGTTTGAAACATGATATTATTAGCTGTCATTTTTTCTCAAAAATTCCCTCCCTAATATTTATATGTTATAACACCATTGAAGTACTTCAAATCATTCAGTTTTATTATCTAAATTAATTAGACTTGCCTTAAGCTGTTGGATTTGTGTCTCTAATTAACTTCCCTCATTAGTTGTCATAGAACAAGCAATGATAGGGCGAGTGACACCACATGCCCGACCTAATGCCTGTTTTGATGGTACAAACACATATGTCACATTCTGCAAAATACACAGAACACATAGCAATTAGAAAATACATCCAGTCAAAAACCAATTTCCACATAGCTAAAGTTCAAAATGACCAGAATTTCAGATGGCTATATCCATAACCAGCTATAGAATTCAAATAAAAAAACTATAAAATATTCTAAAATAATTATTTTCTAGTTAGGTACCTTATCCTTAGCCAACAATGGTAAATGGAGAAGGATCTCAAGAGGCTCAGTATCAGCTGCCATAACAACAAACTTTTCAATTCCTCTATTCAAAGTCTTGGTAGCTATAGTATGAAAGAAAACAATTTAGAAGCATATATAAAACACCCTTATCTTATTTGTATTAGTCATACACACTACTCTTAAAATAAACTTTAGTACAATTTCATCCAAAATATTCAAATATTCACATATAAGTAGGGTTTGAAAAAGATATTAAAAACCAGTTTAGAAGGTTTCCCAAATGGGCCTGAAGTGTAGTTTTAGTAGGCTACTTTTTCAAACCTCAATAGGACCAAACCAATAGCGAGTTATGGGGTTTGCACTCAAAATAGTGCCAGTCACATTTCAGACTTGTTATAACTATGTAAAGCCTATATATACTGCAAATATGTGTAGGACCAAACCAGTGAATAAGTATTATACTTTCTAGTGCCAGTCATAGTGCAAATAAGTATTATAACAAGTTTGAACTTATCCACTCCAATAGCGAGTTATGGGGTTTGCACTCAAAATAATGCCAGTCACATTTCAGATGCCTGGCATTTCTTCAACTCAAACTCATCCCAATAGCATTGAACTATTAAAATACCATAGGAATCTTAAAATTCATCCTCCAACCTCCCTCCTCACCAAATTGTAGAAGATTTCAACAGTTCATTAGGGAGAAATAGAGGAATGAATGAAAAAAAACTGCAGTTAAGGCACAAACCCGACTTCCAGGTGACTATGACGCCTTTTCTCCCTCCACACTCCACCTTAGATGCTCAAACAAAAGATAAGAAGTTTTAAAAACTTTCCATGGAGTTAGATTTTGTATTACATCCAGCACAGAGTCGGGTCAAGGCAAAAACCGATCATTTTTGTAGAAAACTACAAAATTTTATTGAATTTGCTATTTGTTTTTTCAAATTTCCTCAACAATTTATCAATTCAATTTGGTTGATCCATTTTGTATCCATAAAAAACTATTCCAACTAAATTTGGGGGGTTGTGAATGTTGGATACCAAATTTTTAAAAAGTTGCTTCAGCAACATTGAGGTTTGACAACATTTTTGTAAACTTTTTCCTTAATCAACATTGAGGCCTTCTTCTTTCATTGGTTTCCTCCTTGGTGCTCCTGCATCATACTCCCCAAGTGGGTGGATCTTAATTCCACTTGAGATAAGTTGCTCCAATGAAGTACCATGCTTCTGTAGAGCCGTCTCATCCATCCAAGTGGCGTCTTCTTCTAATTGTCCATACCACTTCACAAGGTATTATTTGCACACATTGTTCTTGGTTCTTTTGATGACCCTTGTATCAATGATCCTCTCAGGTTTCTTGGGTTCATGAGAAGGAATACCTACAAAATCTGTCTGCAAGTCATCAACATGGATTTATGAACCTGCATCAAAATGGCCTTTATATGGTGTTAAATCAAAGATATTGAAAATAAGGGAAATACTAAGGTGATATGGAAAAGAAATCTCATAGGCATTTAACCCATGTTTCTTTAAAACCTTGCAAGGACCCACTTTCTTCATGAGAAGCTTTGTATGTATGCCCTTAGATAGCCTCTCCTTCCTCAGGTATGCCCATACCAAATCATCCACCTAAAATTACACATCCCTCCTCTTCTTATCAGCACTCTCCTTATACTTTTGTGAACTTTTTTGCAATTCCAACCTTACTTGATCATGGATCTCTTTCATGTTGTCAGCAAATTATTCTCCATGAGAAATCACTTTCCCATCTTGAAGTATGCCCATAACCTCTTTAGTTCCAATTTTATCTTGACTGTAATAACACATTCCTATGTGGCTCTGACATCTCAATGACTAGTTTTTGGGTTATTGCAATATATCCTTCTGGCATTAAAACCACAAGCCAAAACCATTGATGCACACTGCACAAAGCCAAACAAAATAGTTGATCTGCTCTGCAGACAACTAAAAGAAAACAAAAGAAAGGAAAATGGTTTGGATTGGTACAAGATTTCTTGGTCCCTAGAATGCTTTTGCATCCGAAGTATCTTGGGACAAAAAATATCATTTTAATGAGAAGGCCAAAGAAAATCCTATCTTATAGTGTTCCTTAGTCTTGATTGAGGATGACAAGCACATGGTCGCTAAACTGGACTTGCATAGTGTAGTTAATAAAGATTATGCCTTAAAAGACTTCAATAAATGATCAAATGGATTATGTCTTAAAAGGATTATCCCCTCTTTTCTTAATAAGGATTATGCCTTAAAAGACTTCAATAAATGATCAAATGAGTATGACTATATTAATGACATAGTCATTAGAAAAATGGGAAGTGGAGATGTTCTAAATAAACTTATATACTATAAGGCTATTGATCATTTCATTTCTACTGAACGTGTGTTTGCTAAGTTCATCCATGATGTTTAGGTGATTGTTGATGGGAAATACAAGAAATCTAGTGAAAGGGTGGTATATATCAAAGATTTTAATTGGCTCCTAGTATTTGCAATTAATTCATGGTGTGAAAAGTATTTCTAGAAGGATGAGGTAGGCATAGATATAGGGAATAAAAGGACAAAAAGAGCATTATTGATCTTGATGGTGAGGTGTAAAGATGAAGTCATAGTCAGATATTTTGAGTGAGAACTTTCTAGTAGATATTTGGTGTGCTCCTTTGTTCCCTCATCTACACTATTTTATTTGCCAGATTTTCCTAGTCACTCCACTATGTCTGATTTTGCAAGTGTCCATGATGCTACCTTGTTTTCTATGTAGAATCACTTTACAGGCATAGTAAAGGCTTTTTCATTCTGTTAAGGTTATGAAATAATGCATTAGGGCATATTACATTGTAATGAAATTGTCTTTTGACAAGAGTCAATAGCCAATAGCTTATTTTTGCTTCCTATTTTTATAAAGGGAATCATTGATGTGAACTTGAAATAATTTTGTACTTAGTTCTTATGGAGAGAATAGTAGTAGTTTACGGTCTAATATCAAATAGAGTTTTCCAATTACAGAAAGTTAATGAAAAATCATATCATGAGTTGTCTCCTATTTTATTCTCTTATTAGTTCATGAATTCTTTTATCCATGATAGATTAATTGATCTTTGTAGACTTACTATGAATGTATGATTTGTAATTCAAGGTTTCCTTCAAGGAAGGAATTAAATCCTTGTTGTAGATCATAGGGATAATTTGAAAGTAATAGTGATAAAGATGATTTTTTAGACAAACCACTTTTTGAAGGAGAATAAAAAATGGATACAAAACAATTCTTGCCTTGTAGCTTATATGTTTTGAAATTGCTATTAGGCCTTGTAGCTTATATGTTTTGATTGCTGGAGAGCTTCTAGAGCTAAGAAAAAAGACCATTGCACGAGTTATAGCCACGCGCTCAGGTATGAAAATTGTATATTTTTTAATCTAATGTATATTTTAACTAGACTTTTAGCTTATATGTTTTGAAATTTCTTTTAGTGGCTAAATGTTGTAAGGTCTCTTGAAATAAGACCTTCAGGCGGTTCGTCAAAGTTTTACAAATAATCTTATCCAAAAATTTGCCTAGAGCAATTGACTGAATGTTATAAAAGGTGATTGGGTTAAATGTCTTAGGAATAAAGTCAAAGAAATTATTTTTAAAATATTTAAGTATTTAACTAGGTCTAAGAAGATTTGTGTACTTTTGACAGTTTTGCTTAGTTTGTGAAAGTTGTAGACCGAAGTTTTCATAGCCCAATTTTTGCTTCCTACGAAGAATGATCATGTCAGATAATATAAGTGAAGAACAAAATAGGGAGACAATCGTTAGATTGTGGTCTAACTTGAAAAGAAAAGGTGATGGAAAATGTTATTGACCTTGCAAAATTTGTAAGGGCTTAAATCATAGAAGACTGCTAATCAAAACAGTTAAGAGACATTGTAGGGAGAATGGTCACATTGAAGGGGGGCATGACTATCATCCACTGGTAAGTTGTTCATTATATCATTTTAACAATTTATATACATATGAAATCACTTGATGATGAGTTGATGATCATGGTTTATTTATGTTAATCAATTTTATATAGGTTGATCTCCCCAGGGAAGTACATGATATGAACCACAACAATCCGAGGAATATGGTTTTTGAAGTGGAGGAACATGGAGGTGTGAATATCCAAGGTGAAGATAATGATCCCATGGAAGATGACGATCATGCGCTAGAAAACACAATTGAAAATGATGGTATAAATACATTGATCCATGACACATTTAGTCCAAGCGTATCTGATCATGATGATGATGATAGCCTTGATGTACCTCTACTTGAGAAGGCATACGAGCCCCTATACAAAGACTCCTAAACAACTCTTCTCTCTGCTATATTGTTGTTGTTGAACTTGAAGGTTATTTATGGTTTATCCAACATAACAATGTCACGTATGTTAAGGTATGTCATATATGTCTTTATAGTTAACAAAGGGTTAATAATGTGCCACTAATATTGTTTATATTAACAACTTATATTTTTTGCTGTAGATTGATAGGCGAGTTTTTGTTACCACCATCAAATATTCTACCTCGCTCATATCAAGAATTATCTGCTGTTATGAAAGATATTGGAATGGAGTATCAAGAAATACATGCTTGTCCCAATGATCATATTATATATTATAAAGAACATAAATTTGCAACACAATGCCCTGTATGTCATATGAGTAGATATCAAACAGATCGAATAACAAAAAATGTGCCTCACAAGGTTCTTCGTTACATCCCCATTATTCCACGGATGCGACAATTATTCAGGTGTAGTAGCTTGGCACAATTTATGGATTACCATGCACGCAATAGAAGTCGAGATGACATTATTCGAATCCCTATGGATGCTTCGGCATTTATGCACATAGAGGAAAAGTGGCAACACTTCAAAGAAGAACCTTGTAATCTCAGGCTTTCATTGGCAGCGGACGGTGTTAATCCATTTGGAGAGATGAGATCTGTTTGCTCGGTGTGGCCTATTTTTGTTATGAACAATAACATTCCTCAGTGGATGTCAATAAAGAGGGAGCACATTATGTTGGAAATGATTGTTCCAGGTATTTTATCATTTGATAGTTATTAATTTACATGTACTTACAAATCTTGTAGTAAACTGGTGATAATAATTATGTAATGTTACTGTTCATTCAAGTAGGTAAATATCAAGTTAAAGATATGAATGTATATATTGAGCCTCTTATCGATGAGTTGGTGGAGTTATGGAATGGTGTCACTATGGATGACATGTCTAGACCAATAGGACAAAGACAATTTCAATTCCATGCAATACTTGTATGGACAATACATGATGCCCCAGGGCTAACACATTTTTGTGGTATGTTATAGTGAATTCAAGTTGCACATGATAATTCTAATTATAAAAATCAACATATTTAATAATCCAATTATATCGTTATCTTGTAGGTCTTCAAACAAAGGGAAAATTTGCATGTCCAGTTTGTGGTCCAAAGATGAAATCTCGTTATTCAAAAAGTTTAGGAAAGTAGGTGTTTGATGAGTGTAGACACTTCCTCCATAGGAATCATAAGTATCGAAGTATGGAAAAACATCTTTTCAATGGGAAAGAAGAGACTACATCAAAGCCACGAAGAATGACACCTTGCCTATGGAAGTTGGAATATAATAGAATTAATCATCGAGGTAATGTCGTTCCACCTAATGGTTTATGTTTGTAATTTATATATTTCTATTGTGATTTTTGTTTACTAATGATGTAATTGATGATCATGAAGGTCGTCAAGGCACTACTGACAACCTTCCAAAGGGACTAAAAAGCTATCCCAGACAATTTAGTAGGTTTCCCTACTACGAGCACTTACAAATTGTGCATTTGTTTGATCCTATGCATATTGGAAAGAATATAACAGAGACATTGTGGAAAATATTGGATGGAAGGCATGACAAAGAAAAAATTGTCAAAATTTGTAATGACATTCATGAATCCAATCATGCACTGAAGAATTTCATTCACTCAAATAGAAATAGAGATAAGATTAATATAAGTGCCCTTCCTTGGTTATTAACGCAGCAGCAAAGTGATGGCATAAAAGAAGTCATACGAAAAATTTGATTTCGCACAGGATTTGCTGCGAACATAAGCAATCTCATATCAAAGAAAAGTGAATTTGGGCCAGGGCTCAAAATGCATGATTCACATACTTTCATCAAGGTAAGTTATGTTTTGTATTTACAATATATTCATAAAATACGTGTACTATTCATTATGTTATGTTAGAAAATAATGAAATGATTGGTTTATAATTACTGCAGTACATGCTATCTCTATCTCTCCTAGAGAACTTCAACAATAACATCAAACAAGTGATATATGATCTTGGAAAATACATGAGGTAAGCAGTAATATCTGTTCAATTTGTTGTATATATTTATTATATTCACGATTTGTTTTTCTTGCTATGTAATCTATTGTATATTATTTTGTAAAGTCTCGTATTTATATATTTTTTGTGACTTGAATCTCTTAATGTAGGTGGTTGTCATCTAAAGAAATTCATAAAGAAGATATAAACTATTGGAAGAGAAGAATTCCTCATTTACTGCGTGAGATGTAAAAGTGTCTACCTCCAACTTTTTTCAATGCACAAGAACACTACCTCATACACCAAGTTGAGGAGATTGAATTGTGTGGACCTGCACACACTAGGTCAATGTGGATGGTTGAGAGGCACTTGAAATCTTTGAAGGCTTTGGTTCGACAAAGAGCACATCCTGAGGGTTCTATGGTAGAGGGATATATGGTATACCAGACTATGGTGTACATTACTAAATATCTTCCTAAGTTTGCTTCAAATATCCATGTATATCGCATTTGGGATCTCGACCCTTTTAAAAAATTTGAAGGGGAGTACTTGATGGGGAAAGGTAGATTGAGGAAAGTGAGAGGTAATAAATTATAAGATGTTATTGTAATAAATTATTTCTTAATCTTCAAAATAAATCGGTTGTAAGTCGTCTATTTTTTTTTTGTATAGTTGCTCGAGAGTGGGATGCACTACATTTGTATATTGCAAACAATCTTAATTGGATGACGGTATGGATTGAACGATGTCAACATTCTGGTCGTACATTAACATGGGAAGGTGTATCTTCATTGGTTAAAAAATCTCATCGTAATGGAGATTCTAATGTTACGCAAAGGGAAATAGATTTAGCATATGGTTTAAGAGATTTCCAGGTACATACAAATTTATTAATCACCCGTATGTTTATCAACTCACAATACAATAATTTTGACATGTTTCACATGTTATTGTAGGTTAAACACCACAAGGGTATGTTCTGTAATGGTCAGAAATTTCGCATCAAACTGTTGGATGACATGAAGAAAAATTATGATTCTGGAATAACTGTAGTCTTTCAAGTGACTAATATTTCATCTAGAAATGACTTACATCCTCGAGAGTCTGAAAATCGATACTATGGCATTTTGGATGATATACTTGAGTGCCACTTTAGTTCCTTCAAATTAGTACTCTTTGTTGTCAAATGGTATAGGCTATGACTTAATCCAAATGATCCTGATATAACTATTATTGAACATGATAATGGATTTACAATGGTTAATACAAGGTCGTTTGAGCCAGTTCGGGATGAGCCCTATGTTCTTCCAAGCCAATGTGAGCAGGTATTTTACTTAGAGGTTCCACATAAACCAGGTTGGTCATTTGTTGTTAGAAATGAACTGAGAGGAAGGCCGATAAAGTATAATGCAATGGAAGAAGAAGATATCGAAGAAGTAGAAGATGATGTAGATGATGATCATGATCGACAATTATTGGATGATGTTCCTGACACAAATTTTCATGAAGAAGAAGAAGAAGATGATGACGATGATGCTGCTACTGATGATGATGATGAAGATGATGTTGATGTTGATGATGATGATGTCGATGACGATGACGATGATGACAACGACGATGAGGACGATGAGGATGATGACGAGGATGATGATGATGATGATGATGATGATGACGATGACGACGATGATGATGAGGATGATGATGATGAAATTTAGAGGTATGCCATCAATCCTTAATCTATTTAATATTCATTTCTTGATAGAAATATATTTGTCTTATATGGTTACATAGTTTATTCATTATCTATTTAAAAGCTACAAGTTTCAACTACAAATAGAATACTGCTAATCTACATTAACTATTAATCTAAATTAATTAAATAAAACTATTTAAAACACATATTGATGCATGAATGTATTGAGCCTTATTTTCTTTCAAGTCAAAAGCATTTGTAAGTGTTTAGTTTAGAAAAAGAAATTCATTAAATATCTATAAAAGGGAGTTGTACTTGGAATAAAATTCATAGAGAAAACACAATACAAGTGCTTACCCAATTTGTTGGTTAATAATTTTGCCTCTATAGGTGATGCAGAGACCCTAGGTGGACTTGCAATCATTCATAACAAGAGGGACTTCCATAGTGTTCTCACAACACCAACCAAGCATCTTCATAAGATCACTCTCCTTGATCCAGGACAACTCCATAACCTATCAGAGTGCACACCAAATCCTTATGCCACCTTAGGTTCTACATCTTTGGAATAATCCCAATGTCCCTCAATCCATCCAATGGATTCATCCAAGCAATCTGATCAACAAACTATCAAATGCTCACAATGCCTCAATGGGCTAAAAACTTGACTTCACCTTAACTAGGTGTTTCCTCCACCTCCACACACATCAAAAAACTTCAAATAGCATGTCTCCAAGGTTACTAAGCCCTCAACTCGTCAGCTGATACAAAAACCTAGTTTTAGCCCTTCAGCAAGCCTACTTCCCTAGTAGCCCTTCACTAGGCCTACTTCCCTAGTAGGCTTATAATGTGAGCCTGATTTAAGTGTTATAATGTGTACCTTTTAATGTTTTTAATTTTTATGTGATGCTTATGATGGATGTGATTATGATTATGATATGATTATGCTCACGATAATTGAATTACATTTGCAGGAAACTGAACCCCTTTCAGGAGCATCCCGCACAGTCTCATGGATCGACATGTATAAGTCAATACACCTTATAGAAAGTCTATTTAATACACTTATCAATAGTAAGATTGATGTCTTCTAAGATCTCTCCCATTTGTAGGTACCAGGGACTAGGTATTTTTCAGAAGTGTCTTCCTCGAGTGAGGGAAATATAGGAATAGAAGAGGAAAGTGAGACATGCAGTTTATCTAGAACAGGGAGATTAACTAGAGGTCAAAGGACTAGAAGGAAATTCAATAAACGCATGAAATTTTTCCTTGCTCAAGGGGGGTCATGTTCTTATGATGATGAGATGAAAGGCGACATCAAGGTGCCCTTGAGGTACCAACATCTACAGAAACATTGGGTACCCAAGGAACTTCCTCCAATAAACACTGATTTTTGTGTTAACGAGAGGATATATCGCATAACA
This sequence comes from Chamaecyparis obtusa, assembly GCA_027943335.1. NCBI lineage: Eukaryota > Viridiplantae > Streptophyta > Pinopsida > Cupressales > Cupressaceae > Chamaecyparis > Chamaecyparis obtusa. The sequence goes on along the minus strand of BSBK01001340.1, from coordinate 248,059 downwards.
CCATCATCATTACATGGTTTGGGCCTATTTTCTATGGATGGCATAAAGGTGTCTTACAACAAAGTTTCTGAATTGATGGAGTATGTTGGACCATGTTACGATTACAAAAGTTGGATGCATATTGTTCAATATAAACAAAGTATGTGTAGGTATGCACTCTTGGAAAATTATATAGAACAACAAGACAATAATCAAAGTAAAAGTGTGGCTATATACATTGATGGAAGGCCAAAAGCAACAGGGAATATTGCGGGTTTTATAAATAGTACATGACCTGGGTCAACTATAAAGTAACCCAATTGCATATTTGAAGCATGTGAGGGAAATCGTGTATTCATATGTGCAATAAAATCAATACGTGTAGGGGAAGAGCTGCTTATTGATTACAATTTGAACCGCATAGATACAAATGAGGCTACTATCATGGGGGTGGTACATACTATTAAACCAACTTCTAATCAATGACTCCAACATACCATTTAGTTATTAAATTTTTTGCTAACATTTTTATACTTGATCTTTGACATAGGGGCACAATATGGAGCAACTTCCCGGAGGTGATGGTGATGATATTCCCAGCTTATCTACACATGAGGAGGTAAAACTCATTGTAACTGTGCAAGCTAGATAGAAACAAAATGTTATTTTTTTAATGTTATTTTCTTCATTGTTTTGGTGTAATTTTCATAATACTAATACTATTGTTGTCACAGAGGGCCAGTGGTCGGAGAGAGGGAAAGCAACCTGCAGTCCCTCAGGAGTCCCCCCTTGAGGACCCTTTTTTTATTGATTTAGCAGAGACCGATGACCTGATCGGTTCCATTAAAAAGCTGCTAAAGAAAATTGGGAAAGAACTTTTACGTTTGGTATCCATACATCCTCAGACTCAGGAAATAAAAGACAGGGCAACTGAGTTGTTGCGCACTTTTGAAAACTTTAAAGTAAGTATTAATGAAATTTTTAATTATTACAAGAGTTCAATAATGGTTTTTATGTTATGCTCTTTTATGGCATTAATTAAAATATGGATGCGTTGTCTTTATAGAGTTATTTGCGTAATTTTGAACTCCATTCCCATGATGAGGGTACTGCAGGTGGTTCAGGTAGATCGCATGTTCCATTCCCCACTTGTGTTTTCCACTGAATATATATAGGAATGATCATAATCATTGACAATACATGCTTGAACAATCCTTTTTTTAATGCTCTAACAATCTTTTCCATGCTAGTCCACACGTTCTATATTTATGCATGCTCTAACAATTTTATTCTTTAGCTTCTTTCCATGATGCTATGACAACGCCGCCTCCATCCAAGACAACCAAAAATGTCTTTCCGACTGCTATGTCAGCAACACGTAGCCTACATGCATCAACTATTGCACCATCTATTGGTACATAAATCCCTCTTTTTCTCTCTTTTGTTATGTGTTTAAGTGTTATGTGCTTACGATGTAGATCCCTTGATTGTGTTTGTGCCATGGGTGCTCTGCACCAATTTATTTCCCTTGAAGTATTATTTCTTGGAGGCATTTGATAATGGTTTTCATTTTTTGCAATAGGAGATGCAACAAGTCCCGATGCAGCATCATTTCCTGGATGTTCCCATGTTCCTAGTATGGGAACAGTGAAGGATTGCATATTGATTGTTAGCGACGATGAAGGCATTCCCTTAAAAGTAGCCAAAGTTCTAGGTACTTTAAAGTTATTATTATTCTATAGTGATATAATAGTAATTTAGTTTTTGATCACTCTTCATCGACTAATGATCCCGTGATTGTTTTGTAGGGAATGATATTTTCTAGCGAAAACTTGGTGACTAGTGTTTATGGATATTCGGGCCCACCCTATGTACATGGTGGAACATCATATCCTAACTAAAACCCCAAACCACTATTTTGATTTCATATCATTGCTAGAATAATTTTCCTTTTCATCCATTTCTTAAACTATATTAAAGGTAGCTTCACTTCATTTATGAGTCTAACATGTTTTATTTTACTTAAAAGGTGGAATAACCAAGATAAAAAGTTGAAGGATGATCTTGTACAGAGTATGACCCAGCTTTTTGGACCTTGTGCATTCGAGAGAAACAAGCTCCTTGAAAGAGCTGGTTTATGTTTGAAGTATATTAGGGACCAGTACAATAAAAATTTACAGGTTAACCCCAGGCATGAGTGTCCACCCTATGTTCCTGAGGCTGAGTGGCAGGCTTTGATTTTGGATGGAAAGTATAAAGCTCACATAGAAAAAGGAATTACACTAGTAGAGAGTAGAGCAAGGTATGTGATACTGTTGAGAATGTAATTATGTACTAATTAACCTCTATATTTATATGATCTAACATATTTCAAACTTTTCATAGATTTCCTGACACATCAAAGGCAACAAAGGCAAGACTAGAAAAGCACGAGACACACAAGCTCGGCTCTAGTGGTTTTTCCAAACTTCAAGCACGAGTTGTAAGTATTAGTAAATGATAAATTGTATCAAATGTTTTATATATTGCAAGGAATTTTTTTTTTATCAAACAATGCAAGTAAAATTCACCATACCAAGAAAAAATGTAGGGCTTAGAGTTCAATAGATGCCTCACAGAAGAGGACAAGAGAATTGGCTTCCAACAAGGCTATAGAGCCATGGCTAAACAACTACGAGCTGAAATCAGTGCGCAAGGTTCTAATCATGATGCATCTAAGCCACAGGTAAATAAGCTAAATGAAATTTATTTCAAATTGAATACTTTACCAATTAGTCTATTTGATGTTAAGCTCCAATATAAAGTGAGTATATCTATTTTAAGCAAACAATGATAACAATGCGTAGGATATTGGAATGCAGCCTAACAATCCTTCTACACAATCTGTGCATGATGAAGGTTCACATGATGTGCATCCTAGTGGTGGAGGTATACATTTTCTATTAAATTTTTTATATGTAATTGCAATTGGTGTTTGGATTAACGTAACATTTTGTATAGCAACTGTAGAGGATCGAGGGGTCGGTGTTCATGGGCATGTTGAGGTTGAGTCCAGACAAAATGATGTGGCCAGATCAGGTAAAGAGTGCCACATTTATGTTCTTTAAAATAATTAAATACTTGTAACAATTATAATAAATATTTTTAATTTAAGTCTTTTATTTGTTATTGCAGAGGACCCCCCTTTGCAGCAGCATAGGAATTTGAGATCATCAAGAACAGAGAACAAAACAACTGATGAGGGGCGAATTGATGATAACATTGATGCTCCTCTTAGAGCTTACACAGAAAAAAAAATTAGAAAGAAAAAAAAAGAAATGATTGTCATCTACATACCTTAATTGATAATGACTGAATTTTATGTCTCAATGAATTTAATTATGTGTTAATGAATGTTCATGAATTATGTGTTTATTTTCATATTGATGAATGTTGCGTGTTAACGAATCTAATGTGTTAATGAATGTTATCATGTGATATTGATTGAATGTTACATTTTATTAATGGTTGAAAGAATGAATGAATGTTAGATGTTAACGGGGAATGTAGAGTGATGTTAGGGGGAGGGGGGTGGGGCCAAATGAGCTTCCACCTTCACGTGGTTGGCCCTGTTTAGTAGAGAATATTAAACTATTCTCGAAACAAAGTGAAGCTCAAGAAGATACTAAATGAGTCAAAATGGTTATCAAGGTCTTCTATCCATAAGATACTTGTAGTCAAAATGGTTATTAATAAGATACTTGTAGTCAAAATGGTTATCTAGGTCCTCTATCCATTCCATAAGTTCTTCACCATTCAAACTTCCTCCATAACAAGGAATGTGCTCTAGGTTAGTGCCAAGTGATTTGAAGGCTTCAAGGAATACCTTCTCACCCTTTTCTAGTTCTTTCTCTTTACCTTTCTCTAAGTTTTCACCCACTTGACTCTCATCCTTTTCTATGTCACATTCATCACCCCATTCTGTCACTCTCTTTTTACCCTTTGTACTTTTATCTCCCAAGTTGGCCTTATTTAGCATATCTTGGATCAAATCCATTATAGCATCCTTTGTCATTTCCTTAGGAGGCATGCTTGTCACTTCTTCACCAGATTCTGACATACATAACTTCACTCTTCAATCTCCCAAGCCTTATAGGCTCTGATACCAATTTGATGTAAAGGTGGGGTCTATTGGCTTACTACTCCTTGTGAGATACCAAAAACCTCACTCACTCTTTCTTGGATTTCTCTTTTCTCCAAGATTCAAAATGTCCTATTCCCTCCTAGGACTTGCTACAACTTGACCAACTTGTTTCAACACCAACTATCCCACTCTACACCAAGATACAAACTTATCCCTCTCTCACTCTTCCAACTACTCCTCTTTAGCACTCATTCATAAAGAGGGCTTCTCATATGTTTTGGATTGCAAAATTGCTTCTAGGTTCTTAGACATGCTAGGTTCTTAGACATGCTAGAGTTACCCTTCCCTTCAGAAATGACCCCTTTGATCCTATGTCCCAATACACTCTCTTAGTTTTTCACTACAAAGCCTTATTAGGCCTTAAGCCCTATTAGGCCTCCTAGAATCTAAGGCTTGGATTTTTCCCACAAAACCTCTTAACAACCTACAAACTTCTTCCTAGATTCTTCAATAGTTCACCAAAACCTCACGGATTTTTTAGGTCTAGTGATGTAGAGGCCTAATGGGGAATGGAATCCTAGTTTTAGTAAAGATTTGTACTTTGCCTTCCTTATAGATGAATGTGTGACCCAAAACCACTCAAAGAACCAATCAAATTTTCAGATTAGTAGGATTCACACCATTTCCTACAACATCATGAACTTTACAACTCATTTATCATCTGAGTTTTCTTATGCACTTATGCATCCACCCAAGGGTTTGTACTTAACCAACCCAAATGATTTTCCTAACCAATCCAATGTACTTAATATTTTTTATTTATCATGTCTGAAAATTTCCAAGTCATCATTTAATCAGCAAGTACATTCTTTGCATTATTGTCAAACTTGTCAATGTGCATTTTAGGCTACTTGGAGTAGTAGAGATAGTTTTTAATTGATTTCTCCAAAATTTCCCAAACAAGTTGAAAAATAAAAAATAGTTTCAAATACCCTTTTTTACCTTACTTAACATATGTAAAACTCAATATGTGGTTTTTTGGAACAAATCCCTCAAATCTTGGTCTGAGACAATTTTTGAAGGAAAATTATGCAATTTAACAAAGCAACCATGTGATAAATAACTTCAAAACTAATGAAACTTGGTAGTTCACCATAATTTGACACCAATTATACAAATCCAAGACCAATTTGGTCCTATCAATTCTCTACATACAAAAGCCCCAATTAGGTGCTTGGAAACCCTCTTAGGCTAGGGCATCACCATTGTACAGCCTACAAGCCTTTCCAGTCTAATTCCTCCTGCAAACACCTTGTCCTTGACATCCATAACAAGGTTCAATCATAAAAAAATGGTTTCCTTAAGCCCAATCCTTGGCTATGTAAGGGTTGGTACTCTCCTAATGAAACCAAATCAAGCATTTGACTGCTCCATCCTCTTTCCCTGCAACAAAACTAATTTTTCCTTCTTTATTCCATGTTAGATTTTCATTATACATGTTATTTGACCCATCCCTAGGGTTAGAAGGTCATTCTAGGGATGGATCCTATGGATTCATAATGAAAACAATAAAAAACTGTCCTATTTAGTGGAGCAGCAGAGATATCTTGCTAAATCAATGCTAAACAAACTTGAAAATGCCTCAAATATTGTATTAGAATTGTATCAACATGAGAGAACAATGCCAAATCAATAGATCATCAAAAACTATGAAGAAACTTCAAATTACTCCTCCCAATGGTGACTGTTCCATACAATCTTGTGCATGATACCGTACAGCAGGGTACTTATAAGAATTTATTGCCTCATGAAGTTTCTATAACCTCCTAGGAACCTACCCAACCGATCCAATTGGTTACATTCATTAGTTTATGCTTAAACACTTAATTCTATGTTTCCCTCCATTTCTAAAAACTAGCTATTGTAACTTGAATTCAACCTTTTTTTTGTTTGGACAACACCAATATTGTCGTCCAGGGTTCTCCTTCAACTGGCACTGCCCACCACCACATCGACAACTTGGAACATTGATCAAAGCCATCAAACCGATTTCAATAATGCACCTATATCAACAATCCCAAAATTAAACAATAGCAATAGCAATAAGACACTAAATGTTCAGACACTCTGACAGTGCATGCTTATAATCCACACACATGAAGTAGGCTCACACACATGAACCAAACACTCTACAAACTATTTCTAGAATTAAACTAGAAACTTCTATGGTAAATATGTGTGGAGAAACTATACAAAATAGGAATGGCTTTTGTGTTATATTTGGTTTTGAATTAAATAGGGACTTCGTGGTAGAAGATGAATTTGCCTCACATACCATACATCTTTTCACTTTGTCTCCCACAACAAACCAAAATGTCAACACCTTGTTATCTATCACTAGTGTATCCATTTCATCTTTTTCCTTGCTCCAAGCATTCAATATTGTATGTATTCCTAAACACCCTTGTTATATAGCTCTTCGAAAGAGATATATAATGGTTTAGTTGAAGCCACAATTTGTGTTCCTTATCTTAGCTTCTTGCTCTCATATAAGAATAAAACAACAATCTCATGGTCCCATATCTAGTGGACTATGCAAATGAGAATAATTATGCTCTTTCTTCTGGGTCAGACATTGTAAAACTTGTGATCCTATCTATGAGGGATAAACTAACTTTGGAAGCTCGGAGGCCAATTATTGGAAGAAATATAGCCTTTCTCCAAAAGTGGATAGGGTTTGTGAATTCTTCAAAAGTGGATTGGTGGAAAAGTTATCTCATGGAGGAAGGGTGTGTTCCTTTTCAAATGGAGTTTGTACGAAATGAAGAAAAAGATGAACATGAAAAGCTTGATACTTCTAATTTGTAATGAAACAAATCATATTTGAAATGGTATTATAAAATCTTATAAATTTTTTTTTACCCTTTAAACGCATCTTCTTTTGCTTTACCAGCTTCTTTGACTCTGGTCATTCTTTATTTCAAGAGAATATCTTGCAAAAGAAAAAACATGCCCAGAACTGGTCTCTGTTGTCCTCCTCATTGTACTAAATTCACTCTTTTTCATATTATTCCCATCCCCTTGTGCTGCATACTGCTCCCCTTGATTTGGGTGTTGTTTTGGATAGTATCCAAAAAATGGCAGTAGGTCTCTTGAGCATATCCTAAACAATAGTGAAGGAAGTGGCCAATAATGAGCACTTTCATTATATAGTGTGGTGACCCAAAAGCAGAGCAGGTGGGACCTCATTCAAAGAGGATTGAGTTTCATCACTCTCTTTTTTTTATGGTCAAAGGTAATTTTGCTCTGATTCATTAGCACAAGCAGTTCTAGTAAAAGCATGTTTAGTACTGATACTAGTTACAGTTCCCTATCTTCACCCAAAGGCAACGTAAAATGCATCAAGTCATGAAGCCTAGCATGGACTCTCTGTCAGATAGAGCCATTGTCTTGCATGAAATTAGTCATTCTATAGACACTGGTCTAGTGTTGTCAATAGACCCAAATAGTTCAAAGATACTCAAACCAATCAGATGTTTTATGGGGTGCATTTTTGTATTAGGTAGAAAGGATTCTTCATACAGCTGAAAGTCTCGAACCTTTCCCCACCCCCCAAAAAATATCACTTGTACTGTCATGAGAAGTCACGAGGACTAGATAGATACATTATAATATATGTAATTTCCACTTGAATGTATTGCTATTCAACCACATTTATGGGCCCGTTTGGACCATGGCACACAGTAGCATCTACAGAGAAGAATATCCCAGGTGTAACAAGTTCTAAGAATATACCAATAGTTCTAAGAAGTTCCCTAGCACACAGTAGCATCTACAGAGAAGAATATACAACATGAGGGCAGTCACTGTAAAGACAACATGATAATGTACACTCATTGTATGTGTACATTATCATGTTGTCTTTATAGTGACTGTCCTCATTCAAGTGGAAATTACATAAGGGACAGTCACTGTGAGATGTCCTCATTTGTGACAATGACAGTCACACATGAGGAAATCTCACAGTGACTGTCCCTTGTGTAATTTACACTTGAATGTATTTCTATTCAACCACATTTATGGGCCCATTTGGACCATGACACACAGTAGCATCTACAGAGAAGAATATCCCAGGTGTAACAAGTTCTAAGAATATACCAACAGTTCAAAGAAGTTCCCTAGCACACAGTAGCATCTATAGAGAAGAATATACAACATGAGGGCAGTCACTATAAAGACAACATGATAATGTACACTCATTGTATACGTACATTATCATGTTGTCTTTACAGTGACTGTCCTCATTCAAGTGGTTGAATAACAATAATATGCATTGTTGAGCATCTAAGCTTCCTTGTTCAAGAGAGGATTTGATATTTGGTGTTAAATCTTGGAATACCTTGTGTTTCATCCTACATGTTAGAGTGGTCACAAAACTCACATCAACATGACCATGATAAATCCAAACATTTGGGAGAACACCTGCTATCTTTAAGTCTTCTCAATTAAGCAGCTCATCCTTCCCTTGCCCATCTTGATCATATGATTATTTCCTAGAATGTAAAGGGCTTGATAGTAGACATAAGACAAAACGTTGTTAGAAAAACTATTGAAGATTTCCACCATTGTATTTTGTTAATTCAAGAAACGAAGCTTCCCAAAGAATCTACTATTTTTTTTTGCTATATGCATTGTCCTCATTCAAGTGATGCATTGAGGCTCCTGCATTGGAGCCACCAGAGTTTGGTGCTGCTTCTGATGGTGATGCAGATCACAATATGATTCTTAGAAAGAGGTATCAATTAAATTCATCATTATTTCTTGCTTCTTGTTTTAATCTAAAGCTTACACTAGCAGTGCAAGGCATTTGAAAATGTGTTTAGTTGTTTACGTTATTATATTCTGTCCTCGGGTTTTTTGTGACACCATCAGACTCTGTTGCAATCATTGCAGAAAATGCAGTTGAAGCCATTCCATACTTCAGCTTTGGTTTGAAAGGTGTTGCAAGGTATAAAAGAAATTAGAATTTGGTGATTATGGTAAAAGAGTTATATATGTTGACATGGATGTCCTCATATATATTGAACAGTAAACCATAAAATATATTTAATTGCAAATGCTTCTTTAATTGGTGTTTTCCCTAATTTTTTAAATGAATGAAGTTGTTCACTCTGATTTTCCATGTTTATTCATTTTGAAAATGTAGAGACAATTCTTAGATTGATGCTTCAACTCAGCCCTTTGTCTGAACTAGTGCTGCTTCTATGAATCAAAATGACAAGCCCTAGCTATATTTCTGTATCAATTTTAATGTTCTGAGATGACATGAGCAATTGACATTTGAATCTTTTCTAAATAGAAGTTTTCTTGGATATTAGACTAGTCATCAAACTCCAGAGTGATGCCACTTGTTAGAATTTCTTTTTGATGTCTAGTCCAGACTCCAATCAACCTCCTTAATGGCTGGCTTGATGTCCTTCTCTAAACATGGTTTCTATATGTGATGTCCTGCTCTAAGCAAGTGTTATGTCTGCAAAATTTAATGGTATTTTTAGCTTTTAAACCGGTAAATCATGTTGATAGTTCACATTATATAATTTTTCCTTTGACATCCTTGTTATTGTCAGTTGCACAAACTAATTTTTGTGACAGCATTTTGGCATCAAATGATGTCATAAATCTTAAATGTTAGGTTTTAGTACTCTTCGCTATGTGCATTGTTTGAATTAGTAATGAGAAAAAATATTGTATAGGAGGTGATTTCTATAGATGTGAAATTAACTTCTAGCTTCTCTAACATATACACAACTGCCATCCTTACAATATGCTTATGTGAAAATGAGATAAAAACCAGTCTTGCTATTGCATATAAAAGCTTTATTGCAAGGACAAACTGCTGAGAAGGAAAATAAATAAGTGTTACCTAGGGACGTGTGCCCCGGCTTATTTGACCCATCTTGGAAACTCGGGATTATGTAGAAATGCATCCCCTGGCTGTCTCATAGTATTAATGTTTGAGTTTTGATAATTTGTTTGACTTCAACTCTCATGTGAACTCTCAATTTAAATTATTTAACACAAAAGTTATATGTTAAGGTTCTATAATGTATATAAGCATTCTTTATCCATGTATTCATATGCATATTTTAATTTCCCTATATATTTTAAAATTTTCCCCATTTTTTATTTTCTGATACTTTCTTGTTGTTAGTATCTGAAGAATTTGGTTACATCATCATATGAGCTGTGTGCTTCAGATTTTGAGAAATATGTTGTAGATGGTTGTAACTTTTGGACGAATTTAATAAATTAAATTCTACAAGATTTCATTATGGTCCATCAGAATCCATAAGAATTAACCATAGGATTAAAAGAAGATACAAAACTGATTCTTTGATGTGTTTGGGGTCCTTCTAATGAGCTTAGGAGAGCTAAATATTCTAGGGGACTGAGGGGGTGATCAATTGCATTTGAACTGAGCATGAGCATAGTAAAATTGCAGGGCGCATAGAGGTGCTACATGAATAAGCTACTGTATGTTATCATGATTATGAAGTTATTTTATCCTTGTTAGAGGCATGCGATCTAGCATCAAGTTGTGAGGTTATAAAATATGTTTAATTTAGAGAGGTTCAAACATCCCCGCTATAAGTTCTGCTGATTTTGATTGCATAGAAATATGCCTGACATGGTTGCTTAGCTGAATGAACTGGTATAGAGGCAGCATTTCCAAGTAAAAATAGTGTTTGTTTTTGGATAGTTGGAGGAAACATGCACATCTTAAACCTTGTAATGAGCCTGCCAAGATCATCATGGTAGGTTTTGGACTTTTATCACAAATGGGATGTCTTTCTAATGGACTATTCCTGTATTTGGGTTGAATGGTAAGTAAACAATTGTATTTTAAATACTTAAGCAGTTAGTGTTATGTTCATGTGGCCAAGTATTGCACTAGTCATTGATGATAGAGAGTGCATATGTGGATATAGTTCAGAAATAAAGAAGATTCGCTATAACTAGGTTATTACCTTCTAGAAGGAAAAGTACACATAATGCCTTGTTCCGGTATGCTTAGTGTTGTAACAAGTGTAGGCTATAACACATTGATGTGCTTCAAATATGCCCCCTTCTCTGGTTACCTTTTTCATTGTACTTTTGAAGTGTATTGCTAATTTTAGTCTGATCAATCAATCAAAAACAAATGATTGTTGACCACTTTTGCATCTCTAGTTTGTAAGGGATTGTAAATTTATAGCATCTTTTGGTTCTTACACCTTCTAGGGAGTTTTAGAGGTGGAAATAAGTGGAAACATTATGTAAGAAGTGGTTATATGAATGATTTAAGTCACACAATTCTTAGAATATAGGACCAACTTTCCCTATGCCATGCCTTAGTGACAGGTGCTAGCTAAGAAGACATTGGTCTTCTAAATGCTTCACTGATTATCTCAGTGAATTTCAATGCAAGCATGAAGTAATGTTAGTTTTGGAAATTTACAATTGCATCTCCCGTAATATTGGAATGGTGTGAAAATATGAGATGGGATATTCTGATTTTACATGGATTATCTGATCTACACCTTGAGGCGATGGCTTCCAATGTGAGGTGATAAGTTTTTATGAGCCACTATTGTTACAGACATATGCAAGAATTTTTCAAGGTTATAATCTCCCTACAATTTAAGCTTGAACATATCATATAACATTGAATTTTGGTTCATTGTTCTTCTACACCCTAATATTATGAGAATTTTATTGTGTGGATGTTGATGCCTTGGTCACAAGGTCAAGACTCAAAAGCTCATAATGGAGTTTATGCATTCTTCATGGCAGCAAAATTAGGAAAATCTGAAATGGCTCCTTGATATTGGCAGTGGTGCTGAGACTAGTAAATGCACTCATATTATATTTATTATAGAATCTTTGTGGTGCTATTGGTATCTAAGATTTTGTGCATCGTAGAGTGCACACATTTTGTAATATCTCTGAACAGGTTGCACTAATGCTATCACACCAGCATAAAAGATGTCAAATTGCATGTCATCCTTAGTATTTGAGCTGTCTGATAAAGTTGGGGATTTAAAGTGATGACGGTCAGACCATTCTATCTGCAAGACCTATAAACAGATTGATTAGCCAACACCTCAGGGAAGCTATTTCAGTTATTTGTAGCTAGGCCTTGCATTACAAGAACTCAAAAACCTATATAAAATGGCTTGTTTCTATTTCTTTTCTCTTGTCTGCCATTTGTTGTCATACAGTTTCTTTTCTATCATCTAGATGCTATGTTGTTTCTCTTTTATCATTTAACTGTAATGCATGTGATCTTTTGTAGATGATTTCCAACTACAAATGGAACCTACTTGGCTCACATTCTGTACTATTGTTTCTCATGTAATGTTGGATGCAATCATGAATGCAGGAGCATGCCAACATCAGCTGCACTTGACGTGGTTGCCAAAAATTTAGATCTCAAGTTTTTTGAGGTACAAATTCGCTCTTATTTATATGGATTTTTCCCTTGGTACTGTTGTATGAGAGTAATGAGATAATATGTCTTTTCTATTGTATTCATAAATTAGGTGCCCACTGGTTGGAAGTTCTTTGGAAATTTAATGGATGCTGGAATGTGTTCTATTTGTGGTGAAGAAAGCTTTGGCACTATTGAGTTAGATGTTTATCCCTTCTTTAGATTTATCCTTAGCATACATTGCTTAGTGAATATTTATTGTGTGCACTTAAATGTAAGGGTTAATATAGACAGAAACAAAATCATAGCTCATTATGCGAAAAGTGATATCTCTCTTGTTTAAAAAAAGTTTATGTATCTGTTTTGAAAAGTTTCATATTGTTTTTTTTAACTGATGAGATTATATGCAGCCTTGATAATTTTTAAAAGCTTTTTTATTTGAGCGTATCAACTTTTGAACATTTTTCTTTCAATCACTGTTGTCCATAATGAGCTCTGACTTTGAATTCTTGTTTTGAGTTGTAATTATAATAGGTTATATATGTGTAACTTGGTAAAGATCTATAGATTTCAGAGTCTCATTAGTAGATTAACATTCATTTGTTTGATTTGAATGTATTTCTAGTTGATGTAAATCACTTGAATGTTTTTTTCCTTTATTCTATTATGTACGGGCTGACTAGAATTGCAAGTATTGTTGCTTTCCTTTTGTTAAATTTGGGAAAGATGTAAAGTGTTAATTCCATCCTCTTTTTGTTGAAGTTTAACTCTTAGCTTGATAAAGGTTATTGAATTAGATTATTCACTGTAATATATATTTTCCACTTTCTAATATCGAAAAAATTAATCTATCCATGAGTTTCACCTTGTGCTTGCTTTTGTGAATAAACATTTATCATTTGTATATTCAACTTTTATTAGACTGTTATTTAAGGACTTTTTGAGGATGACATCCTTTCTAATTTATAACATGATAAGGGTTATACCCTAATAGTTTACTTTGGTTTTTATTTAATAATAAATGCATCACAAACTTGATAATGGCTATGACTATGATTATTTAGTTGAAGATTATAAGACTAGATGTCCAATTTTTCTAATAGAATTTACAGCATGATAGCTTATGCATTTCTTTCCACTTGCCTTGTCCATTGACTTTTTCTGCAATCTTCATTTTTAGTTGAGAAAGGCATACTCACAAACGTACATGGATGGGTCTCATTTGAAAATTATAACACATGAACTCAACATCTTCATAGATCTCCATAAAATTAGTATTTTATAGTCCATGCTATAAAAAATGAAAATATCAATGTCCTAAATCTTTTGAAGGGAAACATTTTTTTGAAATCAAGCATTAGCAATTCAATATGTATATGTATGGTAATAAATAAAGATGTAATAGCATTATTTTTTATTATTTCACTTCTTAAACAGTCTATATTCCACCATATTTAATCTATTATGACACAATTACTAAACAAAATAGAAAATATTAAATTTTTTGTACATTGTGTCACAAAATGCAAAACTATTCTTATTTGTGATCATGTCATTCATGAATTCACATGCACATTCTACTTGTGTGCGATTTCCATTGTTACTTAAACACATCAGCTCATTTTTCTATTGGCATGGGAGCTATAAGAGCTTGTGATGCAATTTATATTTTAAGAGAAGATGTTTGCAAAGCAGTTAGAGTTGTATTTCATAATTTAACAGTGAGTTCTTAGAGCCACAAATAAGCGAGGCCAACACCTAATAGGAAATGATGATTAGTGTAAGTGGTGCTAGAAACATGAGGAACAAGGTTCTCTTGAGGATCTAGTGGACATGGGCTTGGAGCCCATCCAACAAGAGGTTGTAGAAATGTGCATGGGGCTAGCTCAAGGAGCCTAGCCATCCTATGAGGTATGATTGTGACTTTAGGGGTTTGAGGAATTGAGGCCCAAGATGGGCACCAACATTGAGGAAGTGCTAGGCATGCTCAGGGAGAGTGCAAAGAAAGGAGAAGAGGACTCAAGTAATCCCAACTGGTTGAAGGGGTTTGGTAGTCCTTGAATACTTGAGGAGTTAGTTCAAGAGCATTGAGGCTGGGTGAATGAGCGGAGAACTTAGGAAAGTACAAGTGGTCAAAGCTGGTAGCCAATGTCTTATGGTAGACACAAGGGTGGAGGCTTTGGAGGACAAAGACAAGGTTGCACTAGGTGCAAGGGTTGTTCTATTTGGTTGGACAAGAGCGATGTTGAGGGCATGTTGAGGAGTTCTAGGGGCACTAGAGTGAAGGAAACCCTTGTGAAGGGTTGGCATGATCTTCTCTTTTTTAAGGATGTGTATGAGCAAATTGAGTGTTGGGAACACTTGATTCTTACAAACATAGTCTGGGTTCAAGAGAGGAATCATTTGCAATGCGAGTCACGAGTAAGTTTTTCCAATGCTGCATGTATTTAGGCCTTCATTAGGAGAAAAAAAAAACATTTGGGTTCTGCACTGATCTATAGCTTTGTGACAATATCAAAAGACTGTCTAAAAGAATTGCTTCCTTAAGAGTGGTTCACCCATGAAACAAGTGACATCCACAAACTGAAAATGGGAAAGTGATTGCATACTTTTTGTAATGTGATAACTAGAAATAGAGCTAGGACAGTTGAGGTGCTTTAACAACTTGCCAAGTCCTTCTACTAGAGCTAGAAATAGATGAGAGGATCTCCTTGATGCAAGCCTCTTTTCAAAATAAAAAATAACAAAAGGAGAACCATTATAATTACAAAAAGAAAGAAGAGGTAGAAAAAATCATGATTGATTGATTCCAATTATCATCAAAACCAAAGACATTATATATTTTCCAAAACATCAAATAAGTTCTAAGAATATACCAACAGTTCTAAGAAGTTCCCTAGCACATAGTAGCATCTACAGAGAAGAATATACCAGGTGTAACAACTATAGAGGAGACCAGTTGAAACTGTCCCTTCTTAAACAAATGAGGGCAGTCACTCTAAAGACAACATGATAATGCAGAGAATACAAATTAATCCAGAGATAATGTAGAGAATTCGTTAGTTGTATATTTCTGTTACAGTTAAAAACTTAAATAGATGGAGTGGTCTTGAAACCTCCTGAGAAATTCTTGGTATGCATTTGTGTGGTGCAGAAGCTTCATTGAAAGAGAAAAATAAGAAAAGAATAGAAATGATTTTTTTTTCTTTTTATGTCATATACTATAACCAGCTACTTATAACTTGCAAAAATTATTATAACCATTTGATTTTTGTCTGAATGATGTTTGATGTGCTTTTTTTTCTATGTTTTCATGTTCATCATTTATATTCACTATTTGGGTTCAGCTAGCTGGGTATTAGAATACTCATGTTTTTGATAGTTATTAGGTGGGTGGACTATTGACCAGGGTAAGGTTCATTTGACAGGAGAATAAAAAGCCTGGGAAAAGCCAGCTCATATGATGCCCAAGCTTGAAATGCTTATCAGACGCATAGCATACCTAGCTAGCCTGTGACTATGTTTGTAGTAGTAGATTGTATCTTCTATCACGAGGACTTGCCTGTCTAAATAATCTTCTATTTGGATGAAGTTAGCATGGTCACAAGAGTAAGTAATGCACAACCTATTAAAATTAGCTCACACAAAAGCTCAAATACTTGTTGCAAAATTGTACATTTCTAAGTCACAAAAAGAATCTCATAAGAAGTTTTTCAATATGGCGCTTAATTGTCATACAAAACCAAGAAGCCTTGTAGCTTTTTTATATAAAGATGCATGAGGTGGTTTTAAAAAAGGGATAGCTAGGAATAGAAGATTCTTTCGTGTTCAGCTCGCACAAAACTTGTGATCAAGATAGCTGCATGGATTATCTTGATATTTACAATGAAGTTTAAGAAAATAGTAAACTCAATGCTAGCTCGAGTCACCTTAAAAAAATAAAATTACATTTTGAAATACAAAGGTGCATAATGAGACTATAGAAGTGAATTTTAACACACATAAGTCCTTTTCAGGACCCTTCTTTGATGGAATCAACTGAGGACATGACTTGGGTAGAGTCCTAATGGAAGACGAGAGATACAGTCGAGCCCATCTTGAACAAACTGAGAATTACCATTTGTATCCTCTTTTAGAGTCAAGTTCATTGGCATTCCATCAAGAACACTTCTTTGACATGATAAAACTTAGTGCACAGTTGTGATGGAATATGGGAGATTGAGTTGAATCCACCATGAACAGACTCAGAGTTACCATTGTATCTACATTTTTTTGTACGCTTTTTGTCTGAGAAGGATATGGTCGCAAATTCGCAATTTAAGGGAAATATGTTCCTCACAATCTGAAGATCTAGTGATACTTATAACTTCTCAATTTCTTTTGCTGCATGCACGGATTTGAATAAAATCTGTTCTTGCTAGTTGATCAATATTCTCTTGTTTTTTTAGTTTTTTGCAAGCCATTGGTAGGGATCCAGTCTGTAGGTTGCTACCATTAGGAGTTTATAGCCTGTAAATGCGAAGTAAGTCTATTTGCATAGTTAAGGAAATTCGTCTCTTTAAAATTGAAACTTGGTTTAATGTGAAACTGAGAACTGCTTTATTAGAGCTTTCTGTGATTTAGATTCAGACATCAAGAACATTGTTTTCCTAATATTATGATTAATGTTTATTTATTAATATCTCATACTAACAAACAATTGATAATTGTAGGGAAAACATCATTGGGGGTCTTTGAGGATCCACTAGAAGCCAAGGCAAAAATGTATTCAAATGCTAAAGATGGTGTAACAGTCCTTACAGCTGTTGAATCTTGTTGTGAAGATCATCTCCGATTCTCCAAGTTCAACAGTACTATGGTATTCCTTTGGATACTTCTAATGGAAAATTTCAGACATCAAGTTCTTTTCATATGAAACTACTACATTTGTAATCTGTAGTTTTAAACTTTTAGCTTATAAATGTTCATCAGCTTTAGTTCGTATGCTGCCATTTCAAGTATGATTAATGAAGTTACCTTTATCACAGGATGAAAGTGAGCAGTCAGCATACTTGTACCGAGCCCTTCAACACCTTAGAATACACTCTCTCAAATGTTTCCAACCATTATTGAACCACTCCAACTCTTAGTTCCTTCTATCCACCATGTGGTGCTTCCCAAATACACCTTCACTGTACTGTTCACTAGTCACACTGCTCCTTTCAGTCTATTCTCTATCTTTTTATAAACCTGCACTCATTCCGCATTAAAAATACATATCCCAATAATTTTTTAGTATTTCTTGCCTTTATCTAAAACTATACATTATCGAAAAAAACATTGTGTAATTGCCACTTGATTGTACTGCTATTCAACCACATTTATGGGCCCGTTTGGACCACGACACATAGTAGCATCTAAAACCTTATAATAAGGCCATTTTTTTTAAAAATTCTATCTTCAGCCATCACACTAGCGACGCCTGCCTATGAAAATGTGACGGGGTCACTGTATTGGCGATGCCCTAATGCCATCGCATTTTCCTGGGTGATCGTCGCAATAGCGATGCCTACCCAATAAACTGTGACAGGGTCACTGTATTGGTGACGCCCCAATGCTGTCGCATTTTCTTGGGTAGCCATTGCAATCGCGATGCCTGCCCATGAAAATGCGACGAGGTCACTGTATTAGCGACACCCCAATGTCGTCACATTTTCTTGGGGGACCGTGGCAATAGCGACATCCACACATAGAATCACGACAGGGTTGATGTTAGAATCAAGGGGCCGCATAGCGATGGATGGAAGTCATAATTTTGATGCCATAAGGAAGATGTCGTATTTTGCGACTAAACAACAACGATGTCTATTATTGTTACAATTGTGACACATAACTATCTTAATTGTGACACATAGCCGTCGCAATTTCATCCCAAATGTATTAGTGACCCTAGTTTCCTCATAGGCCCTTGTGCTTGGCCTTGGTGCTCCTGCACCATACTCCACAACTTTAAAACATTTCCAAGTCCTCTTGGAAACCTGTAAAGAAACACATGTCAGTAAAAAATTTAAGGTCTTCATCTTGACCTTTGGCAAATATAGATCCTCATGGACCCATGAAACTCTATACAACTTCATCTTGCATCTTGGCTTGCTGTCTCTAACCATTGTGAGTATGGCTTGCCCATGCTGCTGTTTCTCACTCACCATCATACCAATCTGTACCTCTAATTCCACTTGGACCATCTCCATGTTAGGAGAATTTTTTTAAATATTTTGAGCCTCCTCATGGCCCAACTCTACAAATATAGTATCCTCTTTGAAGGCTGCTCCTTCATGTGCCTCCAAAACTCCTCCATAACTCTGCCATTCTTCAACTATAGCAACAAACTCATTCCACAAATCCAACTCATCTTCAAGACCTTCTAGGCCTTTCTCTATGCTGTCTCCTCCAGCATCTACCAAGACTTCTTCACAAGCCATTACACCTCTCACCATGGGTGCATCTTCCACTCTAAGAGTACCCATCCTAGTACCCTCTTCATGTCTCTTCATCCTTGCTGCTGAAACTAGTTTCAGAATAGGCCATTGCATCTTCCTCTTTACCCTCCAGTGCCACCTTGTACCCTCCTTAAGCATCTGTTCAAGTCTTCTCAGCCTTTCTTTATGATGTATTTATTAAACCTTTTAAAGGTTATTAGCACTCTATCCTAACCTATAAACACCTTAAACCCTCATGAAACCTCACACATAAGACTTTTAAGCCTATTTTGCCATTTTTGGGCAAGTTACATATTTGGGCAGTTATAGTGCATTTGGCCTCACATAATGGCTCTATTGGCCATATTACAATCAATTGGACCTTTATAGGTCATTAAACAACTCATCTAGCTTATAATCCTCAAGTGACCCCTAGATACACTTTAACCGTCGAAATGCTATTAAGGCTTACACTGTTTGATCTCAATACAAAATGATTAAAAACATGTTCAAAACATAATTAAATGACCATTAAGGTCTTATTACAATGCCAATGACCTCTCAAGGTCATGTTTGTCCTTTATTCCCCTTAGGATCTATTCAGTGACCCTAGTTTTCTCATAGGCCCTTGTGCTTGGCTCTGGTGCTCCTGCACCAGACTTGGTCACTTATTATTTCTTCTTGTTTCTTGAGATCTGCTCTTAACCACCCGAGTTCCTGAACTCTTAAGATATTCTTTGTAAAAGCTTGTGTCTCGGTGAAAGCTACCTGTGCACTGGCTTGGATTTCAGTATCAAGTTGTTTAATCTTTTCACTGATATCAGCAGTGAAGGTTTCCACAGTGCATAACTCAATCAAAATTTGACTAATTAACTGAGTAATAGAATGAATTTC
The DNA here is from genome assembly GCA_027943335.1 of Chamaecyparis obtusa. Lineage (NCBI taxonomy): Eukaryota > Viridiplantae > Streptophyta > Pinopsida > Cupressales > Cupressaceae > Chamaecyparis > Chamaecyparis obtusa. The sequence continues at coordinate 228,135 of BSBK01001340.1, read as the reverse complement.
AGTTATTACCTTAGATAACTTCACCTTGTTTATTGCCACTTCCTGGCTGATTTTCTCTGCAAGTTTGTCCCGAATCTTTGACTCTGCCCTTTCTTCAATTCTTTTCTCAACTTCAATTTTAGGGGCATTGATTTCTTCTACAAGTGTGGCAAGTTGGTTCATAATGGGAGTATTCTCATTAATTTGTACCTCTGGTATGACTTGTTGTAAGATATCCCTTACATTCTCTAATATTTCCTTGCTCTTTCTTTCCATCTTTAAATTTTCTTGTGTTGCTTTCCTGGTACACAACTCCCCATATTTTCTAAGTTCCTCATGGCTTAGGGTCCTAGGGTCATAGTCTAGTATAACAATTACGTCATCTAATGTGACTGACCCTTTTCCTTTTCTTTTCTTCTTCTTCTTCTTCTATGGCTCTTGAGGTGAGCTTTTTACAAATGGTACAATATCCTTTACCTCAGTGCTTTGAGTAACCTACCCAGTTGACACATTTTCTTTCTTCTTCTACTCCTTGGGACCCTATGTGTCAGTTGACTGAGGTGGAACCTTTGATGTTGTGTTCGGTGGGGTATCCTCAGTTACTTTGGGGTCATCTTGGCCCTTTGTGTCTGTCTCAGTTGTCTCTTTTTCTTCAGGCTTGTTTGTATCAGCCGATGTTCCCGTTCCTTGTTCCCTTGATGTGTCCATTAGTTTCTCAAGGTTAGAGCCTTTAGGTTGTTCCTTTGTCAAAATTTCTATTAGAAATGAATGTTGGATGTTGGCAGTCATTCTGTAGTAGTTGTTGTTGCATTCATGACTATGATTGCCATTGATGTCAACATAGTGATCTTCTGGAGACTAGCAGAGAAGAAGAAAGTGTTTTGATTAGCGCACATGGGATATTGCAGTTGGAGCTATGCAATGTTGAGGTTATACTCTTTGATATGTTATATGTCTATGGTTAAGAGAGTAGATAGTAACTCATTGATTCATGCAAGTTATGAGTATTTTGGTGGAAGCAGTATTCAGGCAGTGTTCCTGAGTAGTGGTTTGTGGAAATCGAATGATATCTCCTAATTGGGATGGAATCTAGTTTTGTGCAATTAAAGGGAAGTTTGAGACACATTGATGGTGACGTGGTTCACAATGAAAACTTTGAGCTCACACAAGTGAAGAGTTATTGCATTTGGAAGCCAACAGTTTTGTGTAATTTTGATGTAGCGTGTGGAAACTTTTATTTTGTAATTGAGTGCCGACTCATTTGTAATTATTTGAGTGTGGTATAAAGGAAGGAATGTTTTTCCTTATTTTATGTATTTTTAATGTAAAAGAAGTGTGAGTATGGTATGTTTGGATGTGAATGTATGCATGAAGTGAAGAAGAGAGCCTATGAAGTTGTGAAAGCGAGATTATGAAGGAAGACATGTGAAGTACAAAGATCTGGTGTAGCAGTGAGTGTTGTTTGGCATAGTGAGGAGGTAACATATTTCATATTATTTTGTTGAATAATCTTAAGGTCATTTTGACAGTGTGTTTAGTGATCTTACCATGAAGCTGGTTGGGTAGTGGGTCCTTCTGTCTTCCATAACTCCTCACAGGGTTAGAATCTTTTAACAAGGAATTAAAATCTCCTAACAGGGATTCATATGTACTGAATGTATTTCATAAGACTCCTAACAGAGTCCATCCTTTCACAAGGAATATTCATATTAGTGCATCTTTGTGGGCATCATTCCCACCGGGGTTTACTCTTTGATCAAGAGGTTCCCTAGTCAACATATCTTGTGTTATTGTGTCATTGTGTATGAATATCTTTCTATGGTTGGTAATTATATTGTTTACATGGTTAAATGTTGTTGAAGTTAATAAAGGTTATAATTATCTAATAACTGATTCACCCCCCCCTCTCAGTTATCTTGGTGGACTTTACTTTCTAACAAGTTCAACAACTTCTACAAGGATAGGACGTTCACCTGGTAATATTGTGATATTAGGCTCGGTAACAATACCTTCATCTTTAGTTGTGCCTCCTGCAATATTCAAATCCTCATCTTCATCTCTATCATTAGGATCACCATTAGTAATGTCCTCAATGAGTACATCTAATGGGTTATTATCTTGAATCTAGATCTCAACCTGATCCAGTGCATCCTGTGAAATGTTTATGTCCATATTGGCAAGTGTAGTATCAATCACCTCGATAATTGATGCATATGTATCTTCGGTCTTCTTTGAAAAATCAACATCATCAATGTGGATACCTTTTCCTTTTGATCTCTATCTCTTCTTAGACAAGTTTAGAAATGTTTCCTTTTTAGCTTTCTCTCGGGCTTCTACTATGGATGTCCAAATGAGTTGGCTAGACTCATCTATGTCTGCTAGATTTTCATCTAATATCTGCATAGATAGAATTTTTACTCTAAATCTCCTAGAGTAAGTTGTCATGTATTCTTCAATTTCATCAATAGACAAATTAGGAAAATCCAACACTAGGGATTGCTACCTCATTTTCTTTTCTATGTCCAAGGCATAGGACCATTTTTTATTTATTCTCTCCTCTAATGCCTTAGGTAGTTGCTTGGAAAATTCCAATGGAACTTGTTTGAAGCTTATCATCATTTGGATGATTGCCTCCTCTATTTTATTTTGATCTTTGGTAGACATGTTGTCAAACTGAAAAAGTCCTAGATCTGTGAGTTCTCCATGTTCAATTATATCTTCAGCAACCTCATCAATTGTCCTATTTTTGTTGTTGACCACCTTGAACTGATTTGTGTCATTCTCTTTGTCTTCAAGGTCTTCTCTTCCTCTTATTAGTTTTCTCCTTTTCTTCGGTGCTTCAACTATGACCTTGGTTCCTCTTTTTGTATATGTCTTGGTCGGTGAAGCAGCTTTTGGCTTTGAGATATTCACAACTCCCTTCTTCAAAGGTGGTGAAGCTGCAGTGGCTGACCTTGTTTGTGCTCTACATTGCACTGGCATCTGCCTCTTCTTTGGAGTTTGAGAAGGGGAAACCGGTGTTGAATATTTTCCATTCTCTGACTTGGTTTCTTCACTATCATGGGGTTTGTCAGTTAGCAATAATTGACCTTCGATTTCAATTCCAACTGGTGACTCGTCAGATGAGTCAGATTCATCTCCAAATTTATCAACTAATATTTTCATCATCTTCCTTGACTTTTTAGTTATTTTACCGATGACAAGACTTGTCTTTATTCTTGTCTTAGCCTCTTCATAGGTTCCAAACCTCTCTTCATTTTTTGTCCTTCGGTGTAGCTAGCAGAGCCTTGATGCTAAATCAATATCCATTTCATATCCCATAGGGGCCAGCCATTTTGTTCGGGGCTCCACGGCCTTTATCAAGGTGTGATTAGTGTCCCTGAGAAAACATATATCCATTACATATTTCTCAACCAATGAACTAGTAATCCTACTTCAAAGATTCATCTTTATCTTGAATTGCACAAAATAATCATCTACAACTTTATTCAAAACGTCTCCCAAATCACTAATCATTTTGGAAATTTGCACAATGACTGGTTTGTCGGTAGACTAATTTACATCACCAACACAAGGGAAAAATCAATGAATATAGAAAAATAAGCACACTAGAAGTGATCCAAACTTACAAATGTTTGACTTTGTTGACCGGATAGTCTTCATATTTTCTTCTATCTTCTTCAAAAGTAGCTCGGCAAGGTCCAACTAGTGATTCTTCTTTATCATTTTATATGCCATGTCCACAACACCACATGGAACATTTTTCTATCTACATGACTGATAGATCATGTAACCAATAGCATGTGCTACAAATTTAACTTCTGAATCCTTAATCGTAGCAATTTTCAATGCTCGGCCATCCCATGTTGCACCTATATTTTTCTCAATTTTGACCCTTGAAGCACTATGAAATTCCTTAGCCTTGTCTATTGTTGGGTAACCAGTGACTTTATGGATCATTTTCTTTGTTATCTTGACCGGTTTATCCAACGAAAATATCCCATCATGATACCGACTGAGCACAACCCTAATCCATTCAGTTTTAAAACTTTTCAAGAAATTTAGGGCATAAGTGAGACCCGTCTTCTAAACCTATTTGAATTCCAATTTTAGTCTCTCATCTATGCTGTAAATTTTTTGATAAGCTATGGCAATCTCAAAATCTCCAATTTCCCCAATTTTACAATGGATGTAGGATCTGACATCCTCGACTAGCAAAACCCTAGGTGGAATGCTTGAGAAAGCTCCTGCTGAATCTATTTTTGATGCAACTTCTAGATGAAGTTTGTACTTGGGTTCATCAAAGTTAGCTGAAATAATAAGGTTCACTTTGTCTTCTATAATCTTGGATTTAGTTTTTGTCAATGCCATTATAATTAATTTAGGTTTTCAGCAAATGCATTGAATGTGCTTGGTAGAAGTTGTACTTACTTAGAAACGATGAAGAATGCACTCGGTTCAATTTGTAATTGCCTTGAATGCTTCTAAAAAATCTCAGCTCAAATTTTCTCTTTGAAATCATTGCTCTTCGAAATCACTTTGTGAAGAATGAACTAACTCTTCTGTGTATTTATAGCCTTTTTCAAAGTCCTGCTCAAAAACTTTTGTCATTAATGCTTGACCTACTTCCAGTACGGTGACAACTATCAACTTGGTGATTACCACAAAATGTCAATAGCATGGTTAACATAGTATTTTCACTCAATTGATACTGACACTCGGTTAACCTTGGATAATGAATACTGACAGGTAACTCTTTGCTCAGTCTTCCATATACTGAATGTATGACTTTGTTAGCTCAAAATTTATAAACCACAATGCATCTTTATTCATGCAGATTTGTTATGTGCCCATAAAATATAAGGAACTATATGTAAGATAAGATTACTTTTGGAATATCAATTCCAAACATACCTATTTCACCTTAGGTGGAGGTACCGATGTCACCCAATCCAGTGGATGAGGTATCACCGACTACATTGCTTGACTTAGCATTCTCATTTGATGTCTTTCTCCACATAGTGTTTCTAATCCTCATGATATCTGCAACAGTGTTGCCACTTTCAAATACATGTCCTTCTTTTAGTGCTCGGTCTCTGCAATCCTTTCTTAGGTGACTGAGTTTATGACAATGTAAACATGGCATACCAATTCTTGTCCAACTTCATGATTTTCCAGCCCATCTTTTCCTCATACAATTTGCTATGATATGACCATACCTTCCACATACTGTGCAGTTGAACCATGTGTTATAATCCAAAGTGTATGCACTGCCTTGTCTCTTTGGTTGATAAAACTTGTTCTTCTATTTTGGCATCCAGACTTGCTTCATCTTTGCCTTACACTCTTGTGAGGTGTGTCCATGTTTATTGCAAGTATAACATAGTTTCTCCATGGTAGGCTTAGTAGAAGTCTTATTCAGTTTAGCTCTACACTCATAAGATTGATGTCCAAATTTACCACAATAATAACAATAACCATTAAACCTAGGAATGACTTGAGGTTTACCTTGTGCTTTACTCCTACACATGTTTGAAGTATGTCTTAGTTTGCCACAGTGATAGCATGACAGTGTCTTGGGTTTCTGATTTTGATTCACTTGTTCACCTTTCTTGGATGTTTCTCCTTCTCCGGTATAGCCTATTCTAGCTCTACTTCCAAACCTTCTTTGATTAGTTAGAAAATCATCAATCTTCTTAGAACTGTCTTCAACTTTCTTTATCATTTCATTGTGTTGTTGCAGCATCTTTACTTCATTTCTCAGTTTCCCATTTTCCTCCCTGAGTATTCCAATATCTTCATGTTTTCTTGATAACTCACCATTTACTTGGTTGATCTCATGGTTTACATTCATCATTTTATTGGATATTTCAAAATGATATGTGGTAAGTCTATGTATCTCAGTTTCTTTTTCTTGAATTTGTTCAATTATCTATCTTCGGTCTTCAATAGCTAGATTCCTTTCTTGATCATCTTGTCTAGCATTGTTCATTACATCAATCATTCTCACCATCTATGATTCTTGACCGATGTGAAAAGCTTTCAATTGTTCAATCAAGTGAAGAAACTTTTCAGAAAAATCAGAGATTGCACTTTTAGAACCATCAGAAATACTTCTTGGACTAGATCTAATGTTAGCAAATAAATCATCAATCTCCTCTTCATGGTAACTAGTCTCATTTTATAGAATAGCAAGGTTCTTTCTCTGAACCCGTAACTTCTTCAATGCATCCTAAGCTTGTTTATACTGCTCAATGAACATCTGCATCTAAATCTTTTGATTCACTTTTGTCTTATCCAACTTATACCTCTCCATGGTTATATCGTTACTCTTCAGTGGTTAAACCATCCAATAAGAGAATTGTGCTCTAATAAAGATTGTTGGAATGTAGAGATAGGGTACTCAGAGGGGAGGGGTGAATTAGTGCCCTCAAAAAATTTAACATCCAAAGCTTTATCATTAAATAGTAGTAAACTTAACTATGTACTATTTCCATTGTATGCATCATTCATTCAATTAACTAGTAAAAGTAAATAGAATGAAATCAACAATAAATCAATCACATAGCACAAGTATTTTGGTAACGCAGAAACCCTTGTTAGAAGGTAAAAACTGCGGTGGGGATGACACCCACAAATCTTCACTACTGCAGATAATAAAGTTTGTCTGTTAGGGCTACAAGTTGTGATCACTTCTCGTGATCTTACCATGTTAGGAGTAACAATTTAGATCAGCTAAACCTACCTAGTTATAGGATTTCAACAACACTACTTGAGTGTGCACTCGGTTAAGAGATTTACATAAAGACTGTTAGGTCTACTCTGTTAAGAGATTTTACCAAACTCTATTACAATGATTAGAAAATAACAGGATGTATCTACAATTGAAAACTCAACTTTGTCTGATATAGATCAATGTATTATAGAATAGATATCACCTTTGTATGTGTAGATCTTGTCTCTAAACTGCTCGGTAGCCTTGTCTGATTCTACTTAATCTGAATATCTCTGAATTCTTCTCTTCTCTATTTTATAACTGATATCTTGAAGTAGGCTTCTGCTTCAAGATCTCCTTCGCTTGTTCATACCAAACTTATCTTCCTTGTCTAGCTTATGTCAAAATGACATGAAATACAAATATATAGCATACTACTTTTTGCCGCTTAACAAAATTAGGTTACAATATCTTGAGACAAAGCCTAAGATCTACAATGTACAAAATTAACCTAGATCTAGCAATTACATAGAGATCATCATCATAATTAATGATTATATCTATAATAAATGATCCTCAATTTTGGTAAAATGTTTTATGATTCTGTTGTAATCATCTACATAGAAAAATGTGCCAAAACTGATTACTATGTCAGTTTTTGTATTGCTCAATAAACATTGTAAATATTGCTCGGTAGTTATATTGACACTTAGTGTCTAGTCTGCTCGGTGTTTAATGACGCTCAGTTTCGATGTACACTGATGCTTAGTAAAAACTGCTCTGAGGCTCAGTTTGAACTAATATCTTTTGTTCTAGGTATTTCCTTGAGATAACTCGATGTATAGGCTTATGTAGTTAACCGAATAGCATGAGTAACTTGAAGTACTTGCTTTTACTGACTATATAGGATAGGTAACTGACTGATTATCTTTGATACTAATGACAATATTTAATGCTCAATTAGAGATAACATCTTCACTTTCCATCATTTAAATATTAAGTAAGAACAAATTTATTCTCATTAAGAGCTTGAGACAAACCTTGAGCCTAGTGGGATATCCTTTCCTCCTAGTGTCCAAATTAGAAAGTGGGGATTAGTTTACATTATAGCATTACGTCCCATTTCCTCCATCATAGTAGTAATTTGAGAAAAAATTGACTACATTTGACCCACTTGTAAACCATGGCCAATATCTACCACATCCTTAAACCACTGAACTACTCCGACATCCTCTTCCATAGTTAAAACCATTTTTGGTCCCTTAGTCACAATGGGTACTTGATTAGTGGGCACATTGACAACGTAATGTGTTGTTTATCTATAACACTAAGTGAAGAAATTGGTTGATTTGAAGCTTAGAAAAAATGAGGAAATAAATTCTGAAAGCATAGGCTTAATTAAGAAAAAGAGAAGATAAAGAAATTTTAGTGTAAGATGAGTGATGCTAGTGTTGACCGAGCACCAGCACAAGCCGAGAAAATTTTAGTGTCGACTAAGCATCAGTAGTTTCTGAGTATCAAAGAATTAACCGAGAAGAAAAATTTAGCGATGATTGAGTTAGCTAGTGATGACTGAGTAGATGAACACAATATTGGTTGAGTGTCAGTAATTTATAGTTCATGAAGAAATTGAGATTCCCAACCGACATAGTTGAATTCTTGGGATATGGAAAATGTGTTCAAGATAAGCATAAATAACTTGGAGCATTTAATGCATTGTAAACCATTTTCTTATGGATTCAAGGAGAAGTTTTGAGAAGTATCTAGAAGGAGGAGAACAAAATGTTGGAAGGATTTGTTGAATTTGACCTAAACCTAAGGTCTACAGAGATGATTAAGTAGAAAAATATTAAGATACCTAATCAAGGAGGTATAAGTATGACCTAGTTGTAGGTTATGAGAGAGAGAGAGAGAGAGAGAGAGAGAGAGAGAGAGAGAGAGAGAGAGAGAGAGAGAGAGAGGTTGATGTTATTGATTGGTGAACCTATGCAGAAGGCTAAGAAGAGCTGTGAAGAACTGAGAAGACTTGAGGTGATTGCTTGAAGGGATTTCTGAGTAGATTAGAGATGGAGATGACAATGAAGGCCAGTTAGTAAATTAGCATATGAGCTAATTGGATTTGTATTTTCAAAGTGACTTGTGTATTTTAGATCAGAACCTACTGTTACTTTCTAACAATTGTATCAATCTAAGTCCTTTATTTAAGGTTGACCTAACAGTCATTTGTAAATCCTTTAATCAAGGTGAAATTCTAATGGGATGTTCTTAAGCCCTCTAACTAGGCCACTCCTAACAAGGTGATTAAATCCTTTAATATGGTCACACCTAAAAGTGTGTATTGTAACCTTTAACAAGGTTGGCTCCTCAAAGAGCTTACTTTAGAAGAGTGAAAATCTGGTAGCATGTTACTAGTGGTTTTTCCTGAATTAGGTTTCCATGTTAAATCCTAGTGTCATACTTGTGTGAATTTTATTTGATGTGTTATGTTGGTAAGATCTTTATATTTTTCAATTTGATTACTTTTGGACAGTGGACTGCAAGTTTATGTTACTGATTATATTTTGTAGAGATGGAGTGGATTGTTGAATAGATCTAAGTTTGTTGAAGTATTTAAAAGTTCAATTGGTACATCTGGACTTGAGGATAACTGATCCCCCCCCCTCTTAGTTATCCTAAAATCATTCTAAAAATTTGTATCAGACCTGTTGGTGCTTGTAAGGAAAAAGTTTGAAGGTACTTGAAGCTAAATATCATGATGTACAAAAAGGAGGTCCCAAATTTGAACAAGGAGAACTTACCTACATGGAAAAGTTTGATGAAGCTACACCTAGATGGTATTGGTGATTCAGTGAAATATTATGTGGAGAATGCTTATGTACCAATAGTTGCACCTATGACAGTCGAGGAGATGAAGGAAAAGCAATAACATAATTAGACAATGTTGGAGATTGCATCAGCTCTAAGTTATCCTAAATTTGAAGACATCAAGAATTGTACTAATGTAAAGAAAATGTGGAACATGTTGGTTGTTATCTATGGTGGAGACACAAATGTACTAAGACACAAATATGAAAGCTTGAGAGGTAAGTTTGATGAAATGAGAATGTTAGAAGGTGAAACTATTGTTCAATATTGTGCCAAAGTTAAAGAGCTAGTGAATGCTATTAGAGGAGCTAATGGAAATATTGATGATGAAACTGTTATTAACAAGGTTTTGAGAGCCCAAATTCCTATTTATGTAGGTATTAGAGTTTCTGCAATACAAGAACCAAGATGTGCTCCTAGTAATAACTTAACCTTGGAAGGTCTTGTTGGTAGACTTAATATTTTTGAATTGTCAATTTTTGATAATTTCACTACTCATAATATTGAATTTGCATTCAAGTCTCAAATGGTTATTCAAAATTCAAAGAAAGGAAAAGAAAGATGTGTGAACAGTGACAGTGGTAGTGACACTTCTGATGATGATCTTGATGATCTTGAGGCACTCATGGCTAGAAGGCTTGCGAGAGGGAAAGGTAAACTTCCTATAATCTAATTTTCATGCAACAAAGTTGGTCATATTACAATGAGATGTCCTGACAAGAATGACATGGAAGAAGAGAAAACAAGTACAAAGACAAAAGGGATGGCAAAGATCATAGAAGGTATAAGGACCACAAGGATAAAGGTAAGAAGTCTTGTTATATTGTTGAAGAAGAAACTGATAGTGAATCTAGTAAGTTTGATGATTATGATGTAGAAGTTTTTTATGTTTCTATGAAAGATGATTTTGATGAAGATAAGAAAACTGCACTTATTTCATATGTGAGTAAAGGTGATAGATGGATTATTTGATAGTGGTTTCTCGCATCACATGACTAGTGACAAAAGTAAGTTTGAAACCCTAAATCATTACAAAGGTAGTAGTGTTAAGTTTGGTAATGATGCACCATGTCTTGTGAAGGGAAAAAGATCACTAAGATTGATTAATAAGATCAGATGTGATGTAATACCCTCTCATATGGTGATACTTGGACTTTCTGATTTGGACATTCTATTATGATGGTTAGAACTATACATTTACATTTATGTTTTGTGGATGATGATATGTTTATTAGATGATTAATATGCTCATTCATGGTTATCATTTATATGTTTATGAAATTAGAAAACCATCTATCTTTATATGTTTTATGGAGCTAACCCAAGGATTTTAATCTAACCATTATCATGATGTTTTATGTTTTATGGATATGTGTTTGATGTGTCTTCATGACTCAGGATGAAGTCGTAGTTAATCACTTAGTTGAGGTCCACATGATGTATCGATACTGGTCATTTGTTTGCATATATTTGATGTGTATGTATATCCATATGTATATATGTATCTCATCTTGGTGATGCAGGATTACAGGTACCGAGTATCGTCTCCACCTAGCTTCACAGGTCTGAGCAATCACTCAAAATCGTCGATCGTTGTTGTTGTTATGGAGATATCACCAGGTTCCACAGAAAGGGACTCTACCTCTAATCCTTTTATCCTTAGGTGGGGAGTTTCTGAGTCATATTCATGGGAGTTAAGATACAATTTCTAATTTTGAGATTTCTTAAAAATTCAGACTTAGTTAAATTTCAAGCTTATGGAAATTTGTATAAACTAGATTGAAATTTTGTGTAAACTTGATATGTGATCATTTCTTGTTTGATGAAAGTTATATGGTGCATTTAGATACATTAATAGGATTAGGATGTTTTTAGGAAGTAGGGTTAGGGTTTGGGATTGTCTGGAGGATCAGGACTATCCTAGGTCTCCCTAAACCACTCCTAATTTTCCTAAACACCCCTAAACTATCCTATTCTTTTCTATTCTTTGAAGTAAGTTATTGAAAGTGTTTATGATGTGTTTTATTTCATGTATGATGTATTTTTGATGTGTGGGTTAAGGGTAGAAAACCTAAGAACACTAAGTGAGTGGCTCTCAGTGCGGGGCTGGGGCCCTAAGTGGCTAGTACCAAGATAACCAACTGAAGAGTTATTTTAATAAGTGATAACTTAATTTAAAACTTATGAGAATGGGTTCAAACATGTAAAAAGATTAAACGTGCCTCTTCCATGCCATTAGTGCTAGTAAAGGCTATGGATGGGAGTGGGAGAAGGTGCCTATGCGTAGGTACGATCGAATGGTGCTTGTCTATATGAAAGGCATTCGGTTCCGCATGTGTCTACTTGGGGGCTAGGGCTCGGAGTGGCTAGTACTAGGACAACCCAAGGGGTGAGGGCTATGCGATGACACTCACTTAGGTTGTTGCTTAGAGTTTCTACCAAGCCTTAGATCATTTGGGGAAAAGATTTGTACTTTGATCTTCTTTTCATTGTTATTTGGGAAAGGTTACCCAACCCTAGGTATGGCCTAGCTATTCCTTCTTTTTGGACCTTTTTGTTTATCTCCTAGCATGGGGGAGTGGGCCTTTTGGTATCCATGTGGTTGGGTGGTAAATATTTTATCGAGGTATCTTTTGCGGATGCAGTGCTTAAGGATTCGTGCTTACTTATGTTCCAGTTTTCAAGGAAGAAGATTTGTATTTATCTTTCATGATGTAAATTTATTGTTACCTCCCAAGAGGAGATGAATGTAATGTAATCATTAATGCACTTCTAAATGATGTACTTGGAATGGGTAGACTTAGGAAAAAGGAAAAGGGAAAGCACAAACTTTATGTATAAGGTGTATGTTGGAAAAGAAAAGGATTTTGTAACATCTCAAGAAAAATAGTACGTTTCTCATTATTGATTAAGTGAAAAGCTATTGAAAACAAATGTATTATTTGCAATGTATCAAATGTTTAGATGGTTCTATTATATGGTATTAGTGCTTTAAATACAATATTGTTCATAAAAGATACTTAGGAACATAGATGGATTTAAATGGAAAATTGAAATGGAACTACTTTATATTTCTTTATAAAGGATCTACAAATGTTGTGATGTAGTCGCTTAAGAAATAAATCAAGTTGTTAGTACACTATATGGTCTTATTGTTTTATACATTAAATGAAAAGGGAACCTTGGAGGAATCTATGTTAATCTATGTTTTGTTTATTTGATTCTTTTTAAAGTTCAAATTTTTTCATAAATCATTACTTAGGTTTTCTTTTGCAAAGAGAATCTTTGTTCTCTTCCCCGGTTCCCTTGCGGGACATGACATGTGACAATGCTTATTGGGTTGAAGGTCTTAACTATAATTTATTGAGTGTTGCACACTTGAACTATTGTGGTTACTAAGTTGAGTTTCATCAGAAAAAGGCTAAGATATTTGTTTCCAATGGTGAACTAATTGGGAGAGGAGAATAGACAAGAGGTAATTTGTTCTATCTAGACCTATCTAAAGAAACATATTTGTTTGCACAATTTGATTGATATGTGGTTATGGCATAAGAGGTTGTGTCATGTGAACTTTTATAATTTGGTAAGCATCAATAAGATGAAAAGAGTTAGAGGTTTACAAAGATTGAAGAAACCTAATAATGTAATGTGTAAACAATGTCAATTGAGAAAAATGACAATGTCTAGTTTCAAGAACAAGACACATACTTCTGTTGATATTTTGGAATTGGTTCATACTGACCTTTGTGGACCTATTGGTGTACAAAATTACTGTGGTGATAAATATTTCATTCTGTTTGTTGATGATTACTCTAGAATGATGACTGTAATATTTCTTAAGGAAAAATTTGATGCCTTTCAGTTGTTTAAGTAGTATTTGGAAAAAGTTGAGAAAGAAATAGGTAAAAGCTTGAAAAGTTTGAGATCTGAAAAAGGAGGAGAGTTCATATCTAATGAGTTCAACATATTCTGCAATGATAGAGGAACTAAGAGACAAATGTATGCACTATGGACACCTCCAGAAAATGGTATAGCAGAGAAGATAAATAGATCAATCATGGATTGTGTTATAACACTGATGATAGAGAAGAATGTTGCACAAAAGTACTAGAGAGAATCTGTAAGTGTAGTTGTTTATACCTTAAACCGAGTACAAATCAAGAAAGGTACAAATACTACACCTTTTGAATTATGGCATGGTTATGCACCTAATGTGAAATACTTTAAAGTATTTGGAAGAAAATGTTATATACTCAAGGACAATAGGAAGGGAAAACTTGATGCTAATTAAAGTGATGAAGGCATATTAATAAGTTATTCCAGTAAGAGAAAATCTTACAAGTGTTTGAATCCTAACACTAACAAAGTTGTGGAAAGTACAAATGTTAGAGTTGATGAATATGCAAAAAAAAATGAATTTAAAGGAAAGAAGGAACCTAAAGATTATAGATCTTTTGTATACATGGAAGTAGGAGAGGCCAACAATTTATCAAAACCAGAAAACAATGTTGCCAAGCAATAGCACGAGCCTGTCGAGTTACAAAAAGAAGATGTCGAGCATCAGGAGGATGCTACCGAGCAATCAGGAGAGTAAGCGGAGATAAAAAATGAGCCTAAAAATAAAGAACAAGAAGAAAGGAGGCCAGAGCCTACATTAGCACGTTATGTGAGAAGACATGATGAAGGGTGCTCCCCTTAATACCATAAACACATACAGAAACAAAGAAACAACAGTAATTTGTGAGAACAGAAAATGGGCTTCTTATTATCTCCACAAATGTGGAATTTCAAATTTTAAACTCTTACATGCAAAGCCACATGGGCATTTTCTTTTACAATATTCTATAGGCCAAAGCCTCGAATCAAAACTCAGATCTCCTACCCAGAACTTCCTTAGACAACACTACGGGCCTTCTTTATATAGACAATTTCCACCGCTCAAGAAGATTCTAGAAAATTAGCCTTTAAGGCCGACGATCCTAAGAATTATTTTATTTTCTTTTCTTTTTACATAGGGTCGGCTAAGAAAATATACACAAAAATGCTTTTAGGTAGCCCAAATTTCTGAGGCCATAACTTTTTAACCGTAGCTCCGATTTTCTATTATAACCACTTTTCAGAAACGCCATATCAAGATCTATAGTGCCTGACTCGCGCAAGCTCCAGTCAGCTAGGGGTCGACCGCGATCCGGAGCTTGTAAGGCCTTCAAAATTGACCTGAAAGATTTTGTACCTGGAAACGTTAATAACTTCACCAATACAAATGATGTGGTAATGAAACTCAATTGGTAGGCTGATATGACTAAGATGAACCTCCACTTGTAAAATCAAAACATTTTGAGATCATATGACCAACTTACTAAAAATAGTAAGTTTCCACAAATAGCAGCTCCGCACAAGATAGCCCTTATTGAAAAGCAAAAAGAAATATTTTTGGGTGATGCAAGATTGCTCTTACACCCAGGATGCTCCTGCATCAGACACCCGGGGTAATTTGAGAAGTGACACTGTCACGACTCAGGTGTGCAGAGGAAAACCAAGATGGTTAACCTCCTCCTTTGTTAGCCATGATGAATCCTCAATAGGTCATCCTTTCCACTTGACCAAATACTCTTCATATGTTCTGTTCCTTGTGCTTCTACCAACATGACTATCCAGTATGTCCTCAATATCCTTAGTATCTTAACTAGTTGCTGGAATACTCCACTGTACTGCTGTGATCTCATCTTCAACACATCCTTCATGATACTCTGTCAAATCTGAAATGTTAAACACTGGTGAAATATTCAGTTTAGTAGGCAATTCTACCTCATATGCATTTCCTGAATCATGCTTCTTCAGTATCTTACATGGTCCAAATTTCTTCATTTTCAACTTGTTATATGTACCAACTGGAAATCTTTCCTTTCGCAAATGAACCATGACTTCATCTCCAACTTGAAATTCCTTATGCCTCCTTTTCTCATCTGCCTTAGCCTTATACTGTGCATTCATCTTGGTAATGTGCTTCCTCACTTCTTCATGGATGTTCTTTAGATGTTCTACAAAATCCTCAGCTTCATCACTACTTATTTCTTGTTTATTTATCTTTCTCAATTTAGATGCATTTCTTGGACTACTTCCATATACAATCTGGAATGGTGATCTACTAGTGCTCCTGTTAACAGAATTATTGTATGCAAATTCTGCCTGTGGTAAAATCAAATCTCATCCTATTGGCTTGTCTCCAACCAAACATCTCAGTAAATTTCCCAAACTCCTGTTCACCACCTCTGTCTGTCCATCAGTCTGTGGATGATGTGATGAACTAAACTTCAAATCTGTCTTCAACTTCTTCCACAACGTATGCCAGAAATATCCAACAAACTTAGTATCTTGATCTGAAACTATGGTCTTTGACAAACCATGTAGTCTCACCACTTCTCTAAAAAACAATTCTGCTACATGAACAACATCATTAGTCTTCTTGTAGGGAATGAAATGTGCCATCTTTGAAAATCTGTCAACCACCACAAAAAATGAATCATGTCCCCACTGAGTCCTCGGTAAACCAAGAACAAATTCCATGCTAATATCCTCCCAAGGCTTCTCTGGTATAGGTAATGGCTGATACAACCCTATATTCTACTTCACTCCTTTCGCCATCTGACATACTCTGCAACTCTGTACAAACTTCTTCACATCTTGCTGCAACTGTGGCCAATAATAATTTTCACTAACCAAAGCAAGAGTTTTATCACAACCAAAATGTCCAGCCAATCCTCCGCTATGCTTCTCCTTGATGAGATTCTCGCTCATAGAACTTTTTGGAATGCACAATTGACTCCCTCTGAACAACATATCATCCTGAATGATGAAATCCAGCCACTTCGTTCTGTCTAGAGTAACAGGTTCTTTACAAGCTTTCCAAGCTTCACCAAAATCAGGATCCTCTGGATACAAATTCTTGAGTTCCTTGAACCCAACCACCTCAATCTGCATTTCTGTCAGCAATAGTTGCCTTCTGCTAAGAGCATCTGCAACCCTGTTAGACATTCCACTCCTGTGTTTCAAAACAAATGTATAACTCTGCAAAAACTCAACCAATTTCAAATGCCTCTGATTCAACTTTCCTTGACTATTCAAATATTGCAAAGCTTGATGATCAGTATACAAAATAAACTCTTTAGGAAGCAGATAATGTCTCCAATTCTTTAATGCCTAAATTATAACATAAAATTCTTGATCATAAACAAAATATTTCCTCTTGGCATCATTTAATTTCTCACTGAAATAAGCAATAGGTTTACCTTCTTGGCTCATAAAAGCTCCTATTGCAACACCACTAGCATCACAATCTACTTGAAACGCCTTATTAAAATCTGGAAGTGCTAAAACAGGTTGTTCTATAATTTTTTGTTTCAACAATTGAAAACTCTTTTCTGCCCCATTAGTCCACTTAAATTCTTTTCTATCCCCTCTCATTGTTTCAGTCAAGGGTCCACAAATACTGCTAAAATTTCTGATAAACTTTCTGTAAAAGCTAGCTAGACCATGAAAAGATCTTACCTCAGTAGCATTCCTTGGAGTAGGCCATTCAAGGATAGCCTGTACCTTCTCTGGGTCCATTTTTAGACCTTCTGCTGAAACTACCAATCCCAAATACACTAACTCTTTCTTCACAAAACTGCACTTCTTCAAATTAATCAACAATTTATCTTCTCTCAACTTCTCAAATACCATACGAATATGCATCATATGCTCCTCCAATGTCTTACTAAAGATCAAAATATCATCTAGGTAAACAATGACAAACTTACCCAGAAATTCTTTCAGAACCTCATTCATGAGCCGCATGAAAGTGCTTGGTGCATTGGTTAGGCCAAAAGGCATGACTGACCACTCATATAGTCCTTCTTTTGTCTTGAAGGCAGTCTTCCATTCATCTCCCTCTCTGATCCGAATCTGATGATATCCACTTTTCAAATCTATCTTTGAGAAATACACAGCTCCACTCAAACAGTCCATAATATCATCCATTCGTGGTAATGGAAACTTGTACTTGATTGTGATCTTGTTTATTGCTCTGGAATCTGTACACATCCTCCATTCTCCATTCTTCTTTGGTGCTAATACTGCTGGTACAGCATAGGGACTCAGACTCTCACGAATCAATCCTTTCTGTAACAACTCATGTACTTGTCTGTTCAACTCCTCACTTTCTGTAGGTGTCATTCTGTGTGCTTCTTTATTCGGAAAACTCACTCCCGAGATCAAGTCCATTTGATGACTGATCTTCCTGACTGGTGGTAATCCATCAGGCACATTATTGGATACAATATCCTGAAACTCATTCAGCAAATCTACAACTTCTACGGGAACGTCTTCTACTTCTTCTTTACCAGCTTTTGGAATTAAAGTAAAACATACATGCTCATGCCTCATACCATCTAAGAAATTTCTTCCATCAACAAAAGTTACTCTTGCGTTACCACATACCTTTTCTTCTGTTTCCTTCAATGGCTTTAGCTTATGTCGCACTCCATCTTTTGTTAGGGAATATGTATTCACATGACCATCATGTACAACACATCTGTCAAACTACCACGGTCTACCCAGCAACATATGACATGCATCCATAGATATGATATCACACAATACCTCATCTTGGTATCCGGCAACCTTGAACTTCACTAGGCATTGTTCATTGACCATGACCTTGTGGTCATCCTGTACCCAGGCAATCCGATATGGATGTGGGTGTTTCTGTCTCTTGAGCTTCAACTTTGTCACCATCTCTTCTGACACCAAATTGTCAGCGCTGCCACTATCAATAATCACATCACAACACTTACCCTCACACTTGCATCTGGTGCGAAATAGGCTCCTCCTTTGTTCAAGTTCATTCTCACCACTCAACAGGACTCTTCTGTTAATCAGCGTTTCTCCTCTTTCAGCATCTTCAGAATTTGATGATTTTGCATCTTCATCTACATGTGCAACTCTGGCCTGGCCTTCATTTCTCCTGGCTGTTCTTCCTTGGCGTTGAGGACATTCAAATGCCTTATGACCTTCTTCTCCACAGTGAAAACATGTTCCATGGAAGCCACCTCTTCCAGATCCTTGTCCTCTTCCTCTTCCTCTTTGATCTCTATTATTCTGATCTTGGAAGCGATTGGAATTATTTCCTCGCTGATTCTGACTACTACTGGCCTCATCCTTCTTTTTCGGTTCTTCATTTCGGCCACCATATGACCGTCCACCAGATCGTCCACCGCGACCTCTTCCGTTTTGTCTGCTCTCAAACTTCTTGTTCAACTTTTCCTCCACTTTTAGGGCAAACTGGAATGCCTCTTCAATACTGTTCATTCGAACCAGATTCAGCTCCTCATAAATGCTCAGCCTCAACCCATTAAGGTAATGGGCAACTTTCTCCTTATCAGCTTCTGCATGGCCCGTTCTGATCAGGAGCCGATAGAACTCCTAAGTATACTCCTGAACAGATCTTCCCGCTTGCTTCAAACTTTGCATTTTCTTCAGTAGGTCAAGCTCATAATCAACATGAATGAACTGTCGCTTCAATTTATCCACCATCCGATCCCATCTCGTGATTTTCTCCTTTCCCTTTCTATTTTGCTCCAACTGAATCTTTTGCCACCATATCTTCGCATGACCTTTTAGTCTGACCTTCACAAATTTGACCCTATCAGGATCCTCAACATCTTCATACTCAAAATATTCCTCACATTCATTGATCTAGTCGATCAATTCTTCTGGGTTAAGATTTCTAGAAAATGTAGGGACCTTAATCTTAGGTCTTTTCCCAATCTTGGAAATGGCCCAAAAAAGTCTTTCTTCCTCTTGGTTAACAATTTCGACTTCTTCTTGATCTTCTTCTTCGGCTTCATCCTCGCTTTCATCTCTGACATTAAGATTCATTCCTCCGCGAATCTCTTCTTGCAATGCTCACACTTGTCTCTGGAGCGCTCTAACCTCAGGTGTTACAACACCACCTCTTCCGCCACATTCCCTTTGTGGAGGCATTTTCACGATGTGCACTGAAACCCTAACCACGGTCCTGGTGCAAACTGCCTCACAGTCGGCGATCTGTTTACACACTCAGGAAAACCTGGCTCTAATACCACTTGATGAAGGGTGCTCCCCTTAATACCACAAACACATACAGAGACAAAGAAACAATAGTAATTTGCGAGAACAAAAAATGGGCTTCTTATTATCTCTACAAATGTGGAATTTCAAATTTCAAACTCTTATATGCAAAGCCACATGGGCATTTTCTTTTACAATATTCTGTAGGCCAAAGCCTCGAATCAAAACTCAGATCTCCTACCCAGAACTGCCTTAGACAACACTATGGGCCTTCTTTATATAGACAATTTCCACCACCCGAGAAGATTCCAGAAAATTAGCCTTTAAGGCCGACGATCCTAAGAATTATTTTATTTTATTTTCTTTTTACATAGGGTTGGCTAAGAAAATATACACAAAAATGCTTTTAGGTAGCCCAACTTTCGGAGGCCATAACTTTTTAACCGTAGCTCCGATTTTCTATTATAACCACTTTTCAGAAACGCCATGTCGAGATCTATAGTGCTTGACTTGCGCAAGCTCCAGTCAGCCGGGGGTCGACCGCGATCTGGAGCCTCTAAGGCCTTCAAAATTGACCTGAAAGATTTTGTACCTGGAAACCTTAATAACTTCACCAATACAAATGATGTGGTAATGAAACTCAATTGGTAGGCTGATATGACTAAGATGAACCTCCACCTGTGAAATCAAAACATTCTGAGATCATATGACCAACTTACTAAAAATAGTAAGTTTCCACAAATAGCAGCTCCGCACAAGATAGCCCTTATTGAAAAGCAAAAAGAAATATTTTTGGGTGATGCAAGATTGCTCTTACACCCAGGATGCTCCTGCATCAAGACACCATAAGTCAGATCAAATCATTGGACCAAAAGAATCTGGAGTTATGACAAGAAGTAAGTTGAAAGATAAAACATGCTTGTTATGTGAATTTGAGCCTAACACAGTGAAAGATGCTTTGGAGGATGAATATTGGATTCAGGCCATGAATGAGGAAATTGAGCAAAAGAACAAAACCTGGACACTAATGCCTAGACTAGAGGACAAGAATGTTATTGGAACAAAGTGGGTGTTTAGAAATAAGTTGAATGAACATGGAGAAGTCACAAGTAACAAAGCTAGATTGGTATGCAACAGGTATGCACAGGAAGAAGGCATTGACTATGAGGATATATTTTCCCCAGTTACAAGATTGGAAGGAGTTATAACTCTACTTGCATATGCAGCTTACAAAGGATTCAAAGTGTATCAAATGGATGTCAAATCTGCATTTTTGAATGGAACACTTGAAGAAGAAGTATACATTGAATAGCCTGAATGATTTTTTGATCCAAGCAAGAAGAACATGGTCTGTAAACTACACAAAGCATTGTATGGATTCAAAATAACCCCTAGAGCATGGTTGAGAGATTGTATAATTACTTGGTAAAGATTGGATTTGCAAGAAAAAATGACAACAACAATTTGTACTAGAACACTGAAAAAGGTAAAGGGATATTGTTAGCTGAAATATTTGTTGATGATATCTTATTTGGAGAACAAGATTCCCTATTGCAAATGAGATCCAAACTGAATTTGAGATGTCTATGTTTGGAGAGCTCAAATTCTTTGTTGGTTTGAAAGGTTATTAGATGGAGAAAGGTATCTACATTACATAACATAATTATATCAAGGAGATACTAAAAACCTTTGGCATGGAGGACTCTAGACTAGTAAGTACACCTATGGCTACTACACAAAAAATATCAAAGAATGATGATACAATTGATGTGAATCAAACATTGTACATGTCTATGATTGGAAATCTACAATATGTTATTCACTATAGACTAGATATTGCAATAGGAGTTGGGATTATTGAAAGACTTTCTACCAATCCTAAAGAAAATCACATGATGGTAGTGAAAAGGATACTGAGATATCTAAAAGGAACAAAGGACCATGGACTATACTACAAGAAGAATGAAAGGTTTGAATTGAAAGTTTATGTTGATGCAGATTGGGCAGAAAATATGGGTGATAGAAAGAGTACAAGTGGTGGCACATTATTTCTAGGAAAGAGGTTAGTCTCTTGGACAAGCAAGAAACAAAATTAAACTTACCAATCTATAGCCGAGGCTGAATATGTAGTAGCAACAGTTAGTTGTTCAAACCTAGTGTGGATCAAGTAATTGTTGAAAGGTACCAAGGAAGGAATTACTGAGCCATTTTTTTATTTTATGTGATAACACAAGTGCTATCAATATATCAAATAATCATGTGATGCACACTAAGCATAATGCTATCAAGTATCATTACTTAAGAGAGCTAGTTCAAGACAAGGAAGTGAGACTGGAATATGTGAATACAAAGGAATAACTAGCTATGTGCAAGATCATGAGGGGCCAAAAAGTGGCGATATCAGTTCAAAACTTTGATAATGTAGCTGATGACTTTTTTTTCACCCGAATTTGATAAAATGAAAATGGTATCTTAAGGAGATTATCAGCGTTTTATCGATATAATTGCTGTCAAATTTTGAATTTGGTAAGTAATTATTAGTTATTTTCTAATTGAGCTACCTCTAAAATGTTGATTTATATACTAATTGAAAAATGACTATAACTTTCAGATGGTATAACATTTTTGAAATCCAAAAAATGCATCACATTCTATGCTTCACCTACTATAAGGAAAAAAAATAAAAATTTGAATTTTGTAAAGTTTTGAATGAGTTAAGGTGGTCAGACATGGGAGTTTTTTTATTCTGAAAATGTTGTAGCAAAAAATTCATAATTAATTATTTTTTTGGAATAAAATTACAAAAAAATATGCGTCACATCCAGGCATGAGTCTACTACTTATATATAAAATCTTATAATAAAATATTATCATTTGATAATGATTAAGGTGGTCAGACATACACCTACTTCTTATTTTTTTCCTGAAATTTTTGTACTACTGCATTGAAATCTATAATTTTCACCAATCATACTAACTTTTTCTCAAAAAAGGCCTAGTAGTTTAGAAACTAAATTCAATTTTCTATAGATCCTATTCTTACAACTTTTTGATATTAGGTTCATAGCTAGTTGAAATTTTCACGTCAAGTTGACTAACCCTGATTTGCTGATTTTTCATTGCCACTTAAGGGCATAGTTTGGCCCCTCATGATCTTGCACATACCCAATTAGTAGATATATTCACTAAGGCATTACCTAAGGATTCTCATGAGTATCTAAGAGGTAAATTAGGGGCGATTCCCCTAATTGAGGCTACCTAGAATCAAGTAAGAGCATTGCATCAAATGTGCTAATTAGAATATCTGATAAATTGATGCAAAGGAGATCACACTTTAGGAGTTACTTAAAGTGACATGAAGATATCTATATGGTGGAGATGCATGATAAAGATGAAAATTTCTTTGGCATTGTTGTCAAAGAGGAGAGATTCGAGAAAGAGGGAGAGATACAGTGAGAGATATAGAAAGATATTCAGAAGGAGTTACCATAAGAAAAGAGGGAGAGATTCAATAAATTGATAAACAGACAAAGGGAGAAATCTATCCAATAGGGAGCTAATACTTGGATGAGAATCAAAATGAACTAAGGATATTAATGAATATTAGTTGATAGAAGTTTCTTCATTACATACTTTTTGGATTGTATGGTATTGCATGTGGTGTTGCCACCAATGCCAAAGAGGGAGATTATTGGAAACTACAATTGAAACAATTGGTATATTGTCATTGATGTCAAACCTTAACTGGTAACGTAGTTGCTATCTAGTTTAAAGTATCATATATTTTGATTGATGAAGAGGATTTGAAAAGAGGAGATAACAAGAGGACCTAGTGGAAAGGTTGAGTTATGAGAAACTAAAATAGGTACTTGATTAGTTGGCACATTGACAAGGTAATGTATTGTTTATCTATAACACTAAGTGAAGAAGTTAGTTGATTTGAATCTTATAATAAATGAGGAAAGAAAGTCTAAAAGCACAGGCTTAACCAAGAAAAAGAGAAGAAGATAAATAAATTTTAGTGTAAGCTGAGTGATGCTAGTGTTGACTAGGTGCCAGTACAAGTTGAGAAAAATTTAGTGTCGACCAAGCATCAATAATTGTTGAGTATCAGAGAATTAACCAAGCAAAGAAAGTGATTTCCCAGAACACAAGTTTAGCGATGACCAAGTTATCTAGTGACAACTGACTAGATGAACACAATATTGGCTGAGTGTTAGTAATTTATAGTTTGTGAAGGAATTGAGATTCCCAGCCAACATAGTTGAATTCTTGGGATATGGAAAATATGTTGAAGATAAGGATAAATAACCTGGAGCATTTAATGCATTGTAAACCATTTTCTTATGGATTCAAGGAGAAGTTTTGAGAAGTATCTAGAAGGAGGAGAAAAAAATGTTGGAAGGATTCATTGAATCTGAACTAAACCTAAGATCTACAAAGATGATTAAGTGGCAAAAGATTAAGATACCTAATCAAGGAGGTATAAGGATTACGTAGTTATAAGTTATGGTAGAGAGAGAGAGAGAGAGAGAGAGAGAGAGAGATGTTATTGATTGGCGAACCTAAGAAGAAGGTTGAGAAGAGCTATGAAGATCTTAACAGAGTTGAGGTGATTTCCTGAATGGATTTCTCATCAAAATAGAGATGGAGATGACAATGAAGGCCAGCCAATAAATCAACATATGAGCTTATTGGATCTATATTTTCAAAGTGAGTTGTATATTTTAGATCAGAACTTATTGTTACTTTATAACCATTGTATCAGTCTAAATCCTTTAATCAAGGTTGACCTAACAATCATTTGTAAATCCTTTAATCAATGTGACATTCTAATGGGATGTTCTTAAGCCCTCTAACCAGGCCACTCCTAACAAGGTGATTAAATACTTTAATAGGGTCACACCTAACGGTGTGTATTATAACCTTTAACAAGGTTGGCTCCTCATAGAGCTCTCTTCAAAAAAGTGAAAATTTGGTAGCATGTTACTGGTGGTTTTTCCCAAATTGGGTTTCCATGTTAAATCCTGGTGTCATACTTGTGTGAATGTTATTTGATGTGTTATATTGGTCAGAGCTTTATATTCTGCAGGTTGATTACTTTTGGACAATGGACTACAAGTTTATATTACTGATTATATTCTATAGATATCGAGTGGATTGCTGAATAGATCTAAGTTTGTTGAAGTGTTTAAAAGTTCAATTGGTACATCTGGACTTGAGGACAACTGATTCCGCCCCGCCTTCTCATTTATTCTAAAATCATTCTAACAACTACAACATCCATGTCAACAATACTCGACTATCTAATTGGGACAAGTGAGGCCAACTCCCCTCCATTGTAGCCTGCTTGATCAATGTTGTGGTCATTTTGGATAGTAGAACCATTAACTAGAACTTTTGTTGCACTAGCATCTTCATTTGGCTATGTATCTTTGAAGTGCACATTGCAAGTTACTCTTATACTTACCTTCCAAATGTTCTTCTTCCCTTTTGTCCACGTGACATGGTAGTGACTTAACCTCCAACCACATTGTAATTCTTGCATTCACAAGACATATACCTAGGTTTACTTGTTTAAAATTAAGAGTGCATGTTAAATTATTCACTAATTATGTGTGTATGTAAATATATGTCTTTATATGTAGATGGATATATATTTATGTATGTATGTTTGAAAAAAAATGTACATATGTGCATATGTATGTATGTGTTTGTGTATGTATATTTAAGTATATAGAATGCATATAAGGACATGATATCTCATGTTAGAAGTCTATGCGCATAGAAAAATAGGAAGCAAAGGGGATAAGAATGCCCATAAGAATGCAAGGTTGTATTTAATTCACATTCCATGTAATTATTTCATAGTATGAATCAAAAAATAGTATTCAAAGATGTAACTGTGATATGATTAAAGAAATGGTAATGATGTTTTTTTCCTAAATTTAGACGTGGTAATGATGATTAAGAAGATGTAACTTTCATATTAAAGCATATGGTCAATGATTTAAGAGAAATGGATACAACCAATGTAAAGTTAAGAATACATACAATCAATGTAATTGTGCACGTGTATTGGATTGGTAGACATACAACTAAAGCATACATTCAATGTTGAACAAAAGAACAACACTCATAAGAGCACCATTCATCAAATAGAAATTATGTAGAGAAATGGTGGCACTAGAAACAACAATTTACGATTTTGTATAGGTATAGGTAAATAATAAAAACCACAAGCCAAAAAAATGGCACATCATTGTAACATACAAGTAGACTTCAAACTAAGTCATTCATCCCATTATAAATCCAATGGTTTCCAAACCCCTAAACCCTAAAGTTACAAAATTAATCTGTGACTATTTTAGGTTTTTTATTTAAATCATATTAAATAGCTCATAGGTTTTAACACATTGACCTATGTTTCTCAAGTGTAATGTTGAGATATTGCTATCATGATTCAGTTGTGCCTATCGATTTGAAATGAATATCATCATTAGTAGAGAGATTCTCTTCCTTGTTCATTATAGCATGGTAATCAGACTGGGGATGAGAATGACTCCACTAATGATGATGTTAAGGACAACATGCATTGAAAGCATACAATATCACACCCATGTATGTAAATAAGCTCAAACGGTCATATTACTTTTTTTATAACCATATTTAGATGGCTAGAGTCAAGGAAGACAAACATGGCACTAGCACCAACAATTTATGGTTTCATATAGATAGAGGTAAATTAAAAAAAAAAACATAAGACAAAAAAATGGCACATTTTTATAACATACAAGTAGAATTCAAACCAATTCATTAAACCCATTAC
Organism: Chamaecyparis obtusa; assembly: GCA_027943335.1. Lineage (NCBI taxonomy): Eukaryota > Viridiplantae > Streptophyta > Pinopsida > Cupressales > Cupressaceae > Chamaecyparis > Chamaecyparis obtusa. Next base: position 201,658 of record BSBK01001340.1, on the reverse strand, counting down.
AAATTCAATCGTTTCCAAACCCCTAAACCATAAAGTTACAAAATTAGTCTATGACTATTACAAGTTTTTTATTTAAATCATATTATATAGCTCATAGGGTTTAACTCATTGACCTATGTTTGTCAAGTGTAATGTTTTGATATTTCTATCATGATTTAATTGTGCCTATGGATTTAAAATCAATATCATCATTAGTATAGAGAGATTTTCTTCCTCATTCATTATAGGATGATAATCAAGTTGAGGAAGAGAACGACTCCACTCATGATGAGGTTGAGGACAACTTACATTGAAAGCATAGCATATCACACCCATATTTGTAAATAAGCTCAAATAACCATATTACATTTTCTATAATCATCTTTAGATGGGCTAGAGTCAAGGAAGATAATAGATTTTAGCAAATAATGTGTAATATAGGCCAAAAAAAAAAGACACATTACTGTTTGGAAATCACATTTAAAGAATAATAGTTCATACCCACAATTTTTTTCGAATAGTGTTGAGCATAAGAGAAACACTCTAATTTATGAGATGCATACACACAATGTAACTTAACAATGCATATAATTACTATACACAAAGACAATGATTTTGAGTGAGAGAGTGAGAAATTCAAATTCGGTGGTTGAAGGTGAAAGAGGATGACGATCTGGGCGGATCTAAGAGTGCTTGGAAGGTTTTTCTTTCACTGGACGCTCCTGTATGCATTCATGGTTTAGGTTTTGATGTCATTGGGCCCTACTAGTTTGTCCGGGGGCACATGCAGGCTGTCAAGTGGCCCTATGTTTCCCCTTTGTCGGATGCTAATATCCTTGCTAGGAGTGTTTGTGGGGAGTCTGTTACCCACTAGGGATTGGAGATCGCTTATTTTTCATGCATGTTAGATCCCTTGTGTGCGGTCGGGGATGTGTGGAGAATAGCCATCTCCTCTCGCGGCTTTGGCTGCCACTGGTTTTGGTTTTGTTCGTATGTGTCTCTCTTTCCTCTGCCTTTGGGGCTGGGTTCGGTGAGGGGCTCGCTTGAGATTTCTTTTATCCTGATGATGGCTGGCTTGGTGGGGTTGTTTGTAGGGGTAGATGTGGGGATTTCTTATGGTTCTACGCTCTTGGTTATTTCCCACTCTTGTAGTCTTTTGTATGCAGTGGATAAGGTTTTCTTCGATTCATGGGACTTTCAATGCTCTTGCCGGTATGGTGGTTTAGCCCCTCAGAGGGAATTTTTCTTCATTTTCTTTCAGTGTGTTGTCCTCTGCCCGGTTGGGCAATTATGGTTGCAAATTTCTATGGTGGGAAGACTAACATCATTTTGTGCAATGTCTTTGGGGAGACATTGTGGTTTTATTTGGTGATAGGTCCTCTGAATGCTCAGTGTTTTGTCTTCTATGATATCTTTTTCTGCATGCTTTTTATTGTAATCTTCCCTGTGGTGCATTCTTCCTAGTTGTGTGCTCATAGCAGGAATGTGTGGGGTTGGGCTTGTGAGGGGATAGCTACTTCAAATAAAAGATTGTGTTCGATGAGGACCATTTTCAAGACTGGGGGTCCAGTGGGGACTAGATGCTTTGGCCCTGGTGCACAATGGAGTACTTGGTATGTCAGGTTTTTCAATAAATAGTGGAGATTGTGTTTCCCATTCTTGGGTAATACTCTTTTGGTTTGGTTTCCTCTATTACATGGCATTGTTGTTTGGAAGATGCCAAATGGGATTCATGTTCCTTTTGTTGTTGATAAGATTATGGTTTGGGCTACTCCTGACTCGGTGTTGAAGGGGGTATCCAACTTTCCAAGAGGGGGCCCTAGTGTTGTTGGTTTTCTTCTTCTTCCTATGTGGTTCTTATAGTTGTGGTGGTTGTTCCTCCTGAGTACCTAGACAGAGGTTCTGTTATTTCTAATTGTCAGTTGTCTACTGATAATCAAAGGCTTACTTTGATCTATTAGATTTGAGTGACTCTTGCTACTGATGTGGAGGCTTTTCCTCACCTAATGAAGAAGGAGGTTGTTTAGCTTTCTAGGAGAGGGGCTTGGTTTTGGTGGCCTACTGTCCTTTCTTCTATGGTTCTTTTGGTTGAGGAGGTCACTTTTCTTGTACTTTTCATTCTTATTTTCATGGATGGAGTTTGTATTTTCTATGGGGGTCATTTATCTGCTGACAATCTTTACGTAGGAAAGATGAATTCTCAGATTTCCAAGAGTGGGACTTGGTGTGTTTGGGTTGCTTCTCCTTTTTTCATGATTTCTTTGGCAACCAATGAAGGTTTTGGGGTTACTCCATGGATATGGAGAGTGTTGAAGGGGAAGCTTTTTTTTGGCTACTCTAGTTGGATTTGGTGCTGGTATTATGAGGTGAAGTTAATGCTTAGTGAAGGCTCTCCAAGATTTAAGAGAATGATGTTGGCTCTTCACCATGGAGATTTATTTCAATTGACAAGCTCCTTGCATCCTAAGTTTTGGACCTAGTTGTGATGGGTGGGGCTTCATCTTTCAACTCTTTTCTACTTTGTGTGGGACCATCCTTTTTATTTAGTTTGGACAGTGTTTTCTCCTTCTCTTGTGGCCAGGTGAATGCTGAGAGTTTTGAAGGGCTCACTTTGGGGTTTTTTTTGTTGAATGTTGTATCTGGTTTGGGGACTTCTCCTAACTCTTTGGTTATGTGTAGTGTGTTGTGATGCAGGAGGTGGGCTTGGTACTTTCTGTCAGCTTCTTTCACAGTTCCTATGGAGGTAGAGTAGTCTCCTACTGAGGTGGAGATTATTTTCATGAATTTGGAGTTGGATGAGTCTCCTATTGAGGTGGATATTTTCTAGGCTCCCTACTATGGACATGTTGATGGATGGTGGTATAATGATTTGTGCCTTGATGTGTTGATCTTTCTCCTTGTTGTTTCTATTGAGGTGGACCACTTTGCTATTGAGGTGAAAAGAGAGACTGCAAGTGGTGTTCAGATCAATAATTAGGGTGTTGTTGTTATTCACAAGAAGACCTATGACAACATTGTCTATACCAAGGGTTGTGGAATGTGCCCCATGTTGTGGGTGGTTGGCAATGTGCTGACAATTGCCTCTCTTGGCACTTGCATTATAAATAGTCAACTAGAGCCTTTAGCTCTTTGTTGTACTTGGTGTCTCTTGGCCTTGAGTACTCCAAGTATCATTTCTTCTAAACTTATTTGATGATTGTGTACCATTAGTGGCCTTCTATTGTAATTTCTAGCACACTAGTTTGCGTTGTTTCTTTGACAACCCTATGGTTGTTAATCTGTAAGGGTCAACCCCCTTGTTAGGATGATGCTAATATAAAAAATAATGCATACAATCAATGTAATTGTGGACATGTATTGGTGTGGTAGGCGTGTAAATGTAAAATGAACTCATACACTCAATGATTAAAGATATTGCATTTATAGTCTATATAGCAATTTTAAGAAAATATGTGAACACATTAATGTCAACTAAAAAGTGTTTAGTAATTAATGTTAAATTAAATATGCTTGAGCTACCTAAGATAGTTGTCGGGTGGTTAACAACAAAAGTTATTTTTATAAAAGTGATGCAATTTCTATATATTTAATATTTTTAATTTTATTAATATTTCAATTATAAAAAATAATGAAAGTACTCTATTGGAAAATAAAAAAGTAAACATATGAATATTTAAATTTTAAAAATTATTAAAAAAATATTAATATAAAATAAAACATTAACCCAAAATGTATTATAGACATTAAATATTGATTATTTAATTAAATATTAAAAATTTATTCAATACATATTTTAATAATTACATATCACATATAAATTAATTAATAATTATTAAATATACTACTTTTAATTTCTTATTTATTAAACTTTTCTTAAAGACATCCTTAAAATAATTTAGCTATGTTCGTTTTAATTTACAAACTTCAAAATGAACATTACATTATTGAATACAAAACATATATTTAATGTCTATAAATTGAAATTATTTGATTTGTACATAACTTTACAATGATCATAAAATAACATTAATTATCTACAAAAGAAATCATCTCCGTGGTTTTTACTCATAAATGATGTAATCTATCAACAATTGTACGCAACACACCCACACATTTCCTCCCTTCACCTCTTTTCATCTCTATCCTAAACCCCTTCATTATTCTATACCTTCTTAAAACATCTTCAATTTCATCGTGAAAATTGAATCTCAGAGCATTACATAGTATCACTGTGATTATCCATTCTCCTTCGCGCACCTTATTAAAGGGGAAGTTTGTAAGTGGGATATTTATATCCTCTTCTGAACTATCACTCGTAACCACATAGCATTCAATAATTGTACTCAATTCTGACCCAACGCAGTGAGTTTCGTGAGTACCAGTTTCATTCACTCCATGGACGCCAATATTCGCGTCAACAAACAAATTTTCGTTTAAAATTGACTCCGCTCCATGCACTGCTCCTCCAATCATAACCATCCATCTTGATGGAACACACTGTAATAAAAGGCAAAATAGTATCAGTTCATCCGCGGCGAATCTTTTAATTTCAGATCACTTCAAACACTACTTATGCAAATAAACACTATCCCGTGAGAATAAATGACAAAACAAAGCTGAGGTTCAATAACGAAATAAAAGAACACTTCCATTAACATAATTAACAATTGTCTGTTGAAAAAGTATTGAAATCATTACCTTCAATTTATGAATGCAATTCCGTATTAATGCATTGCTGTAATAACTAAGATGCAGGTATTCTAATACCTGCAACTCTTCAACACCTGCTATGCTCTCTAGCTTTTCACAAGAGTCAATCCGAATTGTCTCCAAGCAGCTCAGTCTGGCAAGACTTGGCAACTCCTCGAGCGCAGGACACTGATTAATCTCCAGAAATGTAAGCTTTGCAAGATCAGCGATTCCTTCTATACTGTGCAAATCTCTGCACCTTTTTACCCACACCACTAAGAGTGTTGTTGACAGTATAATGCTCTGTAGCTTTTCACAAAAGAGAATCTGAATTGTCTCCAAGCAGCTCAGTCCGGCAAGACTTGGCAACTCCTCGAGCGCAGGACACTGATTAATCTCCAGAAATGTAAGCTTTGCAAGATCAGCGATTCCTTCTATACTCCGCAAATCTCTGCAACTTTTTACCGACACCCATAAGAGTGTTCTTGGCAGTATAATGCTCTGTAGCTTTTCACAAAAGAGAATCTGAATTTTCTCCAAGCAGCTCAATCCGGCAAGACTCGGCAACTCCTCGAGCGCAGGGCACTGATTAATCTCCAGAAATGCAAGCTTTGTAAGATCAGCGATTCCTTCTATACTCTGCAAATCTCTGCAACTTTCTACGCACACCGTTAAGAGTGCTGTTGGCAGTATAATGCTCTGTAGCTTTTCACAAGAGCCAATCTGAATTTTCTTCAAGCAGCTCAATCCGGCAAGACTTGGCAACTCCTCGAGCACAGGGCACTGATTAATCTCCAGCTGTCTAAGTTCCATATTACCTGACAAAATCTCCAGATTTTCAAGACCATCCAATCTAATATATTTCAAATTCCCACATCCGTCAATTGTAATCCTCTTCAAGCAACTTGGACCTATTAAATCTGCTAACTTCTCAAGCTCCGCACAGTTCCGAATGCTTAATTGTACAATATTTTTACAACCAAACATTACTGTTCTCAAATTTTTATGGCTATCCAACTCAAAACATTCCATATTCACATTTCTATCAACTGCTATCCTCTCCAGATGTTTCATATCATTGAGACACGGGAACTCAAACTCAAGCATTTGACAACCAGAAATTTCCAATTCTACAAGCTTTGCAAGCTTAGATATTCCTGACACGCTTTTCAAATAAATACAGTTTTCAATTGTAATTTTTTCCAAGCAGCTCAGATGTGCGAGTCTTAACTCCTCAAGCTCCAGACATTCACTAATCTTTAATTCTACAAGCTTGCAAAGATCGGATGTTGCTGAGAATCTTTTGAAATTTTCACAATTGGTAATCTCAAGACAACTCAACGTCTTTAGCCTTGCTAAATCTGCTTCAACAAGATTTTTCAATTCACAAATTTTGAGAGATTTCAGACTTTGACAACAGTTCCCATTAATTAAAATCTTCATTACAAGTCCATAGCCGTTAATCTCTAGATTCTCAACGCCACTCATTACTGTTCTAGACCATTCCTCATTATTCAAAGCCAATTCCCGCTCCCAAAGTAGTTTGAAATCATATATAACTAGGGATTTCTGAGTCGTCCTCTCTGCAATACTATTGTAGCCCAGTTCCCCTTCTAATGCTGAGTCCATCATCTTTAAACTACGGAGATTCAATCTGAGGGACTCTAACAAAGACCGGATATCCGTTTGGATGTCCCTAGCATGTAAAACTAACTTGTCCATATTACTTAGTTTTCCTAACAAATCTGGAAACTCTTCAAGAAAGGTGCTATGAATCTGCAGTTCTCTTAAATTGGAAGGGGCCTGTTACATAAAATACACTTATTTCAAACTTAAGGGTATAAACAATATTCAGGAAACTACCATAACATCTAGTATACCGTTAATGAAGATTTCATATTAGATGCTGAATAACAAATACCTGGACATCGCTCTGCCATAATTGTTGGAAACACCCATTGCTGATTCTTAAACACTGCAATTTTTGAAGAGGAATCCACGGAAAAATGCTTGAGTTTATATCAGAATTCAGGTCAAGTGGAAGATAACTTAGGTACTCAAGCTGAAGCCATAGCAGAGAAGCATCAGAACCATCTTTCGGTTCCCCTAGAAAGTATGTAATTTCACAACCAATGGTTTTGTCCACAATGGAATGGAAACACCTGCTTTTGCTTTGGGTCAGGATGCTTTGGAATCCCTTTAATTCCTGTGTTCACAAAATGTAGCTTACATTTCTGCAATAATAGGAACTCCGGAATTTTAAATATCAATAAGACAAAAAAATGTGGTTGAAAGGCAAGCATACCAAAGATTTAAGATCTTGGGGGCGCCACACACGACGAGGATAGCTCAGTTCATCTGCCATTTCTCTTCCGAAGTCCCGAAGGTGGTCATGCATTCTCAAGGCAGACCCCTCTGCGCTAGATTCCCATTTATATTCTAGCCTATTCAGATGCACTTCTTTAACTTCCTCAACAAGACACCTCTCTTTTAATGTCTGCAAAGTATGACGGGCTCTCCATCCAGATCCCTTCCATATGAGCATGGCCTTTGTAATAGATTTCCCAATAAAAAAGCAAGCTATGTCCATGAAAATCTGTTTTTCTACATAATCTAATGTATCAATGCTTATCTTCAATCTCTGCTTTATATCTCCCGGAAGAGTCTCCTTGACTTTCTCCAATTCATCTTGCCAATACCACTGGGCTCTACCAGAAACATGCCGGCCTAGAACTATAAGAGACAGGGGTAAGCCTCCACACACGTTTACGAAATCTTGAACTAGATCCTCGTATCCGCCAAGTGGAAGGGGTTGGTCGAAAGCGTGCCAACAAAACAGCTCTCTCCCATCTTCTTTATTAAATCCTCTTAAATGGTAAGCAATATCAATTCCTGCACTTACAAGAACCCCTACATCTCTGGTTGTAATAATTACCAGATGATTATTATTACCATGCTTATTCAATATCTCCATAGGTAATAGGGCTTCTAACTGTTCCACGAGATCAATGTCATCTAAAACAATTAGGAAACTCAAAGAGCTGCTCCTTTGCAAGCGATCCCTCAGATAGCTCGTCCCTTCCTTATTACTTGGAAAACTGCGATTACCTTCACAAAAGATATCTTTGACGAGCTGGCTTTGCAATAAAGGTAAAGTACCCCTGGCATAGGCTTCCCGCACGTCATAAAGAAAACATGCTCTTGTATATTTGGATCTCTTTTGGTTGAACAACTCTAAGGAGAGAGTTGTCTTCCCAACTCCACCCATACCAAAAATGCCAACGACATTAGCCTTCCCTTTTGCTGCTTTCTTCATTCCACACTGGCTTTCAAAATCTTTAACAAGCTCACCAAGGCAGAGCCTTTCAAAATCTTTTACGAGCTTATGAAGTCCAACTGGATATTTGGCAACATGCAATTGCTTTGTCCTCTGTACTTCTTTTTCCACAGCAGACACTATGTCTTTGCAGTCACTGCAACTGCAAGAAAAAGGGGAATTTGATGAGGACAAAATTTCGCTCATTTCACTTAAAATGCTTTGCTAGAAGAGAATATATAAATGGATTTGCCAAGTAAATTGAAAACGTGCAGAAAGCTTACTCTGAAGTTTTGAATTCATAGCCTGAAGTATATGAAACTTGTTCAAGGGCTTCCTTCCACGTGTTGAGCTTATCCAGGTACCTCCCTTTCTGTTCATATTTATTGAATGCTTCAGCATATACTCCCGTTTCTATGTGGCGGAGATCAGAAGGTTTCACTTCATAAAATACTGGGATAATTTTGGCCGTACTTTGTAACATGAGAACCAGCTCAGCCAAACACCAAGCTGACTCTGCATACGTTGGGGAAAAGATTGCTATGTGTACCTTTGCAGAGCAGATGGCCGTCTCAATGGTTGAAGGAAATGAGTCTCCAAGCTCCTTCTCTTCTGAATCAAGAAATGCCCTTATATCTAGATCCTTAAGGGAATTGTATAGCCAAGTAGCGAGAGTGTCTTTGACATCGGGGCCTCTGTGGTTGATGAACACATCATGCACCCTTGAAGACTCTTCTATTCTCCTCCTTTTGTTGGGAGGTTCAATTCCAGAAAAAGCATTTTGTGGACGAGATGAAGATGTAGAAGCCATAAATGATAGGGGTTGAAACTTGAAACACAGCTAAGCAAATCTCGCAACGATGGATATGCTTTGAGGAAGAATGGGTTGAATCGGAGTAGATGAAGGCCTGCATATAAACAGGTCGCACTGCATCCTCCTTCGAGGAAAGGATTGGAAATAAGACAGACTGTTTTATTCAACCCTCCTTCCTGTAAAGGACGAGGAAAGAAGACATAACCTTTTTTTGCGCGGCAGTATTGGAAATCCAAATTGGGCTCACTGATCACAGGTCCATTCCATTAATTTATAATCAAATTTTACATCAATAGAGAAATCTGGAGAGTGATAGAATTCTCTAGAAATTGCTTTCTTTACTTATTTGGAAGTTTCTTGTCATGGTCAAAGTAACTGGAAACTTCTATTTTGAGTTGGTAGTGTAATTAATTTATTTTCCAACAGGCAGCCGTATGAAATTGTCATAAGAATCAAAGTTCGGGAGTCCTTGTCATAAGAAATTGTCATAATAACGCATCCGCTTCGTAACTCAGGTACGCCCTTCCCTCTATAAGACAAGTTGAATGGAGGATCGTAAGGATTCGCTGAGTAAGATGTTTTTTCTTAAGGAATCTTGGTAGGAGTTAATGTTGATGCCATTTTATAATCATTTTTTAAAAAAACTTAAAAATATTATTAAATTTTAATTAAAAATCATAAGAACAAAAGCATTCACAAAATCTTAAAAAGACGAACCAATCTCAATTTCAAAATAAACTTGAAGATAAACAGAATGTAAAACCAATCCTTAAAATAAATCACGAAATAGAAATCTCTGATTATAACCAGATCATCGCGAGCCAAGATGACAGGAAACACCAATGCAGTTTCTGGATTGTTTCTCCTCCTCTTTTCAACCACATGGTGTCAATGGAGAACCTTCACTTTAAAAAATATTTTTACTCGATTTTTGGTAGGATTCCTTCGTACTAAATAAACAGCTGAAACATCCAATTATTTTGTGGTCATATTTTTGAACGAGGGAAGAGGCGGGGAATAAACACAAAATGCGCCATTGTCCATCCATGATGGTGCTGTGAAAGGACCATCTTTGACAAAGCTGTCATTTCCATGCTTTCCATAGTTGATCTCAGCTCTATTTTATCTCGATAGAGATCGATTCCTTCAATTCCTTGCCCCAGTGACCCACAAAACCATTTTAGTTGAATTCATTCCCAATTGGACTGACTGTTTTATTCAACCCTCCTTCCTCGAAAGGACCATCTTTGACAAAGCTGTCATTTCGCTGGTTTCCATAGTTGATCACAGCTCTATTTTATTAGTAAGGGTGACCAATTCCCTCCTTATGTAGGGGATTATAGCTGTCTTTCACCATATTTATATTGATGGAAATAGATTTCTTATATTCCTTATCATTGTAGAACGACGGAGCCATTCCAGTAGAGCACAGGAAACGTCTTTGCAATTTGTAGGGTCCATGTATGATAAATACTGTTCAAGTCAATATTATTAGTTTCTATCTCAGAGTAATAGTAATGCAATTTATTGTGTGCCACGAATAGTAATGCATGTGTATTACATTATTTTAGTCAGTTTTTCGATAGAAGTAAAACTAGTAATTGCAACTCTGTATGTAAATTTTACGTCAAAAAGATGTTATGTTGTTTGACTTTTATATTTATATTTTAAATTTCTTCTTTTCTTTAGATACGATTGATTTTATACGTCACTCTTATGTAACTTTATTTGTAAACCTAATTTGAATGCTAAAGTTAACTTTCATCCTAAGTTTATATGCCTAAAATGATAGATTTTAAATTTATCATAGTTAAAATTATTATTCATTTTTTTTTATATATGTATTATAAATTTGTTATTTAATTAATCTTATAAAAAAATCAGAATTTATAAATTTATTCTAATATATATATATATATATATATAATACTTATTTTATTACTATTTATTTAAAATTTTATTATTTAATTAATCTTATAAAAAACCAGAATTTATAAATCTACTCTAATGTTCTATCTATATATTTAAATAATACTCATATTATTATTATCTATTAAAAATTAAAAATCTATTGTAAAATAAATATTAAAAAAGTTAGACAAAAAGTTAGTCCGTTTACCTCGATCACAGTGCAAATATGTACAAAGCAACAGAGAACTGATAGGTACAGGCTTACGGAATGCATCTGAAAAGACAACCATGTTTTAAATAAATTTGTGGGGTCTTGACCAATCTGAGGAAGTTTATCGCCCAAAATTTAATTGCACCCAAATTTAACGGAGTTTATCAGAATTTGAAGTGTCTCACTGCGAAATCCGATTGTGAATCTTTTAGTCTATTTCTAGAGTTTATCAGAATTTGCAGTGTCTCAATGCAAAATCCGATGGTGATTCTTTTAAAGTCTATTTCCGGAGTTTATCGGAATTTGCAGTGTCTCACTGTGAAATCCGATGGAGTTTATCGAAATTTAGTGTCTCAGTACGAAATCTGCGAAGGACAAAAATCAGAAATTTGGTTTGGAGTGGCGTAGTTGCGACTTTCCAAACATGCATTTCTCAATCCATTCTGTGTTGACGAAAGTGATGAAAATGCCCCGTGCGGAGAAGAGATAAGCGAGATGAATGAAAGCGTTGACGTGGCCCTGAGCAGGAAATGGCACCAAAACTGCGTGCACAGTGAGATCGCTCACACCATTCACCATCATCCTCAACTGGGCAACAAATTCAATCGAAACGAATGACTCAAGTGAATACTCTCAGCTTCTTAGGAACGATTTATAAGGATTTCATGCTCAAGAAAATCATATGGAGAGGATCGCAATCCGAAGGTCAAGCCAGTTGTTCAATCATTGAGGACTCAAAATGATCGCTCCATGTGAATTGATATCAATGTCTAACGAGGCATAATTTGATATATTGAATCCTACCCTTCTAATTGATACATTTAGCCGGAGGAACAAGTCTATCGACCAACATTTGAAAACAAAATGTAATTAAATTGACGAGAGTACGATAGGTAATTGCAATCTGCAGTATATAATGAGAAAACTATGAAAAAAAAATTAAAAATGTTTTGTAACTGAGATAATCAAAGTACTTTTTAGTCTGTTCGTTCCTTGAGCCTAGAAAATCCCCAAAGTTAAATTTGCGAAAGAGTGCATTTAACATATATCGAATTTGAGTCCATGTTTGATTTCATCAAGCATGGAACAGAGTTCGGATTTTGTGGGAGATATTACAAACTTGCCATATTTTAATATATTTTCTATAAAATATAAAATAGATATACAACTCCATGCCATCACTAAATTAGGATAGAGTTTCTACTGTGGGAGGACTTCCTCCTAAACATGGAGACACTCCAAATCCAGAAGCAAGAAATATATATTTCTCACCCTTCTCGACAATCTACTGGTTCTCTACTAGTTCCACTTCTTTGTAAATGACCTATTGACCAAGTTATATGATGTAATAAAATGTGCAAGATCCCCAGGATACCAATTCGGCTTCAATAATATCTTAATTGCTCTATATTCCCCATGGGTTTGTTCTTATTTTGTCGATGCTACATAAAGTCCGATAAGTGCTAAGAATTGTGGGTGTAATAATATGCTCTTGTGCAAAATCTTCATTTACTATTTTATTGATTTAAAAAAAAAGAATTATTGAAGATTTTTGTGGTCGTTATGGTTTTTAATTTGTTAATACTTGCATAATAATCAATGATTTGGCTTTTAAGTTCTTTTGGGATAAGCTGATGTATTATATGAGTGATTTAATATATGGAAGTGAGATCATATTTGATTTAATGTACGAGTGTATGAACATTAGAATATATAAGATAAAATTGTAAAATTTTATAATATTAATATAGAATTCTAATGTCTATTTTGTAATTTGATTTAATATAAAAGATAGTATTGCAACTTAAAAGACTGTTTTTAATAATTACAAGTATTTATACACTACATTACAATTAAAATTACCACTATGTTTGTTTAATATCAATATATTTGTTTAATATTTTATTCAACATTTAAAATATATTTTAATATTGGTATTTTGCCAAATAATTTGAGTACATCAATTTTGTCAAATAATGACTACATTATAGAATTGGTATTTTATCAAAAAATATACTACATTTACTAGTATTTTGACAAACAATTAGATTGCACCCTAGCTTTTACATTTTATCAAACAAATAGAGTCCATTCTAGTATTGACACTTGGTAGAAAGCAGAAAAAATGTTCTAGATAAATAAAAATCAGAAAGTGCACTGTCTTACTACGATTTCTGAATTTTGATCAGAAATCGCACTCTTTCACTGCAATTCTCGAAATTAAGTCAGAAAATGCATACTTTCACTGCATTTCCCAAAAGTTTCACCCTATTTTTTTCTGTTTGTGATTGGCCCTCGATTTGGCGACTGTGCACTGTTAGGAACCTGCTCTTAACGTTCTGTGTCACTGTCCAGCTTAATTGTGACAGTTGGCGATTAAGGGTCTTTTCTTTTTTGCATGCTACTCTGAGGTGGAGGATGGAGAAAACTTCACTTGTAAGGTACGTAGTTTATCACATTTCCCTTCTTAATTATGGTGCCATCCGGAAAAATGTCATTACTCACAGTGGTGTGGTGTATATTTATTTTACTTTATATTTCCTTTCTGTGGCAGCTTAATGAAAGAGATTTCTGATAATGGTTGAACCTCTGTAATGCATATCAATTGCATGTCTTAAGAGAATCTTCCATTAATACCTACAATGGATAGATGTGAAAATATTATGGTTGTAGGAGGGGGTGTTACAGGTCTAGCCACTGCGTTTGCTCTCCATAGGTAAGTACTGAGCATTGCAGCAATTTTTCAAATTCTGCACTGAATTAAAGGATTCGATTCAATTTCTCAATTGTATTAAAGGATTCGATTCATTTTTTTAGTTTTTCAAATTCTCCATTGAATTAAAGGATTCAGTTTTTCAATTTCTCAAAATTTGCATAGAATTAATCGATTCAATTTTTCAATTTTTCAAATTCTTTATTGAATTAAAGGATTCAATTTTTCAATTCTTCAAATCTCTATTCTCAATTTCTCAAAGCACCATTTTAGGATGGGATTCAAGAGCCTGGTGCTTGATTGTGCTGATTTCCTTCGAATAGTCAGCATTGCCTTCATCATGTGGCCCAATGCCTAGAAAGCACTTGATTCTCTCGGTGTATCAGATTCCCTTCGCCCATTTTACTCTTAACTTGATGGGTAATTTAGCTTAACTAACTATATCTTCTTTTTCATCTGAGGAGTAATGTAGAATTTCATTTCCAGGTTGTGGGTGTGCAGGATTCGGGGCTCTTCAGTTTGTACTAGTGTTTGCAAGAATGTTCCCCTGAAAATGGTGGCAAAGGGTAAGGAAAAGGATGATTACATGAAACAAGTGAATCTGATCATTTTGTTGTTTTTGAATCCAGTTGTAATTGATAATACCCAGTGTAGATTAGGGAAAATTTATTTGATTTGACTTTAGTATAGAGTAAATATTTTAGGGTATTCTAAGGACAACAAAGAGCTTAAACAACCAGAAAGTTATGTTCAATATGTCTTTGTCTGAGGCATCACAATCTAGTTCCGCTGTTGGGGTGGTGCCATGAAAGTGCCCATTTGCTGTTGGTTTACCAATACATGTCCAACAAAGATGAGGGCATGTATTGGTAAACCTTTCTTTTTCAGTTAACTACCTTTCTTGTGGGTGCTCATAATTTCAATTAACTACTCACAGTGAAGCGTCGTTGGCCTCTACAATAGAATTGAAGGCAGTATCATGATTCTTTCACTCCATTTCTGTTAAGATCAGGCTTCCATATTTTATTTGGAATGAGGGTACAGTCCCTTATTTGCCTTATGAAACAATATTAACTTTGGGGTTGTTCAACCTTCCTCAAAATGTTCCACAAAGCGACCCTCATAACTAGCCAATAATTTCCCAAATTATCAAGTGTTTCAGAGCATTGAGAAGCAGTATTTACGGATGGAATTATTTTTTGGAAATTTGGCTGAAGTGAGTACATAGATGTTTTCATTATGGAAACATATGATCCTCATGAAGATTGCACAGGTCAGAGAGCAAGTATGGCAGAGCGCATCACAAATTTGTCTAAGTGTAAGATAGTGTTTTCACAGTGTACCAGGACACATTTTTTGTTTGCGACATTGACTGGAGTAAGTTCAATGCTTGCGCACTTGAACATAGACTCTATGATGTCTTTTGATGACCCATCTCAGAGCGCAAGTCAGTACGACATGTATGGAATTAGTTATGACAGTTTTACCGAGGATAGTGTGAAGCTGACAGGACAGAATATGAAGGCAAAATTGGTAAAGAGTTAAGGGATTGTTTTGTTTATCAAAATAATGACTTAACAATATAAAGGGACGACATCCTAGATTTTAACCCTTAGATAAAGATATATGGAAGCCGACCATGTAAAGTTATTAGTTTTAATAACTTGTATATATGTAATTGTAATTGTAAAGAAAGTATGCGATGTGAAAGAAAAGTAATGTATGAAATGTGAAGCGAATGTAATAGTGATGATGCGAAGATAAGAGTAGAAAAGGAATATTGATACAAGAAGAATAAGGTTATGTACCTTGACCTATTTTTGTATACATTGTATATTACTTGTTTGGGTAGTGGGCTCATCTAGTAATCAGATTTTGTATTGACAACTCCTAACAAGGTTGAGGCTTCTAACAAGGCCTATAGTCCCTTAATCAAGACTGATACACTATATGCTTGTAATAGACTCCTAACAGGGTCAATATCCTTAACATGATACTTTTGATTAGTGGATCTTTGTGTGTACCATCCCCACTAGGGTTTTCCCTTGGCTAGGGTTTCTTCGAGAACAAATAATGTGTTATGAATTCTTTGATGTTATTGCTATACATATTATTTAGTTTCTTATGTTATGCATGTGTAAAGATAATCTGTTATATCCATAACTGGAAAAAAGTAAAAGTTTGTGAAATACTAATTCACCCCTCCCCCTCTCAGTATTTCCTATTTCTAACATTATTCAGGTATTTCTGTTGAAAATACTCTCTCAGAACATTGTAAATATATTGATGTAATGAAATAATAATAGAGGAAGAGTTTTCTCTTCACATCTTCTGGATTGAAAAATGAAATTCTTGTAAGCATATGCATTCAGAAGGGAGGAAGATGCCTGCTTGAAGAATGAACTGTACGAATTGGTCTTTTTGTTTTGCAAGGCTTGGACAAGTGTCATGCCACTTGGGAACATGGGGAATGCAGGCTATCCAAATGCAAAGATAATTGATGACATTATGGACAAAATGTGTGGCCATGATCCAAAGTGGGAGCCCCAAAAGCTGCAGTACAACAATATAATTAACAACTCAAAATTAGGGTTTCATTAGACCAGTATAATTAACTCCTCAAAATTAGGGTTTCATTAGACTAGTATAATCAACAAGTCAATATTAGGTTTTCATTAGTGCAATATAATCAACAAGTGAATATTAGGGTTTCAATTAGTATAATTAACAAGTCAATATCAGGGTTTCATTAGAGAAATATAATCAAGTCAGTATTAGGGTCTGTTAAATCAATATAATCATGAAGACCAAATTAGGGTTTTCATAGAGCAGTATAATCAACAAGTCAAAATTAGGGTTTTATTAGAGCAGTATAATCAATAAAGTCAAAATTAGGATTTAATTAGAGCTGTATAATAAACAAGTCAAAATTAGGGTTTCATTAGAGAAATATAATCAAAAAGTCAAAATCAGGATATTCTTAGAGCTAATATTGAGTGTGTAAAAATAGTTTACTTACTCGCAAGATCCAGGACCAGTTGGTGGATCAATTGGAGAAGAGCCAGGATTAGGGATGTCTAGAATAGAGGGATTGCGATCTGTTGGGCCTGACCCAATTCCAGGTTGTGTAGGATCTCTTGAACCTGATCCAATTCCAGGCTGTGTTGGATCTAGTGTTGGAGTAATGGCAGGACTATCTGATTCTGTTGGAGGATCCGACCCAGAAATTGGGCTAGGTGCCAGGTTCAATCCAAAACCTCCACCTGAGATAATAATGGGTTTGAACATTCCATGAATTAGCTTATGTAATAAATTAAATCAAATAGGAGAATTGTGTTAAACATTCCTATTATCAAAAATAGAAAAAACAACCTGAAGGTGGAGCACCATTTCCACTGCCACCATTCTGTTGTAGTAATTCCCTATGAATGTGGATATTTGATCTTGTCACACTACCATCTATAGAACTGAGAATGCAAATTGCAACTAAGGAGAGAACTAATATGTCTGCCATAGCTTCTTCGTTTGATAGACAAATCTTTGAAACAAATTTTGAACGACGATATAGACCAAGTTGAGTGATAGAATATATATAGAAGTCACCTACAATAGTATTTATTTTGTTTTAGGAAATTTGAGATAGATGGACCGATTTCCTTTAAAAGAGGTATTAGAGTGTAATAAATTGTCAACCCGATGTGGAGGAAAATACTCTAAATTAAATCGTTCCAGTCCATAAATTCCATTATTGGAGACATTTGGGAATTCCTAATTGTCGTGCTTTATATTTCTCATTATAGTCTTGCGCAGTGAATACTACGAATTTGATTTCTTTAGCATCTAGAATCATTTTATAGATCAACAAATCATATTAGGTTTAAATCAGGGAAATGGTTTTCATTTTTCAGAGCGCTTGTCACTTCTGATGAATTCGTCAGAGCGCCTGTCACTTCTGACGAATTCATCAGCACTACATAAAGTTAACTGCAGAGCTAACCATGACTGAGCGTGAGTTAACAAATAGTTCTGTACTCACATTCACACTCACACAATTTAACAAATTCATATTTTTTTGAAAAAGTGCAGACCATTCTGATGATTTCAATCATCTTGCATGCGTATGGCATGCAAGATGGCCCTCAATCAAGTTAACCCAGCCGGATGCGTTTCATATAAGAAACGCCTTCGGCATAAAAATAAATTCAAAAGCAATCTTACTGTTTCTAATGATTTTTTTTTAAAATTAATGATTAAAGAAATATATTATCTATTTTTTTCTATTGGTACAAGTTGGGTATAGTCAATACAAAAATAAAGTTATTATCTTTTTTATAAAATATATTTAATTTATTAATTGTTTAGATGATTTGACAATTCAATTAATGACATGAATGACATCAATACTATATTATATCTCATCATAAGAAAATTACATTTTTTACTATAAAATTATATACAAATGTTTACTATAAAATTATATACAAATGTTTACTATTTAGCTCTTTAAGACTCCTCTATATGTCTCACCCATCAAATGATCTCTAAGAACTTTCATCCTACCATGCATCATTTTTGAGCCAAATAGCTTACCACCATGTCATATTGAAGAACATGCAGTTAAACTTTTACTTGAGAGTGCACCTCCAAATATCTCCATATACCATGTACTTATTCTTGAAAAATATCTAAAATAAAAAATTAAATTAAGAACTCATGTGCCCAAGGGGTTATTTGGCCTAGCACCATTCCTTACTCCATCTTGTTGGTCATAAAAAATGATAGATTGGTGCCCTTGAATTCAATTTCAAGAGCAAAAAACAATTGCCACCAAGGATGAGTTTTGTGTGACCATGGCTAATGAGCTCTTAGTAAAATTACATGGTGCCTATTTTTTGTCCAATCTAAATATACATTCAAGATATCATCAAAACTGCATTTAAAAAACAATTCAAAAAACTTCTTTATATATGTATAGCCATGTTCTCTATTTTGTTTTGAACTGGGTGATAAATAGTTGCTAGTATGTAGTCAATTTTGATTATAAATACTACTACTCATTAATATTTTGAAATGTTTCTATGTTGTTAGTTCTAAAAAATTTAGACATTACTCTACTCTCCTGTTCATCTAATTCATCAGTAGATGCAACCTCTACAAATCAAAGAAAATGAATACATGGGTGATTTTCCATGATTATGTGATATGTGTTAGGTTGGTATATAATTTCAAGGTTGACGGGTTGTAACTTAAACAATGATTTCTCATTCTTCACACCAATACTATAGTTGATGAAGATGCATTTGCTTTCTTATTACCTAACATTAAAATTTTCTCCCCAAACATATGAGCATGTCTCACAACAATAACCCCACTAAACATAATCACAAACCTCTCTATCAACATTTTATATTATTTGCAAAATCATTCTATTAAGGATGCATGGATTTTTAAAATATATTTCAATATCATTCTCCTTATTCCATCAAAATAGATAAAATAGTAATTAATATCATTATTAGGCATAAACGCCTTAATCTTTATATTAGTTTTATTTTTTATGAGTTCCATAGAATCTTTAAACTTACTAAAAAAATATCATTTTACTTCTAGAAGATTGTATCCATGTCCTTTTAGAATAATAAATGAATGATGCACAATATAAATATTTCTATAATAAAGTTACATTAGCATAAACAAATTGATTTTAGAGTGAATCAAGTCCAACAACTAAAAATATTTATGAGAAGTAAAGTTTTTCTTTCTATGTATAGAAGATGCACAAAACTCAAATTATAGTGGTAGCCTAGCATTTGTAGTGTCATAAATTGTTGACCATAACAATTGCACACAAGCTTTGGATACCACTTTGACATAAGTGTTTGATTTATGCATATTTGTGCTTGATTTCAGAGTCTCTTTGTCAAACTAGGTTATTTTCCCTATCCCTAGAGTTTTTACTAACATATTTTTCTAGAACTAGGGTGCCCACCACATAAGTTTATTGATAGAGAATGATTTGTTGATTTCTTAGCCCCTCTAACTTGATAAAGCCATTTTAGTGGAACCTATTCCCAATTGGACTGACTTTATGTTCCATTTTGCATATAAAAACCCTTACTCCAAACACTATGATCATAAAAGACACAAAATCTTCTCCAAATATTTTCAACACCATAGATACTTGTAAGGGTAAAAATATCAGTTAAACATGCCTGATATGGTGATTAAATGTAAAAGACAATCGACTTCACTATGTGGGATTGTGGTCCATGCATGACAATGGAGTGTGACATTATATGTGACATGTTTTACCTATTCCCTACTTTACATAGTGAACTATTGTCATGAGCCATAATTAATATAATATTTCTTTATGCTTACATTTATTCAATTATTGGGATCAACATCTTAAATGTTATTTTAATACATAAGTATTCAATGATTGTAAAAAAAAATATATAATAAATTATAAATAAATTAGTGTTAAATTATTAGTATTAACATCATAAATACCAATGATTAAATTAATATTATAGTGTTGATAAATTATGCATTAATAATATTATTATTAAACAAATATAAAATAAATATTAATATTATCATCGGCATATTTAAATTACACTATTAATAATACACCTGAGGGATGTACCGTTTGGAAGGTACCAATCAACACTATAAAAACCAATTGGTATCCTCGGCAATAAACACAGACGGGAACAGAAGGAAGACACGCAGACCAAGCACTTCATGCGGTGCAAGCACAGTCGACAGTTTACAGCGGTACTTGGTGGTACTGCCCAAACAGGCAAGGTACGTACTTAGCATTACGTGCCATTCTCCATATGTTATAAACCAATACGATAATTGCTATGTAAAAATCAGAACGGATATAAATATAAAGAAGTAACATGACATAAATAATAAATGCTAATATATTAATATATATATATATATATATATATATATATATATATATATATATCTATAAGAGATATATTTTAATTTAGGGGACATATCTATATATATATAATCTATGTATGTATATATATAAAATTAGGTAAATCTTAATATTAAAGTTATATATATATAATAGTGACATTTGGGAACATATTCTAATTATAGTACATCGGAATCTATTTTTTCATCCCACATTACGATATCTTAGGGTAGGGAGTTTGTGGAGGGAGAGGCGGAGTAATTTCGGGCACATGATGGTTATCCCACAGGGAAGCTGCTTGTAGTCTATTTCACGCGCCCTTGCACTGTGAGTCTTCCATCTTATGATGATCGTAGTAAGGGAGGGAGAAAGACTCCTGTGCCCTATATGACGAAATCGTCCAAATGACTATGTTCATTAGATTAACACTCAATAGCTTCTTTTCCTCTAGACTTTAATGATAGTGATGGATATATGGTTGCTAATTATTGAATGATCACCTAATTTGTGCCTAAATGTTGGAATTTAGGTTAAGAGGTTAAAAGGGGGTCATCACAAGTGGTATCAGAGCATAATCCTGCCATCCTGTGAAAATAAAGTTCATGCAAACTAGAGGAAGTGCCGCCATGGCTAAACAATTATCTAACGAACTTAGAAATATTATGGAACAGACAAACCAAACCCTAGCAGAGCAAATAGAGAGGTCAAACCAAGCACTTCTCCAGGCACTACAAAACATGGGAAATTCCATAAACAATCTAAAAAACAATAATTCTAGTGGGAGAGACGTAAGCTCAAACCACTCAGAAAATAATGGAGCTTCGTCATCTAGGGTGCCCAAACCCCCTTTCTTACCTAGGGAGGACCCCTCGATGGAAGAAGGAGCGGGACAAACAACCAATAATGCCATTGAGAATGCTAGAGCTTATGCAAGCCTTGAACCAGAAATTAGAGAGTTAGTAACATTTAGAGAATTTTGTGAAGCTAACAGACAAGAAGCTCCTAGGAGAGAAAGGAGACCTCAAAATCAAGATCTTAAAAGCAAAGTAAATAAAGTAACACTCCCAAATTTTGATGGATCAGGAAAATCCACTGCACACGCTTGGCTACAAAAATTGAATACTTATCTTACCCTTAGCCCTATGACGGAAGAGGACGCACTCCAATTCGCGATTCTTCACTTGGAGGGTACGGTACATGATTGGTGGCACCATGGCCTTTTTACTCAAGGGCACCAGAATATCACTTCTTACAAAGAATTCTCACAAAAACTCATTAAGAGATTTGATAGAAGGCATCCCCAAGAAAATTTTAAGAAATTGACTCAAATAAGGCAACAAGGAACGGTAGAAGATTATATAAAAGAATTCCAAAAAATTTCAGTCCAAGTCACAGGAGTAGATGACGACCGCTCCACCTACTTATTCATAGAAGGATTAAAGGACTCATTAAAGGGACTAGTAAGTGCCCTAAAGCCTACATCCCTAGACGATGCTTTTGAAATAGCACTAAGGCTGGAAGTCTCACCTACGAGTAACAAGTCATGGAGTAAGCCCAACACACAATCCCACAAAGATAAGTCATACAAAAAGTTCATACCTATAAAGGAACAAGATGAGCCAAAGAAAAAGAATTTATGCTTCAAATGCCAAGAACCATGGGGGCCAAACCATAGTTGCAACCAGAAGAGAAACCCTTGTCGTAATTGCAATGAAGACTGGGTACCAGGACATAAATGTAAAAAGAGGGGCCGCATCCAAAGAATAGAAGAAGACCCTGAGGAAGAAAATACCAAAAAAAGAGCAAGACATGAAGAAAGAGAAGAAGAAGAGGGAGAAGAATATGGAGTGATAGCAACTATTACTCAATCCTCTAAACATCGAGTCTTAAGAATTAGGAGCACTCTCAATGGACAAAAAGTCATTGCACTAGTTGATAGTGGAGCATCCCATAACTACATTGATGAAAAACTAGTTAATAAAATGAGGTTGAAAACGGAAAGGTTCAAGGGATTTACTACTGCCCAAGCCACAGGATCATTGGTACGATGTACAAAAGTGATTCCACAACAAGAAATCACATTGGGAAGGAAGCATACCATTAAAGAGGACTTGCACGTGGTTCCACTAGATTCAGATATAATTTTGGGGGCTCCATGGATATTTTCTTTGGGATGTTTTAAGTTTGACCTCCCAAACTTAAAGATCCAATTTGAGCATGAAGGGGAAGAAATAACATTGGAAGGGATACCTGATAGCCCTACAAAATTAGTCTCATGCAAAAGAATAGAAAGAATATTCTGACATGGTCAAGGAGAGTGGGTTGCACAATGCTTAGTACTAAACCAATCCACCCCACAAAAACCAGCCATCCATATAGATATTGAGCCCATTATTAAGAAACATCAAAAGGTGTTTGATGAAATCCCACCAGGATTACCACCTAAAAGAGGATTTGAACACATTATAGAATTGGAAAAAGATGCTAAACCAGTGATTACCACCCCTTACCGACATCCTCAAAAATATAAGGATGAAATTGAAAAAGCCATTCAAGAACTCCTAGCTATGGATCACATTCAACCTAGCTCAAGTCCTTTTGCATCACCGGTGGTACTTGTGAAAAAGAAGGATGGGACAATGAGGATGTGTATAGATTATCGAGCACTAAACAAGAAAACTATTAAGAATCGCTATCCCATTCCTAGAGTGGATGAGCTCATAGATGAACTTCATGGAGCAATGTATTTCTCTAAGATTGATTTACGATCGGGATACCATCAAATCAGAATGAGGCAAGAGGATGTTCCCAAGACTGCATTCAGATGTCATTATGGGCATTTTGAGTTTCTAGTTTTACCTTTTGGTCTCACTAATGCGCCGGCCACTTTCCAATCATGCATGAATCATATCTTCCGAAAACAACTTAGGAAGTTTCTACTCATAGTCTTTGATGATCTCCTCATATATAGTAGGTCATGGACGGAGCACCTCCAACACATTGAAGAAGTCTTAAACATATTGGAATCTAAATCCTTGTTTGCAAAAGCATCAAAGTGTGAATTTGGTTTAGAAGAAATTCTCTACCTGGGTCATAAAATCAGTGCCAAAGGTGTAAGCATGGATGAAGAAAAAGTTAAAGCAATAAGGGAATGGCCAAAACCCAAAACCCTAACTCAACTTAGGGGATTTTTGGGCTTATGTAGTTACTACAGATGATTTGTGAAGAATTTTTCCAAGATAGCATCCCCACTGACAGACTTAACAAAAAGAGGGAATTTTGGATGGAATAAGGCAGCAGAGGAAGCTTTTATAGGGCTAAAGGAAAAAATGAGCTCTTGCCCAGTCTTGGCTATTCCAGATTTTACATTACCTTTTGAGTTACAGTGTGATGCTTCAGGAGAAGGAATTGGGGCAGTACTCATGCAAAATAAACACCCTATCGCTTTCAAGAGCCGGAAACTTTCAAGGATAGAAAGGCACTACTCAATCTATGATAAGGAAATGTTGGCTATCATGCATGCATTGGCAAAATTTAGACAATACCTAGTATGTGGAAAGTTCAATATTAAGACAGACCATAATAGCTTAAGGTTCTTTATGAATCAAAAAGACCTCAATGATCGTCAACAAAAATGGGTAAGCAAGATCCAAGCCTATAATTTTGATATTGAGTATGTCAAAGGAACCAATAATGTAGTAGCAGATGCCTTATCCCGGCGAGGTCATTTGAACACTCTAACTAGTATCACAAGCGATTGGAAAAATAACATTGTTGCAGAATATGCTAAGGATCCACGAACTAATGAGATCATGGAAGGAAATATACCAAATGATGAATTTAAAATAATTGAAGAACTCATTCTATATAGAGGACGAATACTCCTTGCAACAAACTCCAAGGTTAAAGAAAAGATTATGAGGGAGTACCATGGCAATCCTCTATCAGGACACACAGGGTTCTATAAGACTTACAAAAAGATAAGGGAAAGGTACTCTTGGAAAGGACAGAAAAAGGACATTATGAAGTATGTCCAAGAATGTATTACATACCAGAAGAATAAGTCCGAACAAAATTACCCCGCCGGTTTATTACAACCATTACCCATTCCAAATCAAAAGTGGGAAAGCATCTCAATGGATTTCATTACAGGGTTACCAAAAGTGCAAGAGAGAGATTCTATCTTTGTAGTAGTGGATAGGTTGACCAAATATGCACATTTCTTCCCAATATCCATACACTATAAGGCACCACAAATAGCAGAGATATTCTTCAAAGCAATTTTCAGGCTGCATGGATTACCAAAAAATATTATTAGTGACAGGGATAGCAAGTTTCTCAGCCTATTTTGGAAAGAACTTTTTCGGTTAACAAGAACTGAGCTAACTCCCAGCACAAGTTACCACCCCCAGACAGATGGACAAACTGAAATTGTAAATAAATGGATAGAAGGATATTTTAGGAACTATGTGACTGGACAACAAAATGCATGGACCAAATGGTTACACTTAGGAGAATACTGCTATAATACCACCCATCACATGTCTATTGGGATGAGTCCATTTAAAGCACTATATGAATATGAGGCCACCACATTTGGAGATTTGATTACTCAAGAAAGCAAGGTACCAGGAGCCAAGGATTTCATCCAACAAAACATTGATATTATGAAGACTCTAAAAGATAACCTCCACCATGCTCAAAATCAACAAAAGATATATGCTGATCGAAAGCGAGTGGAAAGGATGTTCGAAGTTGGGGATCTGGTATTTTTAAGACTACAGCCCTACAAGCAATCTTCACTTAAGGTCAATGGAGCAGAGAAACTAAAGCCACGTTTCTATGGACCATATAGGGTCTTAAGAAGAGTAGGTGAAGTAGCCTATGAAATAGAATTACCCGAGAACAGCAGGATTCATAACATCTTTCATGTATCCAGACTAAAGAAAGTCCTTGGAAAACAAATAAGCCCTTGTGTGGAATTGCCGCCACTAGACGATGAAGGAAAACTTATCTTGGAACCTGAGGTTATTCTTGATAGGCGTGACAAGAAATTGAGGAATAGGACTATTCCAGAATACTTAGTAAAATGGAAAAATCTACCCAGGGAAGATGCTACATGGGTGGGAGAAGAGGTTATTTCTCACTCAACATTGCTTGAGGACAAGCAAATTCAGGAAGGGTGGACTGTCATGAGCCATAATTAATATAATATTTCTTTATGCTTACATTTATTCAATTATTGGGATCAACATCTTAAATGTTATTTTAATACATAAGTATTCAATGATTGTAAAAAAATATATATAATAAATTATAAATAAATTAGTGTTAAATTATTAGTATTAACATCATAAATACCAATGATTAAATTAATATTATAGTGTTGATAAATTATGCATTAATAATATTATTATTAAACAAATATAAAATAAATATTAATATTATCATCGGCATATTTAAATTACACTATTAATAATACACCCAAGGGATGTACCGTTTGGAAGGTACCAATCAACACTATAAAAACCAATTGGTATCCTCGGCAATAAACATGGACGGGAACAGAAGGAAGACACGCAGACCAAGCACTTCACGCGGTGCAAGCACAGTCGACAGTTTACAGCGGTACTTGGCGGTACCACCCAAACAGGCAAGGTACGTACTTAGCATTACGTGCCATTCTCCATATGTTATAAACCAATACGATAATTGCTATGTAAAAATCAAAACGGATATAAATATAAAGAAGTAACATGACATAAATAATAAATGCTAATATATATATATATATATATATATATATATATATATATATATATATATATATATATATATATATATATATATATATATATATATATATATATATATATATATATATATATATATATATATATATATATATATATATATCTATAAGAGATATATTTTAATTTAGGGGACATATCTATATATATATAATCTATGTATGTATATATATAAAATTAGGTAAATCTTAATATTAAAGTTATATATATATAGTAGTGACATTTGGGAACATATTCTAATTATAGTACATCGGAATCTATTTTTTCATCCCACATTACGATATCTTAGGGTAGGGAGTTTGTGGAGGGAGAGGCGGAGTAATTTCGGGCACATGATGGTTATCCCACAGGGAAGCTGCTTGTAGTCTATTTCACGCGCCCTTGCACTGTGAGTCTTCCATCTTATGATGATCGTAGTAAGGGAGGGAGAAAGACTCCTGTGCCCTATATGACGAAATCGTCCAAATGACTATGTTCATTAGATTAACACTCAATAGCTTCTTTTCCTCTAGACTTTAATGATAGTGATGGATATATGGTTGCTAATTATTGAATGATCACCTAATTTGTGCCTAAATGTTGGAATTTAGGTTAAGAGGTTAAAAGGGGGTCATCACAACTATATCTATGTTTCACTATATATTTCATGATGACGGAAATATATTTCTTTAATTCCTTACCATTGTAGCACTTTAGAGCCATTCTAGTGGGAGTCATATGCAATCAGAGTGATGAGCTTGACTCAAGAAATAGTAATCATAAAAGAGAAAATTTCATATAAATTAGATTTTGGCAACACAAGTTGCAAGGAAATATAAACAAATACCAATTCCTACAACTCTTCATTATATTCAATTTCATTTTAGATAGTGGAGATAGATTTCTTGAATTTCTTCCCTTAATGGCATGGTACAAATGATAAGTAGGGGTAGGGGTCTAATAGCCAACCATGTTCTAATGGTTGTTTACTCCATGCCCACTCGATGCCCCAATTACTAACTTTAAAGAAACAAAAAAAAAAGATGGCTAAAAGTCCATTAATAAATTTCACATGTACCAATTACCATGCACTTGTACCCCTAGTAGTTAGAAATTGTAGACATTAATTGGAGGAGTTGTACAAATTTATTGGTAGCCATAGCGCATGACTTCTAGACCATTATGTTAGAATTCAAGATTGGTAAATTCTCACAGAACTCAATGAACACATGCATGCAAGAAACCCTAAAAACATAAAAGGTGCTCTGAAAGCTTGAAGCAAAATAATATGTAATTTAAATAATGTTATAATTACAAAGGGATCCATTACTTTTATAGAAAGAAATAGCGCTAAAAATAGAAACAAAAACTTGACCTAAAAAAGGAGAACCCTAGGATGTATGCATAAAATTAAAGAGTTATTAAATACAAACGAAAGCTTCATAAATTTAGCTCATGTGAAAAAAGAAGAAAAGTGACTTCTTTAATTAATCAATATGATTAAATTAATTAAATTAAATAACCTTTTTACTCTAACATCCCCCTTAAGATAAACTTAGGGGAGTAGCCTAAAATCTAACTTCATGAATGCAACTACATGCAAGAATAAAAACTTGGGTCCTGGAAACAAGGTATGGAGAGGTACCCAATCACAACCAAATCTCTATAAAGTGGACAAAAGGAGAAAAACTGATAGGAAAAAGCTCCTCTCCAAAAAGAGATGGAAAATAAGGTACAAACGCAATGTCTCAAGAGACTCTCAATACCAAAGACCATAAATTAAATCCTTACCAATGTCTCAAGAAAATTAAATTAAGAACTCATGTGTCAAGGGGTTAAATTTGGCCTAGCACCA
The DNA here is from genome assembly GCA_027943335.1 of Chamaecyparis obtusa. Lineage (NCBI taxonomy): Eukaryota > Viridiplantae > Streptophyta > Pinopsida > Cupressales > Cupressaceae > Chamaecyparis > Chamaecyparis obtusa. Next base: position 173,444 of record BSBK01001340.1, on the reverse strand, counting down.
TTCCTTACTCCATCTTGTTGGTCACAAAAATGATAGATTGGTGCCTTTGAACTCAATTTCAAGAGCTAGAAAAATCACCACCAAGGATGAAATTTCTTGTTACCATGGCTAATGAGCTCTTAGTTAAATTACATAATGCCTATTTTTTCTCCAATCTAAATTTACATTCAAGATATCATCAAAACAACATCACAAAAAAAACATTCCAAAAACTTAGTTCTATATGTATAGCCCTACTCTCCATTTTCTTTAGAACTATGTGATAAGTAGAAGCTAGTTTCCATTTTAGTTTGCTAACAATGTAGTCAATTTTGATCATAAATACTACTACTCGTAAATATTTTGAAATGTTTATATGTTGCTAGTTCTATCAAGTTTAGACACTACTTCGGTCTCTTGTTCATCTAAAGAAGGTGGACTAAGATATGATTCAGAATTTGAAACAAGGACTAGTACACTTCAATACTTCACACAATATATGCTAAGCAAAATAGTCCAACATTTTTTTAGATTATTTGACAAACTAGCTTCAACAATCAGGTCCATTTGATGACTAATCTTTCTTATAGGTGATGATCCATTAGGTACATTATCAAATACAATATCCTAAAACTTATTCAACAAATTTGCAACTTCCATAGGTACATCTTCTACTTCCTCTTTATCAACTCTTGGAATTAAGGAAAAACACATATGTTCATGCTTCACGCCTTCTAGAAACTTCCTTCCATCAACAAAACATATTCTTTCATTACTACATACCTTTTCCTATGTTTCCTTCAATGGCTTCAGCTTCTGTGGGACTCCATCATTTGTCAAATAATAGGTTGTATTCACATACCCATCATGTATTGTATGATGATCAAACTGTCATGGTCTCTCTAACAACAGATGACAACTATCCATAGGCATAATATCACATTATACCTCATCATGATAGTTTCCAATTTTGAACTTTACCAGACATTGTTCATTCACCAAAAGCCTTGTGATCCTTCTGCAACTAAGCAATCTGATAGGGATTCAAATGTTTTATTCTCTCTAACTTCAATTTATCAACCATTTTCTATGAAACAAGGTTATCAGTACTACCAAGTTGTCAAGAATGATATTGCATACTTTACCATTGCACTTACACGTTGTGCAAAACAAATTTTTCCTATTCTCAAGTTCCTTCTTATTATTTAGCAAGGTTCTTTTGGTGACAAGGAGCTCTCATCTTTCAGCATCTTTAGAATGTGATGACTTGGCATCTTCATCTACATGTCCAACTCGTGCATTGTCATCTGGTCTTATATTTTTTCTCCCATGATGCTTAAGACACTCATAAGCTTTATGTCCTTCTCTGCAATGGAAACACATCCCATGAAAACCTTCTTTTCCTCTTGCTCTTTGATCTCTATTATTTTGATTGCAAGGATAATAGAAATTATTTCCCCTTTGATTTTGATTGCTACTAGAGTCATCATTCTTCTTTTGATCTTCATTTCAACCTCCATAAGACCATCCACTAGGCTTTCCACCATGACCTCTTCTAGTTTGTCTACTCTCAAACTTATTCAACTTTTTCTTCTACCTTCAAAGAAGATTAATATGCATCTTTAATGGTAGACATTATTACCATTATCAAATCTTCTTGAATACTTGACCTCAACCCATTCATATAATGGGCAACCTTCTCCTTTTTAGCTTCAAAATGACCCATTTTGATAAGAACTTGATAGAACTCTGATGTATACTCCTGCACATATTTTCCTACTTGCTTCAACCCTTTCATTTTCTTCAACAAATCAAGCTCATAGTCAATAAGAATGAATTGTCTCATCAATTTGTCCACCATCTGATCCCACCTTGTTATATTCTCCTTCCCTCTTCTATTTCTCTCCAATTGTACCTCTTTCCACCAAATTTCAGCATGACATTCCAACTTAGCTTTCATGAATCTGACCCTCTCAAGATCTTCAATTTCCTCAAGCTCAAAGTACTCCTCCATATCATTGATCCAATTGATCAACTCTTCTAGATTAATATTTTTAGAAAATTTGGAAACTTCAATCTTGGGTCTCTTTCCAATCTTTGAAATGGCCCTCAAAAACCTAGCTTCATCAGGATCCCTAGCCATTTCTTGCCCTTCTTCAAATTGTCCTTCTTCTTGAAATTCATCCTCACTCACATCTCTTTCCCTAATATCGATTCCTCTATGCAACTCCTCTTGTAGTGCTTGCACTTGCCTCTACAAGGTTCTAAAACCCTCTTATGTCACACCTGCAACTCTTCCACCATAATTCCTTTATGGAGGCATTTTCTATACTTATCTCTCAGAATCACAACTACAATTCTAGTGCAAATTGCCTCACATTAGACAATCTGTCTACACACTTAGGAGCTTCTTCTCTAATACCACTTGATGAAGGGTTCTCCCTGTATTTAACCAAACACACAAGACACAAGGAAATGAACATAAAATTGCAAGAACAGAACAAGATCAAGAAGAGAAACACTTTCTTTCTATTATCTTCAATGAAATGACATTACAATACTCATAAATATAACATACTACAACGACATGAGCATTTTCATTACAATAATCTGCAAGATAGAGCCACCATCTACACTTCTAAAATTGAACCCTAAAATCCCCCTTCATCTTTATATAAGTAGCACACTTGATGAACTTTGAATATTATAGAAAGTGAAAATTTCCTTCAATTTCTCACCTTAAGTGATTTTTTTTCGTTATTCCTTTTGTATTGATACTTGAATCTTGATGGCCCAACTTCTGAAAGCCATAACTTGTGAACTGTTGAGTTGATTGAATATAACCCCATTTTGGAAATGTCACAAAGTGCTCAATAGAGAGGACTATGAGCTATTTTCCCTAGAAAAGTATGATCCCCTTTCGAAGCCTCTAAACTCTTCAAAAATGAGTTCAAAATTTTCGTACCACCCTGCCAAAACAAAAAATTCTATATCTTCAAAACTAGACTTGATCTTGTCATGAAATTTTACCGACAGGCTTATATATCCAAAATGAGTCTTCAGGGAAGTAATTGGGACAATCTGTGCTCAAATAAATAGCATATTAAAATAGTAAACTTGTCAAAAATAGTAACCCTGCCCAAAGATAACCCTTATTGAAAAACTAGACAATATTTTTTTTGAGTGATGCAATATTGTTCTTACATCCTAGATGCTCCTGCACCAAAATTCAACCCATGCTTTCAACACATTGAAAGAGAAATTATATTCAATGTATGTTCTTGTTCTGCCAAATCTCTCACAACCTTTTGAGATTGAGATAGATGTTTCACGTATGGACTTGGATTTTTTCTAGGGAAAAAAGGTCATCCTAGGGCCAACCATTCAAAATCTTTTTCTACTACTAAATGAAACCTCTCTAGATATGATAAGGAATTATATGCATTGGTCTAAATCAATTATTGGAGACATTATCTTTTGGGTAAAGTAACAATTGTTTGCACCAAATGAAATTGAAGAATTTGGGAATATGAAGTGGGCTTCATATTTACAACAGTTTCAATTGGTTATCAAGTATAAGAAGGGAAACACCAACAATGTTGCAAATTGTTTGAGTCTACCTCCTATATCATGTTCTTTAAGTATTGTGAAAAATTCTCATTTGGGATTTCATACATGGTCTTCTCAATATGCTCATGACCCAAATTTTAGTGTTGCCTCATAAGTCTTCCAATCCTTCAACTTTGAATTTGATGCCTTTTCAAGATTCTTATATCAAGATGCCCTATAAGATGGATAAACTTTTTCTTCCTCGGGATCATTGAACTTCACTTCTTAAGGAGGCACATTATAGTCTTTATAGTGGTAAATTTGGTAAACAAAAAGCATTTCATCAGTTGCAACAATTCTTCTATTGGCCTCATATGCAACATAATTTTCTACATTTCTTGAAGATATGTATAACCTATAGCCACTCCAAGCTAGCCAATAAAAAGATAGATTTGAGTATTCCTTCAGCTATTCCTTCTCATCCTAGGGAGAGCATTTCCATGGATTTGGTTAGTGTCTTTCCATTGATTTTAGTCACCTCCATGATTGATTTTTTGTGGTTGTTGATCGACTCGACAAAATGGCTAAGTTCATTCCATCTACCAAGACAAGTTCAACACATGGCTTAGCCCAACTCTTCGACTCTATTTGGATATCTTTAGGTTTACCCAATAGTACTGTGTCTTATTGTGACTCACATTTTGTGGGCCATTTATGTCAATCTTTTTGGAAGAATTTGGGAGTTTCCCTAAGCATTTCATTATCTTCCACCCTTAGTCAGATGGTCAAACTAAAGTTGTGAATCAAAGACTTATCCAAAGCTTGAGGATTTATCACCACAGTTCTCTTGCCAAGTGGCATTTGAGCCTAACTCACATAGAGCATGTGTATAACCAATTAGTTCACTCATCTATATGTCACTCACCTTTTGAGGTATGTCTTGGTTTACACCCTTTGGCTCCATATGAGTTGTCCTTATCTCAGCCATATCTAGCTACTATGCATATTCAAAAAGAGAAAGATAAGGCCCAAGCCTTTATTCAAAATTTCTTCAATTCAAAGTTGTTCAAATTCTTCAGAACACTCAAGAAAATAAAAAAAATAACTTATCTAGCATCATTGTATCCCTCATTCTTTTTAGGCTGGGGATAAATTTTGGTTATACTAGGACAAATGTCATTTCCAAGAGAAAGCAGATAGTAAGGTCAAGCCACTTTGTTATGGGCCTTACACCATTCATTAGAAGGTATCTGATAATGCTTTTTTAGTTGATCTTGTAGCTCAATTGAGCATCCATAATGTTGTCAATGTTGATCTTCTCAAGCACTACAAAAAGCTCAGATTAGAGATTGAGGTTCACATCAACCATCCTCTAGCACTCAATTCTAATCGACTTTTTGACACAAATTCCTCAAACCTGAAATGGGTCCACTAGTTCCTACCTTGTTTCCAAGCAAGGTCAGCTTATGTATTAGGCCCACCTAATCCCTCACTCTCTGCTATCTCAAGAGTTTCCTTCTCTTTTGCAAGCATTGGAGTCCAATGCCGATATTGTTGGGAGGAATGATGAGAATTCATAGGTAATAATATTTATAGGTTATAGGTTAGAGCACTAGAATTAAATTATTTTATAATATTTGTTAGTTTTTATCCTATGTCAAAAGTTAAAAGTTAGAAGTTAAATGTCACATGTTAGTTTCCTAGTTGTTAGGAAGTTAGCATAAATTAAAAAATTGTTAGGAGGTTAGTATAAGTTATAAATTTATGTCACTCCCATTAAGATTTGGAAGGTATTCCAAATCATTAACTTTGGAATACATAATGCCTATATAATAATGTATATTGTTCCTTCTTAGAGCATATTAGAATACAAGTTCTATAGTGTATTATTTTGCATAGATCTTCAGTATTTTGTTTGCAAATTTAATCTTTGGTTGTTGGTTAGCTTGCCTCTTGCCATATCACTTATCAACAAGAAACTTTGATTTCCAAAACAATTAGAAACAAGGAAATATGAACCTAAACTTTAATTTTATTTGTTGGTCAACTAAAAAATGTTTGTAAAAATTTCATTCTTCCAAGCCATAAAAGATGTCCCAATATATAGAAGATAATATGGGAATTTAGTTTGAAGAAATTAGGTAGAAAGAAAAAAGATCCTAAAACTATCCATGTAGTTGGACAACTTGCAAATGTCATCTTAGAAAAAGTAGTTATTCCAAAATACATTGGTCATGGCAATCTAGTTATTGATGTGTCTATTAATGGTATTCTAATACGTAATATTACCATGATTGATTAGGCGTGATTATTAATATCGCGACTAAGGAAAGAATAGAATATTCAAATAAATGACCAATGATGTAATTAGCTAATAGTTCCACTATCAAACCTTGACTCATTATAGAAGACTTGGTCATTACACTAGGTTCATGGGAATGCCCTGCTCATTTCAGGATTCTAAAACCAAAATATAATTTGGGAGGATATCACCTCATTTTGGGATGCCCTTGGTTGGAAACAATAAATTCTTTCATTAGTTGCAAGTCAAGAGATATGATCATTTCTAATGGAAATATGACAAAGAGAATAGTCTTGTATCCACCTACACAACCTTTCATAGAGACAAATCAACCAATTTGTGAGCTACAGTTTATCTATTATCTATTTTGAAAGACCTAAACAAGAAAACATTAGGTTAATCCAAACATTTATATTAGTTCAAAAGCATAAAAATAGAAAACCAAGCCACCTCAGATTGAGCCAAAACAAATGCATTCAAGAATTGTTTGATTTGGTTTGATTATGAGGGATGTGGGTGTGCTCTCTAAGCACTTGGATCTTGTCTCTAATGCATTCTAGGAAGGATTTGATATGACGCATAAATGATTTAGAAAATATTTAATAAAAACTAAGTTCAATCCATTAAGCTTATTCTAGGATGATTTAGAAAGCACAAAATAGAGTTAATCGATCAAATATGCTAAATGCTTAAGCTCTAAAACTAAAATGACATTATAAGTTTACTCAATGTAAAAGGTGTGAATTGGTCTTTTGCTCTTGGAAGAGGAGGATATTTATAGGATTTGAGGAAAGGCTTGGGTTAGGAAGTGGAGTTAGGGTCAGATGTAAGGTTTGGGGTAGAGTTAGGGGTAAGGTTAGAGGTATGGTAAGGTTTAACCTTGGTCAAGGTTGCTCACACATGTGTGAGAAACACTAGGGAAGTGTGCAAAGGGAACAAGAGTGGAAGAGGAGACATGGGCTTCATTAATGGCTTGTAAGAGTCATTAATGGGGATGTAAGAAGCATTTATGAGGTGTTTTGACCCAAAGTCAAAGGTTGAAGGGTTAGGCTAAGAAATGTAGGAATCACTTTTTAATCAGGTTTAGAGTGAGATTAGGAAATTCTAGAAGAGGTTAGGGATTTCTAGAAGATTTCCAAGATTTTAGGATTTAAATAAATATTTTTGGTCAATTTATCAATTACTAATTAATAAATAGAGAAAATTCACTCAAATTTAATTTAAATGATTTGGGGGGGGATTCTTTAAATAAATATGTTTAATTAAAATAGGGGGATTTAATGGCATAAAAATAAATAAATTAATTAAATAAATAATTAATTAATAAATGATGATGTCACCAGTGGTTTTCAAAAAATTAAAAAACTTTTATTTTCTAAAGGATTTTTAGGTGTCTACATTTTGCCCCTCTTTGATGCGATGCTGCACGTGGCATGGCGTCAAAGACAAGAAAATAAGATGCCTCGGGCTAGAATTTAGAGGATAAGGGGTTGTGCCCCCTTGAGAAAATAACACAAAGAGTAAACGTTGTGGAATTTTCTCAAAAGGAAACACAAAAGGGAAGGGAAAGGAAGAAGGAGGGATAAATAACCAAACTTCCAAGAGCAAAGATGCATGAATGAAATATAATGTAAGATGTGGGGTGAAGCTATATGCAAGATTAATCTATACGATGTTGAATGGGGGATTTTGGGAATTCCAAGTGTAAATGTGGAGAGCACAACCTAGTTTGATATAGAAATGCTAAAGACCTGCCAAGGATACTAGGATAACAAGGCCTTGTCACCAATGTTGCATATGACTGATGTGAAAAAGACACGCAAGGGTTGCCCCGACATCACACATAAACCCAAGAGGAAGCATGGTAGAAATGATGCCGGAGAAAACACAAACAAATGACATTTCCTAAGTGCACCATGTAACCTAGAAGATCACATGTGGAATGTACAAGGGTCATGTCTGACAGACTCATAGGCAGAAGCAATAAATCAAAATACCTTGCCCTAGATTGCCCTCATTCGTAGTGCACCATGATATAAAGGATCGTGGCAACTTTGAGTAGAGGAACAACGAGAAGCCACAAAAGATTAACAAGATCCAAAGGACAAAATCCAAGACCAAAGTGATAAATTCATAAAACATCCTTTTCCAAGGAGGGAGATTGATTTGAGTGATGCGGGAAGATTTGGTCTGAATTAGAGGAAGGATACATCGACACGAACCTAGTTTGATTGGTGGAAGATTAGGTCTGATAGGAGGAAGGATACATCCTCAAGGACCTGCTGATTGATGAAGATAATGAGTGTTGTTTTTCACTAGCAAATGATGAGTCGAGGATAACCGTTGTGATCAAGGATAGTCAACAAAATATATTGTTGAAGTATGAGGCTGGGTGGGAGAAGATTGTTGATCAAATGTTGATGCAGGACTGATGAGGATATGTACAACAAGACGTGATGATATGTACAATAGATGGGGAGGTATTTACACTAGATATGTACAAAAGCTCAAGATTTGGGATAGGAAGATTGCGCTATATAGGATATTTACAAGATATGCATAGGATTGGATTTTATGAATGCATTGGATAGGCTGGAGGATAGAACACCTTGGGATGAAAGGCTGGTGGTGGGGATGTGGATTGGATAAAGAGGACGGGGATTTGGGATGGGGGGATGGGAGTTTTATAGATAATGATTCAGTCCACTATATATGGCGCCTATTTCCAAGTTTTCACCAACATGCTTGTCCAAGGCGCTTGAATTGCCAAGTTTTCACCATTGGATGATTTATTTTTCTTTGCTTTTTGTTTTTTGATTTTTTTTGTATTTTTATGCTTTTCCAAATTTTATGGATTTTCTGGAATATGTAGGATTTGGTTCAGGCATAGAACCTCTTCAAATGTATGATGTTGATAGGATTGTTTAAGGGCTCATCTTCTGGTGTTGATAGCTAATAGGCTCTAGAGCCAAAGCATGTTGTGACAACATAAAGACCCAACCAGGTAGGCTCAAACTTGCCTTTCTTCTCTTGATGCACTTGGACTTTCTAATTTTCCTTTAGGACCATGTCACCCACTTAAAATTATCTTGGATGGACTTTCTTGTTATAACTCCTTTTGAGTCGATTCTGGTATACAACCAGATGATCATATGCTTTCCACCTCTTCTCATCTAGTAGATCAAGTTGTGTGAGGCATGCCACTCAAAAGTCTTCATGTGTAGTAAAATTTCTCATGGCAACTTGAAATGATGGGAGCTCAACCTCGATCGACAGAATGACTTCGACACCATATACAAGGGAATATGGGGTGGTGCATGTGGGACTATAGAAGGAAGTGCGATAGGACGAGAGGGCGAGATTTATTTGGAGGTTCCAGTCACGACCAGAATCATTGACAACCTTCTCGAGGATTTTGAGGATGGTTTTATTTGTTGCCTCATCTTGGCCATTTCCTTGAGAGAAGTATGGACTGGAGAAATGGTGATGGATGCAGAGTCTGGCACACAGATCATCCACATGCTGGTTTTCAAAAGGTGTGTCGTGGTCTGTGATGATGGTGGATGGTATGCTGAAGCAACAAATGATATGGTATAAGATGAACTTGGAGATTTGGATGCCAATAGTAAGGGTAAGCAGAAAGTTATGATGTATTTATGTCCATCTAAGGAAAGGGGAGTGATTAACCCAATGAGGTCGAAGCCCCAACATGAAAATGGCCAAGGTGGTGCAATTGGCTATAATTTTTGTGCTAGTGCATGCATCAGATTTGCATGTTGCTGACATGGTAGACATTTCCTGACAAATTCACAAGTGTCATGTTCTTTGGTTGGCCAATAGTACCCGACTTGAAGCAACTACTTTGCTAGAACCATGCCACTCATGTGGGCACCACAAATTCTAGCATGGACCTCTTGTAAATCTAGGATGGCCTCGTTTGAATTTAAACACCTAGAGAGGATGTTATGATATCCTCAATGATAAAGGGTGTTGGCTACAAGAGTGTAGCGGGAAGCTCTATGGATTAAGTTTTGGTGTTGGGTGTTGGTGAGATGGGGAGGTATGATACCATTTTTAAGATATGCATGGATGTCATGGTAACATGGGGACTATGGACCAACCAAGACACACACCATTTCTAAATCAACGTTCTCATAAGCAGGCATATGTAGCTGCTCGACTAAGAATTTGTATTGCATTGAGTTGCAAGGGATCTATAATAAGGATCTAATGGTCACCATTACATCAACCACTTTGTTCTAAAGCCTTGGTATCTGCGTGAACTATAGATTTAGAAAATGCTCTTTTAGTCTGTCCACCTATTCTTTGTAGGGTAGAAGCTTATCGTCCTTTGTCTAAAATTCATCTAGGACCTACTTGATAATCAGCTACGAGTCTCCAAACACTTGCAGTTCTGTGATATTCCATTGGATGGCTATTTTGAGACCTAAGATGAGTGCCTCATATTCTGCAATGTTATTAGTACATGGGAATCCCAATTTGAATGATTTTGGAATACAGTCACCTTTAGGTGTGACGAATAAGATTCTTGTCACTAATCCATGTGATGTATAGGAGCCATCAAAGTATAACTTCCATATGGGTTGTTCTTTGATCATATATAGGTGCTCATCAGGGAATTCCATGATTAGTGGATAAGCATCCACTAAAGGTGCCTCTGCTAGCTGATCAACAATTAATTTCCTTTTGATTACTTTTTGATCTATTTACTCGATGTCAAACTCACTGAGTAACATGACCCATTTTGCCATACAGCCTATGAGAGTTCTCTTGGATAGCAGATATTTGAGTGGGTCTACTTTTGAGATGAGCTTGATTGTGTGGCCGAGCATGTAATATCTAAGCTTCTAAGTGGCGAAGACCACTACAAGGCATGCTTTCTCCTTTGGTGAATAATTGAACTCATAGCTAACTAGAGTTTGACTGATATAGTAGATGGCTCTCTCTTTGCTGTCATCATCATGATGTGCTAAGAGTTCCCCCAATGTTGTAGTGGTTGTTGAGATGTAGAGTATGAGAGGGCATCCTGAAACTAGCGATAAAAGGATTGGAGAGTTTGCAAGATATTCCTTTAGCTTGTCAAATCTTTTCTAATAGATAGGATCCCATTTGAAGCTTGTGTCCTTGTGGAGTAGTGAGTGAAAGGTTGGTACTTGTCTACCAACTGTGAGATGAATCGACACACTAATTGGACACTAGTACATTTGAGGCCAAATTTTGATAGCCATTTGTCAAATTTACAATGCTTATTTATTGACATTTCAACATATGTGTCTGTCCGCATTTTTCCATTGCAAATTGCTATAAAAGTGATAATCATCAGTCTTTTGACATAATATTCCATCAGAATATAGCACATGAATACTAGCTTTGTTATGGAATTAATTAAGGTAGACCTATCAGAACTCTGACAAACCATGTGGAGGTCCTATCAGAACGTTCCGTCAAAATAGCGACACATATGAAATGCTTGTCTGACAATAAAATCCATCGGAGATATAACATGCCTGTCATAATTATCTGTCAAAAAGGAGTTCTCTCCAACATTATACCTGCTCGTATTCATGTGCTATACCTATTGGTATAGCACATGAATACCAGCTTTTTTATGGAATTACTTATGATAGACCTATCAGAACTTTGACAAACCATGTGGAGGTCCTGTCAGAACATTCCATTAGAATAGTGACACATATGCAATGCTTGTCCGAAAAGAAAACCCATCGGAGATATAACATGCCTATCACAATTATCTATCAAAAAGGAGTTCTCTCCAAAATTATACCTATTGGTATAGCGACAGATCTGTAGTGAATGTCTAACAGGTAAACCCGTCGATGGTATAGCATTCTTGTTGCACCTATTTATCGAAAATGAGTTTTCTCCGACATTGGACTTGTTGGAAGAGCGATGGAGCTGCAATGATTGTTCGGCAGGTAAACCCATCAGTGGTATAGCATTCATGTTGTAGTGATCTGTCTAAAAGGATTTCTCTCTGAAATTATAGCTGTCAGCATGGCAACGGTCGGAAGTAAATGTTTGACAGGAATCCTCGTCGAAGGTATAGCACCACTGTCGAAAGAGTTTTCATTCATGTCAAAAAAGAAACAGATAAGCACATTAAAGATAACAAAGCTCAAGAGACCATAATAGGTTGTCTCTTTCTTTGGTGTATATTATTGACAAAATGTTTTACCTTTCATTAGCTCATCAAATCTGGGGATTTGAAAGAATTTAATATAATATTTTCATGATAACATATATTATTTAATTTGGCATTGCCCGAATTTATCTACTTTGCACACTTGTAGACTATGTGGATGGTGATAAAGAATCATCTCCTCCCATGGCCTACATTTCTCAAGCCATGGAAGGGGATGCTTCTTTATGGCCGTCATCGTAGTCTACAAGTGCACGAAGTATATAAATTCGTTTAGCGTCAAACTAAAATAATGTACGTTATACATGAAAATATTCTATTAAATTCTTTCAAATCCCCGCATTTGATGAGCTAATGAAAGGTAAAATATTTTATCAATAATATAGACCAAGGAAAGAGACCAACTATGATGGTCTCTTGAGCTCTATTATCTTTAGTCCTAGCTATTGGGTAAGGCTTGGAAGACTTATACCTGTCGATCATCAAGAATAATTACGACCTTGCCTTTATGTACACTACATAGTATCCAATATAATTGATCCCAGTCTCGCAAAAAATTTTTACATGTGTGCAACTCATCAATTTTAGAGGCCTAAAGTAATTTTATATGATCACTAGAACATTTCGTGCATGGATGACAAACAATATCCAAAGTTTCTAGATTCTAAGAAGAGGTATGAGTAGAGGCCAAATAAGGGATATTTGTGAAGGTTTTATAGATGTAGGTTACTGAATCATCATCTCTACATTGGTACTCAATCTGAAAACCCTCGTATGTATATAGCCACTCTAGAAAATCTCCACATCTAGAAAATCTCCACAAAATCCCTTCTGGCCTCCACTACATATATGTCTTCTCAGAATCTAAAAACTCTCCATCATTGATTTCAGTTGTTTTTTTAGCATCTCCATGGACTATGACCTTAAATTATTGAGCTTCTCTTTGTTTCAAGAATAGTTTAACATTCACTACTTAACAGGGCCAACCATGTGAAGGTGGAAGCTCATATGGCCCCTCCTAGGAGCCTCTTATGACCCTTTACAACATTTTAAGACCTATAAAATGTATTCTTAGGGATCATAAAGGGTCCTAAAGGGTCATAAGGGGTCATGGGACACAAAAGCTGAGAAACATAAATGTAGGCATCATGATCACAATTTCTTGGAGACAACATAATTGAGTGGTATAATTATGTTGTGTCTCCAAACAATTGTGACCATGATGCCTACATTTACGTTTCTTAGTTGTTGTGATATCTACATCACAGTCTGTAGTTGTTGTAGCAGCAGAGCATCAGGTGCCACCTTCAGCACAATAGGATCACTAGACAGGTCTGTATGTTTTATGAAACACCTATCCACAACAAAATGGGAAGACATCTTTCTAGCCTGGGCTTGGATCCTAACCCAATTGTCAAAGGATCTAGGCCCAGGCTAGAAAGATGTCTTCCCATTTTGTTTAAACCATATTCCTTGTTCTCGTCAAACTTCCTTGGTACGGTAGGCCTTCTCTTTGCAGTACTCTTCTTCAATCTGTGTTCAACAATAAGCATCTTATTCTTCTTCCTAATTGCAGCCAAAGCTTCCTTTTCATCAGGATTCAACTCCACTCCCCCCATCTCATCATCCTTGTCACCCTCAGCTGTCATCCTAAGCCCTTCTTCCCTCTCCAGTTCTTCAAGCCTCTGCAAGATATCTGGATCAATAAAGTCTGCACCATTGTGTCCATCTATGATCTCAGGAATATCTTTGTCTTTCCACTCGTCATTTGCCAAAATAAACCATTTCTTCAAGCTTGCAGAGTAATCTTATTAATAAAAGAACTCTTGCCAACATTAGGGTACCCACAGATCAAAATAGTTGATGTTATTGGTGCTTGTGCTCAAGGATATTGATTCATTATTTTGAAACAACCAAATCATTTTTATTTCAATTGCAGAGAAAAGGAGTGGGAGAAAATGAGCAGGTGAAAGCTGAGTGCGAGAGAAGGTATGTGATTTCTTCATCTTTGATTGGTATCTTTGAGGGGCAATGTCTTTTGAGCCTCTAGCATCATATTCGAGTGCAAATTTCAAATGCATTACATTTTATTTGATCATGAATGCTCTCTAAAATGACCAATCATGTTTTCTATTCGCTTATATTGAGCTACAACAGAACATGATTATTTTTCATGCTTTTTTTCCTATATTCAGTAGATAAAAATCATGGTGGCAGCCACTTAGCCATCTTTTTGATGTTCCAGGTATTTTACAAAGATACAGGTATGTGGATTTATCATTCAATTTCTTGTAGTTATTGGTCAAATGCAAATATTTTGTCAAGTTGAAAGGGCAAGAAATCAGTTTGGTGTTTTCGGTTTATGTTAAAAGTTGATTTGGTAAAATCCTCAAAAAACACACTACATGTTCTAGAATGTAAGGAAGTTGAATGTTAAATGTAAGGTATATATCTCATCCATAGTAATCAAAAGAAAGGACATGAAACTAAGGAGATTTACCAATCCAAAAATATAAGAAAATAGAAAACATGATTGGCACCTTATGAATTGGTTTTTCAGGTGCACGATCTTCATCAATCTCCTTAGAAGAAGACCCCTCCTCACTGATACTACTTTCTTATATAAAAATTGGTTTGGAAAAATGTATTTAGCACAAACAAAAATTACAAAACTGAACCAATGGCATGTTTACAACAAAGAAATAGAATGATAATAATATGTTGAAAATTCTATTATGTTTAATACACGCCAAAGGGCCAGTCCCAACAATTCTTAAACATAATTTATCTGATATGATGAATTGTTAATAAAGGTCTAATTCTGTAGACTGCTAGCACAAAGGAAGATTTGACCTAGCCAAATCTTCCTTGTACCACACAAAAAATTGTGTGATAACTGTCTACTGGACAACCTTAATTGTTTAAGAATTCATCATATCAGATAAAGTATGTTTAAGAATTATTGGGAGTTCTATTAGACCTTTGTTGTAAACATTGTTGAAAACAATTGTCTGAAGGAGATTGTTGGATACAATTGTTTAAATATGTATTGTCCTTGATGTCACACAATGTCATATTATATATCAATTCTATGTGTCTACCGAGCTCAGTCGGTCAGCTAAGTATCTACCAAGTTCTCCCGGGTGACAAAGGAAGTATGACAGAAGTTAGTGTTAACTGAGCTTCCTCGGTTATCAAAGAAAAGGCTTCCTCAGTTATCAAATAAAAGTTAGTATCTACCGAGTTCACCGAGTAACACTATATCTACCAAGTCGCTAGTATTTACCGAGTTCCAGACTACGACCGAGTGGTTAGTATGGACCGAGCTTCTACTTCTACCGAGTGCATGATGATGTCGAGTAATGCAGTCGACGCTAAGTATCAGAAAGTCACCGAGTTAGCTTACAGTAACCGAGTAACAATATTTGGGCCGACTCAGTAATACTTGTGTTTACTTGTTTAAGAGCCGACAGTTGTAATATTTAGAATGATTATTCATGCCGACTTGACAAACTAAATAATCAATCTGAATGATATATATAGTCATTCTAGAAAGGCAGATGGATATGAACAATGAAAAAAAAATGAAAATCAATTGAAGGTAGATGTGTGCGAATTGTGAAGGATGATGAGATATCCTTGAGGAGCAGCAAAGATACATTTGATCAGAAAGGATCTAAAGTGGAGCAGAGCAGAGATCTGTAATCAGCAATACAGTTGCATCTTATACAGGTCATTTCACTATTATTTTCTTATCATTGTAGCAGTGATCTCTAAATCTCTTAACCGAGTTGGTTTAACAACCATATTGTAAATCCTCTAACAAGGTAACAATTCAGTTGAATTGTTTAAAGACCTCTTACAAGGCCACTCCTAACAGGGTGATTAAATCCTCTAACCAGGTCACACCTAATAGTGTGTTTTGTAACCTTTTACTAGGTTGGCCTCTAACCCGGCATCACTTCAGAAGAGTGAAAAATAGTAACTAGTTACATTGGTGGTTTTTCCCTTATTGGGTTTCCACATTAAATCTGGTGTCTCTTGTGCTCTTGTTATTTCATTATGCATGTTAATTAGTGATGAATGCTTTATAATAGTTATAATTAATATACACTACAAAGACCGAGTTTCAGCATTTCTCTATATGTTTACCGAGTAACAACAGTAAATTATTTAATAAGATATCTAAGGGATCTGTGGTAATATTTTTGTGGTTAATTGATTCAGCCCCCCCCCCCCCCCTTCTCAGTTACTGCATCTATATTTCCATCAATTGGTATCAGAGATTTTGGTGCTTGTAGGAAGGGTTTCAAGAACCTAAGCTAAAGATCAGGATGTCTTACAAGAAAGAAATTCCAAAGCTTAACAGAGAAAACTATAAGTCTGAAGAGATTTTGGAAATTGTGCATAGTGATTTATGTGGACCTATTGGAGTTGAGAGCTATACTGGAGAAAAATTCTTTATTCTCTTTGTTGATGACTATTCTAGAATGATGATTGTTATGTATTTGCGAGAAAAGTCAGAAGCATTTGAGAAATTCAAGTGGTATTTGGCAAGATTAGAAAAGGAAACAGGAAAAAGAATAAAATGCTTAAGATCAGACAGAGGTGGTGAATTCATCTCCCATGAATTCAATAATTTTTGCATTGAAAGAGGAATTAAAAGACAGGTATCAGCCCCTAGAGCATGGTATGAAAGATTACATAACTATCTTATTCAAATTAATTTCAAAAGAACCAATGATAACAGTAATTTGTACATCAAAGATGGACCAGATAACAAGATTGTTTTGGCAGAAATATTTGTGGATGATACTATATTTACAGGGAATGATGATTAGTGCAAAGAATTTTCAGAGAAAATGAACAAAGAATTTGAAATGTCTATGTTTGGTAAGATAAAATTCTTTGTTGGTCTTCAAATTCAATAGAGCAAGAATGGTATCTACATTACTCAGTCTAAATACATTAAGGAAATACTTAAGAAGTTTGGTATGGAAGATTCAAAACTAGTTGGTACACCCATGTGTACTGGACTGAAGCTTACCAAAGATGATGATTTAAAAGAAGTAGATCAGACTTTATACAAATCCATGATTGGAAAATTGCAATATGTAGTGCATACAAGACCTAATATTGCCTTAGCAGTTGGTATAGTAGCAAGATTCTCAGTAAAACCCAGAGAAAATCATATGATGGCAATCAAAAGAATCTTGAGGTACTTGAAAGGAACTAAAGAATATGGTTTGTGGTATAAATTTGGAGGCAATTTGGACTTAAAAGTATTTACTGATGCTGATTGGGTAGGAAAAATTGATGACAGGAAAAGTACAAGTGGTGGAGCATTTTTTTCTTGGCAAAATATTGATATCTTGGATTAGTAAAAAGCAAAATTGCACATCCCAATCCACAGCTGAAGTAGAATATGTTTCTACTGCAGTAAATTGCTCTAACATTGTTTGGTTTAAACAGTTATTGGAAGGCATGAAGGTTGAGATCAAAGAACCAGTTGTTATGTTTTGTGATAATACAAGTGCAATTAACATTTCAAAAAATCTAGTTATGCATTCCAAAACCAAGCACATTGCTATTAAGTATCACTTTGACAGAGAATTAGTGTAGGACAAGGAAATTAGATTGGAATATGTTCATACAAAAGAACAAATTGCAGATATATTCACCAAACCATTACCTAAGGATGCATTTTTGTATCTCTGAGGTAAGTTAGGGGTTATTCCCCTATCCAAGGCTCACTAAATAAAGTTTTAATGATGCATCAGCTAGAGCATGTTGAAAATCAATAAGTTGATGCAGTATATTCAAGCAATCATTGCATATGAATTAGTACTTGAGGTACATTGGTATACACTAGTAGAATGAGAGTTATCTTTGGAATGTGTTGTCAAAGAGGGAGAATTTGTTGTCATTTCAAGAGAAATTTCTGAGAATAACTTGAGAAGTTAAGAAGAAGAGTTTTCAGTCGAGAAGATAGTTTGCTGATAGAGGGAGATATGAATTAGAATGAAGCTAAGGATATATTCCTTATTCTATGAAATTTCATTGTGCTATGACATATTATGTTGCCATCAATGCCAAAGAGGGAGATTGTTGGAAACAATTGTCTGAAGGAGATTGTTGGATACAATTGTTTAAATATGTATTGTCCTTGATGTCACACAATGTCATATTATATATCAATTCTATGTGTCTACTGAGCTCAGTCGGTCAGCTAAGTATCTACCGAGTTCTCCCTGGTGACAAAGGAAGTATGACATAAGTTAGTGTTAACCGAGCTTCCTCAGTTATCAAAGAAAAGGCTTCCTCGGTTATCAAAGAAAAGTTAGTATCTACCGAGTTCTGTGAGTAACACTATATCTACCGAGTCGCTAGTATTTACTGAGTTCTAGACTACGACCGAGTGGTTAGTATGGACCAAGCTTCTACTTCTACCGAGTGCATGATGATGCCGAGTAATGTAGTGGATGCTGAGTATTAGAAATTCATCGAGCTAGTTTGCAGTAACTAAGTAAAAATATTTGGGCCAACTCAGTAATACTTGTATTTACTTATTTAAGAGCCAACAGTTGTAATATTTGGAATGATTATTCATGCCGACTTGACAAACTAAATAATCAATCTGAATGATATATATAGTCATTCTAGAAAGGCAGATGGATATGAACAATGAAAAAAAAATTGAAAATCAATTGAAGGCAGATGTGTGTGAATTGTGAAGGATGATGAGATATCCTTGAGGAGCAGCGAAGATACATTCAATCAAAAAGGATCTAAAGTGGAGCAGAGCAGAGATCTGTAATAAGCAATATAGTTGCATCTTATACAGGTCATTTCACTGTTATTTTCTTATCATTGTAGTAGTGATCTCTAAATCTCTTAACCGAGTTGGTTTAACAACCATATTGTAAATCCTCTAACAAGGTAACAGTTTAGTTGAATTGTTTAAAGACCTCTTACAAGGCCACTCCTAACAGGGTGATTAAATCCTCTAACCAAGTCACACCTAACAGTGTGTTTTGTAACCTTTTACCGGGTTGGCCTCTAACCGGCCATCACTTCAGAAGAGTGAAAAATAGTAACTATTTACTTTGGTGGTTTTTCCCTTATTGGGTTTCCACGTTAAATCTGGTGTCTCTTGTGCTCTTGTTATTTCATTATGCATGTTAATCAGTGATGAATGCTTTAGAATAGTTATAATTAATATACACTGTAAAGACCGAGTTTCAGCATTTCTTTGTATGTTTACCGATTAACAATAGTAAATTATTTAATAAGATATCTAAGGGATCTATGGTAATATTTTTGTGGTTAACTGATTCACCCGCCCCCCCCTCTCAATTACTGCATCTATATTTCCATGAAACATGCCATTGGTTCAATTTTGTAAATTTGTTTTTTATGTGAAATGCATTTAAATGGAAGATTAAGCATAGTAATAATATGCTTAATCTATTAGTAATTGGTAGATTAAATGTATATAACGCCTTTATTAGTTTAGCATGTTATTATAAGATACTAAAGAAGACCTACTATTTGTCAGACAAATCTTCATTGTCCCCCACAATGAAGACAATGAAGATTGACCTCCTGCCCCACAACAAAGAACATTGTAATAAGACCTTTTAATCCTAGTGATAAGAACATAGAAGCATTCTAACTCATTTGTAAAGAAAATAAGCTTTCTATAAAATGAAAGGCTCAACCTAATTAATACTAGCACTTGCACTCAAAGGATAGTGATCTGGCTGAAAGACTTAAGAGAGACTATTTGCATCTAGTCATTATTCATGCACCATATAATATGCATTGTGCAATGCAATGAAATCAGCAATGTGTATAGAAATGACAAAAACTATATTCCACAATTCTTGGGCTAAACTCTAAATTTATTTTCCTTTTATATCTCTATGCTATTGAGACCAGTTCCATTTTATTAAACACAATTTTTCCTAGTTAAAAATCTCAATTAGAATAAGATATAATATAGTATTAGAATAAATTTTGAACAAAGATATGTAATGCTTATGTTAATGATCTAAAAAGCTGCAAATATAGGAATTGAAAAAGAAGATAGTGCCAAGAAACATTTTCACAAATATGAAACGTGAGGAAAAGTAATAACATTAACAATGCCAAGATTCACAACATTAAATTTCACCTATGGATGAGTTTCTGTAGTGGATTTCCTAGCATCAAAAATATGTTGAGTTGCATTTGAGCTATAACTAAGAGGATCATGTAGAATAGACCCTAAACTTTGAAAGCGTTCTTTAGCTTGACAATTCAAAATTCAATCTAGGCAAGCATCAATAAGTGAAATAAATTATAGACATCAACATCAACATCATCATAATCATTAGAAGCATTGTAAAGCACCAACGAGAGAAGGCCAATTCCAAACTAAGCCAAACAGTTAATCACTAACTGTTACTAGTTACATTGAGGTTGTAAACTAGTTGGAGAGGCTTATTAGAGCATATTAGTTTCTTGTGTTCTAGGTGTATAGGGGAAGTTTCTTAAGGAGAACTATTCACAGTCAAGAATAGGATAGGGAATATTGAAAATTTATGAAATTTTTGGTAGAAGTATTGTTAGTAGATACGAACCATTAGGAGGGTATTTCTTTTGGATAGTACTATGTTTCTTGAAACTTTTTGTGATGCTTCTAAACTTTAAAGACATATTTTATGGCTTAATGATAATATTGATTAGTGTTTTGTTTTCTGATGTAAAATCTTTTTAATATAATCATGGAATATTGTTGATCATTCATGGTCTTGAAGAAACTTTTCCTCTATTTGATGTATCCTAAATTCATTGAGTTCTAGTACAGGTGAATTGGCCAGATTGAATAATTTCTAGAGTTAAGTTTTTGTTTACCTATGTAAGCTTCACATTCATTATTTTCTTGTTTTGATTCTTGAGTCTTGATGTTGTTTCTCAATGTGATATAGACTGAACACAAGATGGTTTAGTTGGTCCTCTCTTTCTATTTAAGCATTTGTGTTCTTCATGGTGTAAGTGTCAATATGTTATAATCCAACCAACATGTCATGCCCCCACTTCTGAAAAACCTCATATCATGCAAATCACAGCCAAAGACTTGGGTGATCAGCATACAAAAACAATGATTACCTTTAGGAAACAATGGTTATTAATATTCATTAATGGTGGGTGCTAATTCCTTGGTAATAAAGGCATTGACAACATTCATCATATTAACCAAGTCATGGGTGATTATCCTTGAAATAGCACAATTAGTAAAAGGAAATAACAACATAACTAAAAATCATTACCTTTATTAATAAGTATAAAGCAACACTTACAATTTAAATAGAAATCCATGTCTCTTAGAAAAGAGATCTTTGTTCAAAGGGATGCATCACTTCATTTGGATATAGAGGCATAGAAGGAAAGACATTTTATTTGGGGTGAGGAAGAAGGAAAATTGGAAAACAAAATATGGAATAATCCGGTTGGAATTGGAAAAGAGTTCATAAATAAACTTGAATTAGAAAAAGATAAGTTATCCAATTCTTTGTTTGAGGTTGGGTTTTGGTTCTACTTTTGTTCTCCTTTGGGTTCGACTTGGGTTCCTTTGGTAGGAACTTGGGTGCCTGTGCCAATCTCGGGTGCACCTGCAGTTGTGGGTGCCAAAAAATAGGCTCGACGTACCTAAGAAAATTATTTTGCACCCTCAAAAATCCATTTTCATATACATTTGAAACTTTTGCAAATTATAAATATGATACACGAGGTATTTTATTCATAATTTTATAGGCTAAATAATTATTATGGTAACATGGGTATGACCAGACTCCATGCCTAATGGTACTCGACATGGAGTGTGGTTCAAATGAAGTTGAACCAAATGCTGACTATGATGGCTATGATCATGATGAAGATGAATATGAATATTAATTCTAAAATATGGCTTGTAATTTGAATTTTCATTATGAATGAAGAAACTATAGATTCAAGTTGACTCATTCTATGTTGTAGTATATTTTTTCCCTAGATCTACCATATTATATATGTGCAGCCTGTAAGGGACATCTTCTGCTCATCCATGTATCAGAGCTCGGTAAGAGTTCTTAGGAGAAAGACAAGATGTCAGTGGGAGATGGAGAAACCAATCTTAGAATACTACTTGAAGCCTTGCAATGTTGAGAGTGGGATAAAGGCTACAGTTGAGACCCTATATAAGGAACAACCTTATTGAGCTTCACTTTGTTTCAAGAATAGTTTTATATTATGTACTAAACAGGGCCAACCACATGAAGGTGGAAGCTCATTTGGTCCCACCCCCCTAACATCACTCTAAATTCCCCATTAACATCTAACATTCATTCATTATTTCATCCATTAATAAAATGTAACATTCATTAATTATCAAACGATAGCATTCATTAACATTCATTAACACATTAATAAAATGTAACATTCATTAACACATTATAAAATTTATGAACATTCAATAGCACATAATTAAATTCATTGACATATAAAAATAAGTCATTATCAATTAAGGTGCATAGATGACAATCATTTCTTTTTTTTCTTTTGATTTCTCATTTTTAAGAAGTAATTGCTAAGAGGAGCATCAATATCATCACGATCATCTCCCCTCTCATTAGATCTCAATGCATGCATAGTTCTCTGTTGATGCAAAGGATGGTCATCTGCAATAACATATAAAATGATTAAATTAAAAACATTTTATTATATTTAAAAACATTAAAAACATTTTAAAGTATTTAAGTACCTTTAAGAGAATTTGAGTGCAAACACTTGGATTGTGTTGAATGAGTCAAAAGACCCCTAAACATGACTACATGAAGTCATTATGGGGAATTCTTTACATTTCTCCTCATGATATTTTGATGGATTGAAAATTTGGATTCAATATGTATGGTTTGTAAGTGTTGAACTATCAATTTTTTAGGTCCACAGAAGCTCAATTATTGGAGTTGTGTTTTGTTTTTTCCAATAGTAACAAGGATGACTATTAGGAATGGTTAGGACTAGTCCAAATAATACTCCATGTTGATGGATTTGGGTGTTCATTTTTGTGGATGTGTTCCTATGTTTGTGTAGTGTTCCTATAATAGGTGGGAAACATGATAGGAAAACTAGGTTGATAATCCCTCCTCCAATCACATTAGAATATGAAGCCATCAAAACATGACTCTTATTGATTAACAATTAGTGAGAGAGAGTTAATATAGTATACATGCTCTTAGGGATCCTATTCTTATATTTCTTAGGGATGGTAGTTGGGATGATATCTACTATAGTTTTGAGCTTTGATTTGAAAATGACTATTATTGAAATCTAAGAACTGAAAAAAGAGGTAGAAAATGGATAAAAATAATATAGTGCAACTATTATCAAGATCTAAACTAATTCTAACTAGATTGATGTGCATAGCTCCCATGATTTATTAGTTTTGATAGGGTTCTAGATTTGGTCTTCTAAATGTCTCTTCTACCTCTATGTGAAATCTAGACTAAATCTGTAACGATTGGGACACCTAGGGTGCCCTTCACTGAGGACTAGGGCACCCTTCTCCATGTATCAAAGGCTAATTTTTTTTTATCTATAATGATAATATTTTATTAATAAAAGTACATTGTTACATCATACATATGTGAAGGGGAGATTGGGATAGACTAGCCTAGTCTATGCTCTTTTATCTCTTCCTAGGATAATTGGTTGTTCTCCTTTCACCCTATGGTCTCTAGGACTTTCCTTTCTAGTGGATTCCCCTAACCTTGTCCATTCTAACCACCAAGAACAAGTACTTCAAACTTCTAGACTCTCCTTTGCATAGCTTTGCTTCATTCCCTTACATATGCTCATAAGGGCACAACTTCACCAACACCTTCTCAGGTCCTAGAAAGGATGAGGGTGGCTTCTTTGGTGTTTTTTCAGTCTTCAATGTGACCCCAAAGGCTTGGAAAATCCATATCCCCTACCGATTGTTTCATTTTCCATCAAAATAGGGCTACAAGGAATGAGCCCCAATTAGGCCTCCATTCTGGATTTTTAGGACTTCTTACTACTCACCTTGCCAATTCTTGGTAAACACCCCAAAGAGACTCCTACTCAATTGCTAAGGTCTCAAAGATTTTCTGGGTTTCACGACCCCAAGTGTTCATACAATTCCCTAATTCAAAATGAGGGTTTTCAAGGGCTATCTAGGTTTCACAAGTCACAGAACTTGTTTGTTTGCTACACCATCTTGTTTGGATTGGAGTGGCTCCTCCTTCTCACCACTAGAGCTACACTAACCATAATTGAAATCCTCCAAATGAATAATCCTGCAAACTTCATCCTTGCCTACTAGGACTTCTGCAAACTTTGACCTTACCTAGTCGGGCATAGACAGGCTCGCCTAGGGCTTGGTCTTAAAATTACTTGCTTCAACTTTCCAAGGCCCTACTTCACATATATTATTTTACAAGGTGTACACTACCATATCCCATCATCCCATGAAGTTTCCACAATGGGGATAGGAGCTACAGACCCATCTTCAAGAACTATTCAAAATTGGACAGAGACCTTGAAGATTCAAACTATTTACAAAATAACACACAAACTTGAAAGGGAATCTAATCTATGAAACTGAAATGAAATTTTGTATACAAAAAAAGATTCACAACACAAGAAGTTTCATATGAAATTCATTAACTTCAAATCTTTTCTCCTTGTATGCAAACTAGCACACCAAACACTGTAACAATCTAGTCTTTCCTTCACTCTACTGTACAAACTAATAACCACCCTTGACTTAGAGTTTGTCAAAGCATTTAATACCTTCACCTCAGGGTATGTGCTGGGTTAGGGCTTCCAAACACTAGGTTAAGGGTTATAACCCTTTGGAGTAAATTGTTGCTAAGCAACTTGAAAAGTTGTTGAGCAACTTGAAAAGTTGTTGAGCAACTTTTGAGCAACTTTTGTTGCTTGAGCAATTTTTGCTCTTTTTGACCTTCTAGACCTTTATTAGGTCACAACTATTGCACACACATGCCAATTGACCCAAAACCTCATTTTTGGACTCATAACCCTCCTAGTACTAGGTGACATTAGGATGACATCATCAACTGAGTCCCTCAACAAATACAAAATAAAAGAATACAGTTACCTCCTAGGACCAAAACTAGGACCTTAACTCAACTTCACACCACACTGAGCACTAAGGCTCTTATTTTATTTACAAGAATTCACTAGGAAGAAAACCAAAACACAAATGAGAATGGTGTGAGCCCTATCGAATGGTGCTCATGCACCATACTCCCCCTCTACATCGAATTAAGGTATTTAGGGAGAGATAAGAGCTAAGTCAATGCCTAGCTTCTTGAAACTGCTTTCTACAACCCAAGTGGCCTCTGAGTCAGGCTTAGCTACCCACTTCACTAGGTGCTCCATGTAGACTCAGTACCTTGTATACTTTTTAACTCTAGATTCAAATATATTCTCTGCTATGGGCTTATGTACTTGAGGCATAGCATTCACATCCAAGTCCTAAAGTACTTTGTCATTATTCTAAGTTTTCTCAGCTATGTTTCCCTTATACTAGACCAAATCAGCTACATTGAAGACTGGTGAGATGGCTAAATCTAATGGAAGTTCCACCTTGTAAGCATTTTCCCCATATTTGTCAAGACTCCTACAAGGCCCTACCTTCTTAATATGCAATTTGGTAGGTACTCCTTTTGGCATCCTAGCCTTTCTTAAATAGACCATCACATAGTCTCCTACTTTGAATTGGACTTCTCTCCTTCTCTTATCCACTTTAGCTTGTAGTTTTTGAGTAGACTCCATGATATTTTTCTTCACCTACTCTTGTACTTCTTTCATTATTTGAGAGAAATCCTCTACATGTCCACTCTTCATCTCCATTGAACTGAGATCGCTCAATTCACACACCCCTCTAGGATGTCTTCCATACATAATTTCAAAAGGACTTCTTCCAGTTGTCCTATTAACACTATCATTATAGGCATACTCGACTTGTGGAATAACTAGATCCCAAGTCTGTCCATATTCCTTTGTTAAACACCATAGCAAGTTGCCTAATACCCTATTGATGACTTCAGTTTGACCATATGTCTGTGGATGGTAAGTTGAGCTAAATGATAGGTTAGTTCCAATTTTTTTCCATAAGGTTTTCCAAAAATGGCTCATGAATTTACTATCCCTATTTGATACAATGCTTAATGGGAGTCCATGTATCCTTACAACCTCCTTAAAGAAAAGATGAGCAATGTAACTAGCATCATGGGTAGTTCTATATGGAATAAAATGACTCATCTTAGAAACTCTATCTACCACCACATAGACACTATCCATACCTATTTTTGTTTTAGGGAGTCCCACCACAAAGTCCATGCTTACACACTCCCAGGGTCTATTTGGAACCGGTAAAGGTTGGTATAGTCTTGCATTGCTTGAGCCTCCTTTAGCCCTTTGATAAATACCACATTGTTCCACATACCTTCTCACATCTCTTGGTAACCTAGGCCAATAGTAGTATCTATGTACTAGCTCCATAGTCTTATTGATGCCAAAGTGTTCACTTAGGCTCCTACTATGCTTCTCCTAGATGATATTCTCTCTCATGGACCCTCTAGGTACACACAACTGACTACCCCTAAATAAAAGTCTATTTTGAAGAGTATAGTTTGAATACTCACTATGAAAATGATTTTTAAAATCAGTGCATGCCTTGTAGGCTGTGGAAAATTCTTCATCTCCTTCATAGAGATCCTTAAATCTTTCTATCCCTATGCTCTGCAACTGTACTTCTTGAACAGTCAACAAATTTCTGCTCAAGGGTATGTGCAGGATCATGGTATGCCAAAAAGTGGCGATGTGAAAAAGAATTACTGATTGATAGACTCTTTGGAAAACAACTATAACTTTCAAATAATATAACATTTTCAAAATCTGAAATATACATCACATTCTATGGTTCACCTAATATAATAATAATAAACAATTATTTCAATTTGATTAAGTTTAGACTAAGTAAAGGTGGTCTAACACGAGAATTTTTATATTCAGGAAAATTTGTAGTAGAAAAATCAAAATTAATTATTTAATTAGAAAAATAATATAAAAAATATACATCACATCCAGACATGAGCCTACTACTTTTATCTAGAATGTTATAAAAAAATATTATCATTTGATTTTGTTTAATGTGGTTAGACATACACCTACTTGTTATCTTTCTAGTCATGATTGATAGACTTATTGAAAAATAACTATAACTTTCAAACTATATAACATTTTTGAAATCCAAAACATGTGTCACATTCTATGCTTTTCCTACTAAAAGAAAAAAAAGTCAATTTGATAAAGTTTAGACTAAGTTGTAGAAGAAAAATCACAATTAATTATTTACTTGGAAAAAAAATACAAAAAAATGTGTGTCACATCTAGACATGAGTCTACTACTTATATCTTGAATCTTGTAAAAAAATTTTTATCATTTGATTGTGTTTAAGGTGGTCAAACATACACCTAATTCTTTTTTTTTTCCAGAAATTTATGTAATAATACATTGAAATTTGAAATTTTCAACATATAGAATAATTGTTTTTCAAAAAAGGCCTAGTATCATAGAAACTAAATTCAATTTTCTACAGATTCTCTTCTTACATATTTTTGATATTATATTTATAACTTGTTCAAAATTTTATGTCAACTTTCCTAAGTCTGATTTTTTGAATTTTCATTGCCACTTAAGGGCCTAGTTTGGCATACCATGATCCTGCACATACCCTCAAGGCATCTGCTACCTTATTTAACAATCATTTTTTGTGTTTGATGGTAAAGGTAAAGGATTGGAGGTATTCCATCCATTTCAGATGTCTATTTCTTAACTCCTCCTGAGTATTAATGTAACTCAAAGCTTGGTTGTCTGTGAACGCTACAAACTCCTTTGGAAGCAGGTAATGTCTCCATTTCTTTAAAGACTGAACTAGTGCATATAACTCCAAATCATATGTTGAATACCTCTTCTTTGCCTCATTGAGCTTCTCACTAAAAAATGCCACAGGCCTTCCTTCTTGGCTCAACACACCCCCTACTACAACTCCACTTGCATCACACTCCAATGTAAATAACTTATCAAAGGTGGGTAGTAGTAGGATGGGTTTTGTGGCTACTTCTAGCTTCAATTGTTGAAATTCTTTATCAGCTTCCTCAATCCACTTGAACTTGGTTCTCACTCCTCCTTTAATGGTGTCTAAAACTGGTGCACATATGCCACTGAAGTTTCTCACAAACTTTCTATAGAACTGAGCCAAGCCATGAAAACTTCTGACTTTAGTCCCTATTTTAGGTGCAAGCCAATTCAAGATTTCCTCAACTTTACTTGGGTCCCTCTTCAAGGTACCCTTCGACACCACAAACCCCAAGTAGACTAGTTCTTGCTTCAAGAATTTACACTTTTCTAGGTTGATTGCCAACTTCTCTTCATGTAGCCTCTTTAGGACTAAGCTTAAATACTCAAGGTGCTATTCTTTGGTTCTACTATAAATGAGTATATTATCAAGATACACTACCACAAACCTACCAATGTAGTCCTTCAATACCTCATTCATCAACCTCATGAAGGTTCTAGGGGCATTAGTAAGCCCAAATGGCATTACAGGCCACTCATACAACCCCTTTCTTGTCTTAAAAGCTATCTTCTACTCATCACCCTCCTTAATTCTAATTTGATGGTAACCACTTTTAAGATCCAACTTAGTAAAGTACATAGCACCCCCTAAACAATCCATAAGGTCTTCTATTCTAGGAATTGGAAACCTATACCTGATTATGATTCTATTTATGGCCCTTGAATTAGTGTAAAGTCTCCACTTACCCCATTTCTTTGATGCTAGCACCACTAGGACTGCACATGGACTGATGCTCTTCTTAATCAGCCCTTGGTCAATCGATTCTTGTACTTGTCTTGCCACCTCCTTTTTTTGACTAGGTGTGAGATTGTATGTTGCTTTGTTTGGTAAAGATGCACCAGGTACAAAGTCTATTTGATGGCTTATATCCCTTTTTGGAGGGAGTGTTGCAGGTGCTACATCACTCACTATATCCTTATACTCCTCTAACATTTGCTTCAACTCATTAGGTATCTTTTTCTGCAACTTTTTATCCTCCTCCTTAGGCTTCACAACAATAGCACATCCTAATGTTTCATCTTCTTGCAAAAGGTGTAAGAACTCCTTACCAGTGCTAAGTAAGAGACTTGGTGTCCTTGTGATGTAGTCAAGGCTGGTGGATCCAATTAAGGACTGACCGACCTTGCAGCCAAACCAATATGTAGTGAAAATACATAATAACAACAATAAATCTAAAATCAAATAGAAGTCTTTATTTATCAAATCACTGATTACATATAATGTGTCAGGCTGTAAGGCCTTCCCAGTTATGGAAAATTACAATGCAAGTAACAGTCTATAAGATCTCGTAGGATCCAAATCTTTTCCACAACATCAGCATTCAGCTAGCCCAGGTCTATAACACACAACACATTGGTAGGCACCTAGGAAAGATCTAAACTTGTACTCAAACTTCCAAGCAATCTTCTTGTTCCTAAGCTCGCAAGCTACTAACCTTCCTTCCAATAATCTCATGCCCTAAACAACTACCCAAGCATCCTATAAATACTAATTCCCACCCACAAGTTGATTGATGAAACAATTAACCCTTAACAACAAATATTAAATGCTAAAACATCAGTTGACTCTCCCATAGCCTTACAAAAATAAATAAAATCTCAAAGATGGCCCCAAATAGTCATCAGATCTACATAAAAGAATACAAAATGCCAGATCTACGTCCCCACACATCCAAAAATCAATCCATAACAAGAGGAGCATGACCCAAATTAAATGCACCAGTCAACCAAGCCGATCTATCCAAAACAAGAATAGTCAGTAAGCAAGAACACCGAGCAACAGAAGAAAAAATCGAGCACCAGTCAATTGACCACACTAGGCATGACCGAGAAACATAGTTATCGCTGAGCGCTAGTGAACCAATGCCTTCAGTCACCAACCACTCTTCAGAGACCAAGCACCTTGGTAACCACAGAAACTGAGCAACCAGTCTCCCAAATTGAGCAAGAACTCCACCAAACCAAGATCAAAACTAATAATCTATCTTCAAAGAAAAACATATTTTTGGTTGATACAGGATTACCAAGAATCTTAGGATGGTCTCACATCAGACACCCCAGGTAAGAAAGATTTTCTCATAAGGAAATTAGGAATGTCTCAAGGGAATCAGAATAGGTATGCCAAATTTGTTCTTTACCCACATCTCTTCTTGTCCTTCATCCCAAGTAGTTATCACTTCATTCACTGTCTCATGTAGAAAGTCCTTCTATCTTCCACTTTGTTGACTTCTCCATTTGGTAATTGATAACAACTGACTCTGACCACTACCAATCACATCAGTGCCTCGGTAAGGTTCATCCCTTCCAGACTCCACAACCAACTCAGTATCATCTGCATCTCTCTGTATCACAAATATCACTACCTATTGAACCATCTCTACTAGCAAGACCATCTGCTTCTTCATCTCAACAAACTATTTCAAGATATCATTCTCCTTCTCCTTCAAACTAGATTTAACAGGAATAGGTTCATCAACCTTCTACTCCTAAGGTTTGTCATAAGGATAACACCTGATAACTCCACATCCCTTAACCCTTGTCTCTTGTAAAGGTATCATCTTATGTAAAGCTCCTTCATGCCTATCCACATAGGTATGATCATCAAACAAAACATTCCTGCCAAACTGCCAGGGTCTATTGAGCAACAGATGACAAGCATCCATAGGCAATATATCACACAATATCTCATCAAGGTAAGATCCAATCTAAAACTTAACCAAGCATTTTTCTTCATCTCTAACCTTAGAAAGATCTTGTATCCAACTAATCTGATAAGGACTAGGATGCTTCCTTCTTTCCAAATTCAATTTACTAACCATTTCACCTGAAAAAAAGTTTTTAGAACTACCACCATCAACTATGACATTACAGATCTTATCCTTGCACTTACATCTGGTTCTAAACAAATTTCTCATTTTCACTAGTTCATGAACACGTGTAGCTAACCTTTTAGTGACAAGACATTCACCTTTCTCTGATACATTCTCAATGTCTTCTTTAGTAGCTAATGCAACTATTTTCTTAGAATACTATCAACTCGTATGACCAACTTCACCACAGTTATAACAAGTGTCGGTGAACTCATTCTTCCACCTCCCTCTCTATCCAGTATTCTTAGTAACTTTTCCACCTCTAGATCCCACATCAAACTTAGGATTCTCTATCACATTACTCTCAACAACTGTCTCACCAAGTTTACCACCTCGATTCCTATTGTTCTATTTTCCTTCATACTTCCTATTCAACTTCTCTTCAATATTCAATGCCATCTGATAAGAATCCCTAATTGTTTTCATCTACACAGTAAGTAACTCTTCTTGAATACTAGGCCTCAAGCCATAGACATACCTAGAAACCTTCTCTTTATAAGCTTCAAAATGACCAGTCCTAATCAGGATTCTATAAAACTCCTCAGTATACTCCTATATCAATTTGTTAGTCTGCTTCAAAGCTTGCACCTTCTTAAACATGTCCAATTCATAATCCATCAAAATGAATTGCTTCTTCAACTTTTCAACCATTTGGTTCCACTTAGTGATCTTTTCTTTTCCTCTTCTACCTCTTTCCAATTGAACTTATCTCCACCAGATATTTGCATGACCTTTCAATTTAGTCTTTGCAAATCTAACCCTATTAGGATCTTCTATTTCTTCATACTCAAAGTATTCATCAATCTCATTGATCCAATCAATTAACTCTTCTGGCCTAAGGCTTCCAGCAAATGCAAAAACTTCAATCTTAGGTCTCTTCCCAATCTTAGACATAGCTTTTAGAATTTGATTCTCCTTAGGATCTCTAGCTTCTTCTACAGCTTCTTTAAAATAATCTTCCTCAGACTCATCATCACTATCCTCTTTCAAGGTAGGCTTCTTCTTTCTCAATTCTTCTTGCAGATCTTGCACTTGTTTTTGTAAAACCCTAAAATCATCAAGATAGAATTCACCAGTAGTTTCTTCTTCTTTAGAGATCTCATGATTTCTCCCTGGAGGCATCTTCAAATCAAGATATAGACACAAACACACAAGATCCACTCGGCTCCAATAGGAATAGACTTTTCTCAAACAAGAAAAACTTCACTTTGATACCACCTGATACAGTCAAGGCTAGTGGATCCAATTAAGGACTGACCAACCTTGCAGCCAAACCAATATGTAGCAAAAATACACAATAACAACAACAGATCTAAAATCAAACAAAAGTCTTTATTCATCAAATCCTTGATCACATGCAATGTGCCAGGCTGTAAGGCCTTCCTAGTTACAACCAATTACAATGCAAGTAATAGTCTAAAAGATCTCGTAGGATCCAAATCTTTTCCACAACATCAGCATTTAGCTAGCCTAGGTTTGGAACACACAACACACTAGTAGGCACCCAGGAAAGATCTAAACTTGTACTCAAAATTCCAAGCAATCTTCATGTTCTTAAGCTCATAGGCTACTAACCTTCCTTCCAACAATCTCATGCCCTAAAAAACTACCCAACCATCCTATAAATACTGATTCCCAGCCACAAGTCAGCAGATGAAACAATTAACCATTACAAACAAATATTAAATGCTAAAACATCAGTCGGCTCTCCCATAGCCTTACAAAAATAAATAAATTATCAAAGATTGCCCCAAATGGTCATCAGATCCATATAGAATAATGAAACATGCTAGATCTAGGTCTCCACGTGTCAAACATCAATCCATAACATGAGGAGCGTGACCCAAATTAAATGCACTAGACGGCCAATCTGATCTATCCAAAACAATCTAGTTGCTAAGCTAGAACACCAAGCAATAGAAGAAATAACTGAGCACTAGTTGACTGACCATGCTAGGCATGATCGAGAAATGCAGTTATCACTGAGCACCAGTGAACCAATGCCTTCAGTCACTGAGCATTCTTCAGAGACCAAGCACCCCAGTAACCACAGAAATTGAGCAACCAGTCTCCCAAACCAAGAAAGAACTCCACCAAACCAAGATCAAAACTAACAATCTATCTTCAAAGAAAAACATATTTTTGTTGATACAGGATTGCCAAGAATCCTAGGATGCTCCTGCATCACCTTGAGGCTCCTTCATCATTCTTTGTCAGGAATTGGATCTTGAAGGTTTTATTATCCTTCTTGAAGGAAATTGAATTCTCCTCTCCATCATAAATCACCTTCCTATCAAACTTCCAGGGTCATCCCAATAAGAGATGGCAACAATCCATGGGCAACACATTACAAAGTATCTTGTCCTTATACCCTCCAATGGAGAACTCCACCCAAGTTTGTTCATTCACTAAAACACTTTTCTATTGATTCAACCAAGTGACCTTGTATGGGTTAGTGTGAGGGACCTTTGTTAACTTTAGCTTCTTGACTACCTCATCTTAAATGATGCTATTAGTTGACCCTGAATCAACTATTACCTTGCATACCTTTCTAAGGATCTTGCATCTAACTATGAAAAGAGCTCTTCTTTTCTTCGGTTCTCCTTGTGTAGGTTGTCTGATAAGTACTCTTCAAAACATAAGATACTCCCCCATCTTTGATTCCAATTTTCTAACCTCATTGTTACTTGAGTTGGCTCCATCTTCTTGAGCATAGGCTACTCTCTTCTCAGTATTAGAACTAAAAGTTTTCTCGGGACATCTATAAGCAGGATGTCCAAGTTGACCACTTTGGTTACATTTCATACTAGCAAAATAGGAGTTGCCTCTTCCTGCACTCCTTCATCTACTTGACCCTCCATGGGATCCTCTTCCTCTACCAAAATTAATTTGTGTACTGGTCTCTCCACTTTGTTCAATAAGTCTATTCTCTGCCTGACTTCTTGAGTCACTTCATCTGCCACTAGAACTGCCTCTTTGACCCCCTCTAGAGTCTCTACCTCTACCTCTATTTTTGGAGTTAGGCTCTTGCTTCCTTCTCTGCTTCTCTTCAATATTTTGTACCATGTGTTGACACCCAAGGACTATACTAGGAGTGAACAAGTTCATCTCCTCTTCTATACTCCATCTCAACCCAGTAAGATACCTAGCAACTTTTATGCTTTCTTCTTCCTTAATTTTAGACCTTAGACACAACTTATGGAACTCCTCAGTATAGGTGGCCACATCCATTTCTTTTTGTCTAAGGTTCAATCTTTTCCTATGTAGTTGGATTTCAAAATCTGTAGGTAGGTAGGTTTCCCTTACCTTGTTCACCATGGCCTTCCAATTAGCTATTGGAGCTTTCCCTTCCTTCTCTCTCTCTCTTCTTGGAGGTAGTTCCACCAAGTTAGTGCTTATCCTCTTAATTTGGATTTTTCCACTTTGACCTTCTGTGCCTTTGTGATTTCTTCACATTCAAAATGGTTCTCCATTCCCTCAATCCATTGCATCACCAATTGATGCAGGAGCATCCTGGGTGTAAGACCAATCTTGCATCACCCAAAAATATTTATGTTTTTGTATTCAATAAGGGCTATCTTGTGTAGAGATGCTATTTATGGAAACTTGCTATTTTTAGCAAGTTGGTCATAAATCTTGGAATGTTCTAATTTCACATGAGGAGGTTCATCTCAGTCGTATTAGCCTACCAATAAAGTTTCATTGACAGATCAAGTCTAGTTTTGAAGATATTGAAAATTTTTGGTTTTGGAAATAGGGTACAGAAACTTTGAACTCAGTTTTGAAGGCTTTAGAGGCCCCGGATGAGGTCGAGTTTTCAGCTAAATGAAGCTTTCTTGATTCAAGTGTAGTAGAGCTCCTCGTGCCCTTTCTGAAATGGGGTTATAATAGTCAATTGGGTCAACTGGGGATGACTTATGGTCTCCGGAAGTCAGGCCACTTGAAATGGCGGAAAATAATTTTCCTTCAAAATTTTTGTTCGCGTTTCAAAAGTTATTTTGAGCCGACTTTGATGTAATAAATTTAAAAATAAAATAATTCTAAGTTTGGTCGGCCCTATGGGCTAAATTTCTAGAACCTTCTCGGGCGGTGGAAATTGCCTATATAAAGAAGGCCAATAGTGTTGTCTTAGGTAGTTCTGGGCAATTGGGAGCAGTTTTGGGTAGTAGATCTGGGTAATAATTTGAGGCTTTGTCCTACAGAATATTGTAAGGGAATGCCCATGTGGCTTTGCATATTGTAATTCTAAAAGTTTGTAATTCCACATTTGTGGAGATAATAAGAAGCCAATTTTCTGTTCTTGCATATTATTGTTGTTGTTTCTCTGTTTCTGTTATGTGTTTGTGGTATTGAGGGGAGCACCCTTCATCAAGTGGTATCAAAGCCAGGTTCTTGAGTGTGTAAACAAATCGCTGACTATGAGGCAGTTTCCACTAGGACCATGGGTTAGGGTTTGTGTAAACAAATCACCGACTCTGAGGTAGTTTGCATCAGAACTGTGGTTAGGGTTTCAACAATACGCGTGAAAATGCCTCCACGAAGAGAACATGGCGGAAGAACTGGTGTTGTGACACCTGAGGTTAGAGAGATTCAGAGACTAGTGTGAGCATTACAAGAGGAGATTCACAGAGGAATGAATCTTAATGTCAGAGACGAAAGCGAGGATGAAGCCAAAGAAGGAAATCCTAAACAAGGGGAAGTCGAAGTTTTGAATCCAAAAGAAGAAAGAATTTTTTGAGCCATTTCCAAGATCAGGAAAAGACCTAAGATTGAGGATCCTACATTTTTAGGGAACCTTAACCTAGAGGAGTTTATTGACTAGATCAACGAATGTGAAGAATATTTTGAGTATGAAGATATTGAGGATCCTGATAGGGTCAAATTTGTGAAGGCCAGACTGAAGGGTCATGTGAAGATCTGGTGGCAGGAGATCCAATTGGAGCGAAATAGAAGGGGAAAGTGTAAAATCACAAGATGGGATCAGATGGTGGATAAATTGAAGTGATAGTTCATTCTTGTTGATTATGAGCTTGACCTACTGAAGAAAATGAAAAGTTTGAAGCAAGCAGGAAGATCTGTTCAGGAGTATACAGAGGAGTTCTATCGACTCCTCATTAGAACAGGCCATGCAAAAGCTGATAAGGAGAAATTTTCCCAATACCTTTATGGGTTAAGGCCAAGCATTCAAGAGGAGTTGAATCTGGTTTGAATGAACAGTATTGAAGATGCATACCATTTTTCCCTAAAAGTAGAGGAAAAGCTGAACAAGTTCAAGAGAAGACAAAGCGGAAGAGGTCGTGATATAAGATCTAGTGGACGGTCCTATGGAGATCAAAATGAAGATCCAAAAAAGTAGGATGAGGCCAGTAATAGTCAGAATCTGAGAGGAGATAATTTCAATCATTTCCATAATCAGAGTAATAGAGATCAGAGGGGAAGAGAAAGAGGACAAGGATCTAGAAGAGGAGGCTTTCGTGGAACATGTTTTCACTGTAGAGAAGAAGGTCATATGGCATTTGAATGTCTTCAACACCAAGGAAGGATAGATAGGAGAAATGAAGGCTAGGCCAGAGTTGCATATGTAGATGAAGATGCTAGATCATCACATTCTGAAGATGCTGAAAGAGGAGAGACGCTAATTAACAGAAGAGTCCTGTTGAGTGGTGAGAATGAACCTAAGAAAAGGAGGAGCCTGTTTCGCACTAGATGCAAGTGTGAAGGTAAATTTTGTGATGTGATTATTGATAGTGGCAGTACTAATAATTTGGTGTCAGAATAGATGGTGACAAAGTTGAAGCTCAAGAGGTAGAAACATCCACATCCATATCGGGTTGCCTGGGTACAGGATGACCACAAGGTCATGGTCTATGAACAATGCCTAGTGAAGTTCAAGATCGGCGGGTACCAAGATGAGGTACTATGTGATATCATATCTATGGATGCATGTCATATGTTGTTGGGTAGGCCATGGCAGTTTGACAGATGTGTTGTACATGATGGTCATGCTAATA
This sequence comes from Chamaecyparis obtusa, assembly GCA_027943335.1. NCBI lineage: Eukaryota > Viridiplantae > Streptophyta > Pinopsida > Cupressales > Cupressaceae > Chamaecyparis > Chamaecyparis obtusa. The sequence goes on along the minus strand of BSBK01001340.1, from coordinate 136,339 downwards.
CCTATTCCTTGACAAAGGATGGAGTGCGACATAAGCTAAAGCCATTGAAGGAGATAGAAGAAGAGGTATGTGGTAATGCAAGGATAACTTTTGTTGATAGAGGAAATTTCTTAGATGGTATGCGGCATGAGCATAAGTGTTTTACCTTAATTTCGAAGGATGGGAAAGAGGAAGTAGAATATGTACCTGTAGAATTTGTAGAATTATTGAATGAGTTTTAGGATATTGTATCCGATAGTGTGCCTGATGGATTACCACCAGTGAGAAAGATTGGTAATCAGATGGACTTGATTCCAGGAGCCAGTTTGCCAAATAAGGCAGCACACATAATGACATTAGTAGAAAGTGAAGAGTTGAAGATAGATTTGAAGTTTAATTCATCACATCATCAACAAATTATATATGGTAGTAGTCCTAGAAATGCATCTGAGTTGAGAAAGATAGATAAAGGAGAAATAAGTAGTGCTGAAGCTGAGGATTTTGTAGAACACTTGAAGAACATCCATGAGGAAGTGAGGAAGCACATTACCAAAATGAATGCATGGTATAAATCTAAGGCAGATCAGAAAAGGAGGCATAAGGAATTTCAGATTGAAGATGAGATCACAGCAGCACAGTGGAGTATTCCAGCAAGTGGTTCAGATACAAAGGAGATTGAGGATATACTAGACAGTCATGTTGGCAGAAGCACAAGGAACATGGCATATGAAGGATATCTAGTCAAGTGGAAAGGATGACCTGTTGAAGATTCATCATGGTTGACAAGGGAGGAGGTTAACCATCTTGGTTTTCTTCTTCACACCTGAGTCATGATAGGATCACTTCTCAAATTACCCCGGGTGTCTGATGCAGGAGCATCCTGGGTGTAAGAGAAATCTTTCATCACCCAAAAATATTTATGTTTTTGTATTCAATAAGGGCTATCTTGTGTAGAGCTGCTATTTATGGAAACTTTATATTTTTAGCAAGTTGGTCATAAATCTTAGAATGTTCTGATTTCACATGTGGAGGTTCATCTCAGTCATATCAGCCTACCAGTAAAGTTTCATTGACAGATCAAGTCTAGTTTTGAAGATATTGAAAATTTTCAGCTTTGGAAATAGGGTACAAAAACTTTGAACTCAATTTTGAAGGCTTTAGAGGCCCTAGATGAGGTCGAGCTTTCAGCTGAATGAAGCTTGCTTGATTCAAGTGTTGTAGAGCTCCTCGTGCCCTTTCTAAAATGGGGTTATAATAGTCAATCGGGTCAATTGGTGATGACTTATGGTCTCCGGAAGTCGGGCCACCTAAAATGGCAGAAAATAATTTTCCTTCAAAATTTCTGTTTGGGTTTCAAAAGTTATTTTGAGCCGACTTTGATGTAATAAATTGAAAAATAAAATAATTCTAAGTTTGGTCAGCCCTATGGGCTAAATTTCTGGAACCTTCTCGGGTGGTGGAAATTGCCTATATAAAGAAGGCTTGTAGTGTTGTCTTAGGAAGTTTTGGGTAGTTGGGAGCAGTTTTGGGTAGTAGATCTGGGTAATAATTCGAGGTTTTGTCCTACAGAATATTGTAAGGGAATGCCCATGTGGCTTTGCATATTGTAATTCTGAAAGTTTGTAATTCCACATTTGTGGAGATAATAAGAAGCCAATTTTCTTCTCTTGCATATTATTGTTTTTGTTTCTCTATTTCTTTTATGTGTTTGTGGTATTGAGGGGAGCACCCTTCATCACCAACTCTGCATCAGTTCTTCTAGTCAACATGGGTACACCTTCAAGAGCTTTCCCACTTATAGCTCTGATTGATTTCAAGAATGGTTCATTAGTTGAAGGAGGATCGGGTATAGGAATCTCATCATCCATAGTTTTCTCCATGCCCTTAGCTTCCTGTTCCTCCATCTTTTCATTGACCTTATCTGCTTTGGCTTGCACTGCATCCAAGGCTTGTTCTAGTTGAGCTAACCTTTCTCTTAGGAGTCTATTGTCCTCCTCTTGCTCCTCAAACTTCTTTGACAACTCCATATTAGTCACCATTTTCTTCTTTTGCAATGACCCTACTGATTCTGGAGGTTGCAACATCCACTACCTCAAGTTATTCTCTTCCCAAGTCTTTATTGCTCTGATACCAATCTGATGGGGAGATTGGGGTAGACTAGCCTAGTCTATGCTCTTTTATCTCTTCCTTGGATAATTGGTTGTTCTCCTTTCACCCTATGGTCTCTAGGACTTCCCTTGCTAGTGGATTCCCCTGAACTTTCCCAATCTAACCACCAAGAACAAGTACTTCAAACTTCTAGACTCTCCTTTGCATAGCTTTGCTTCATTCCCTTACATATGCTCATAAGGGCACAACTTCACCAACACCTTCTCAGGTCCTAGAAAGGATTAGGATGGCTTATTTGGTGTTTTTTTATTCTTCCATGTGACCCTAAAGTCTTGGACAATCCATATCCCCTACCGATTGATTCATTTTCCCTCAAAACGGGGCTATAAGGAATGATCCCCAATTAGGCCTCCATTCCAGAGTTTTAGGACTTCTTACTACTCACCTTTCCAATTCTTGGAAAACACCCCAAAGAGACTCCTACTCAATTTCTAAGGTCTCAAATATTTTCTAGGTTTTAGGACTCCAAGTGTCTGTATAATGCCCTAATTCAAAATGAGGGTTTTCAAGGGCTTTTTAGGTTTCACAGGTCACAGAACTTGTTTGTTTGCTACACCACCTTGTCTAGATTGGTAGTGACTCCTCCTTATCACCAATGGAGCTACACTAACCATACTTCAAATCCTCCAAAGGACTAAGCTTTCAAACTTTATCCTTTCCTACTAGGACTTCTGCAAACTTTGAGCTTACCTAGCTGGGCATAGACAGGCTCGTCTAGGGCTTGGTCTTAAAATTACTTGCTTGAACTTTCTAGGGACCTACTTCACATAGAACATTGTACAAGGTCTTCACTACCATATCCCATGGTCCCATGAAGTTTCCACAATGGGGATAGGAGCTATAGACCCATCTTCAAGAACTATTCAAAATTGGACATAGACCTTGAAGATTCAAACTATTTACAAAATAACACACAAACTTGAAAGGAAATCTAATCTATGAAACTAAAATGAAATTTTTTATACAAAAAAAGATTCACAACATGAGAAGTTTCATAAAAAATTCATTAACTTCAAATATTTTCTCCTTGTATGCAAACTGCCACACCAAACACTGTAACAGTCTAGTGTTTCCTTCACTCCACCATACAAACTGATAGCCACCCTTGACATAGGGTTTGTCAGATCATTTAATACCTTCACCTTAGGGTATTTTCTAGGTTAGGGCTTCCAAATGCTAGGTTAAGGGTTATAACCTTTTGGAGTAAATAGTTGCTAAGCAACCTGAAAACTTTTGTTGCTTGAACATTTTTTTCTCTTTTTTACCTTCTAGACCTTTATTAGGTCACAGCTAGTGCACACACATGCCAATTGACCCAAACCCTCATTTTTGGACTCATACCCCTCCTAGAACTAGGTAACATTAGGATGGCATCATCAACTGAGTCCCTCAACGAATACAAAATAAAAGAAGACTATTACCTCCCAGGACCCAAACTAGGACCTAAACTCAACTTCACACCACATTGAGCACTAAGGCTCTTATTTTATTTACAAGGCTTCACCAGGGAGCAAACCACAATAAAAATGAGAATGGTGTGAGTGCTATAGAAGGGTGCTCCTACACCAATATGAAAGTTTCTTGAAAACATAAACTTCAAAAACCACACCTTTCCTCCCTAAATTATATTTGGCTTAAAAGACTTACATAATATCATTTCTTTAAATTTATAATTATTACATCAATCATTACTTTCCTCATTTTGGGCCTTTACACCATTTCACACCTTTGAGAGTCATTTCCTTCCTTTCAATTCATTTCAACAATAATAAGGGTCCTTCTCTTCCTAAACCTTGTCCATTCAGAGATGTGAACATTTTTCCACTCATCTATTGCGCTAATTTATCAGAATCCTCTCTTACTGTCATTTCATCACCTTCTTTGACAAATCCATGGAAGCCCTAGTTCATTCCAAAACTTCTCTTTTCATTCTTCTTTCTTTCTGACCAAATTTTCTCCTTTCATCTATTTTTCCAAAAAATGAATCTATATTTAACAAAAATGTCTCCACTTCTTCCTCATAACTATTCCAATGTTCAGGGCCTCAACGTCTAGGTGTTTCATATTCCATCACGCACATCTTTTCTTTGAATGTTTCTTCTTTTGAATGGTGTTTTCAAACAATCACATTTCTCATTCAATATCCACTTCATGGGCTCAAATCAGTTCCTTCAATTTTCCCATTCCCTTTCCTTCTCTTCCTTATAAACAAATTTTCCTACATTTCCCCACTAATGCAGAAAGGGAACTAAACCAAACATATTTTATTCCTCCTCATCCTCAAAAAACTCCTCATCCAAGATCAAATCCAACCCTAACAACATATCCTCCTCAAACAAACATTTGATAATCCTTCTCACTTCTTTTGTCTCCTCACCTCTTTCCAAACCCCTTGCAATTGCCATTAAAATCACATCTACATTTAGACACCATTTCTATTCCTTTCTTGGAATTGACTACCCAATAGATTCAACACAATCTCCACCACCCCATCCATTTTTATTTTGAGAAGACCTGAGATCCGTTCTTTGCTAACTAGACCTTTAAAACCTTTTTGTTGTTTATGGGTGTCAAAATAAAAATTTACCTCCATCGCTTCTTCCTTTTTGAAAATAACTTCCTATAGTCTACTTTAATGCCCCTAAAACAATACTATCTTATCACCACCTCGAGAATAAAATAATAAATTTACATAAGGCTCCTACCAATCCTCATTATAGACTTTTCGTAGGTCATATCATTTTAATCCTTTGATGTCACCTAGTTTAAAAGCGTCTGACACCTCCTTTTTATCTTCTTTCTACTACTTGAAATGACCACGTGCTACCCAACTTCATCTCATAGCTAATCATTAATAAAGGTCTAAGTTAAAGTTAGTAAACTCCTCCAAATAAATATCATTAACCTTATCCAATTTTTTTGCCGATTTAGATAACGCGCCAACTTTCATATTTCCCCCTCTCCTAATATGACTGATTGTAAAGCCATGAAAAGACATTACTAAGGAATTAATTTCCATTATAATATTTTAGAAATTCCATGAGTGGGCATTGTTATTTCCAATGGCATTCACAATTATCTTTGAATCCCCTTCTACGTGAATTTTTTGCACATTCAATCTTCTGCCTACTTGAGGTGTAAGTAAGGTTTCATTTTTATCTACCTCATTATTGGTTCCATCCTTCAATTTCCATTCCAGTCTCTACCAATAAATCCTTCCCCAAATGATGTTGGATTACCTTTTTCCACCCCATCAAAATTCACCTTAATCCAATCAACCTCGGGCCTAGCTCATACAATTGGCTTTAAGTCACCAACTGATGGATGTGTTTTGCTTGTTACATTTCCTGATCTGATTTTAATTCTAGGTCATCTAGCATGAATTCTCCTATCTTCCAAAGAATAGGGTAAACCTATCTTTTGACTCATTATTTCCACTTTCATGATCTCTTCTATTGCTATATTAATTATCACCTTGACTCTTTCTAAAGTTTCCAATCTTCCTTGAAATATTCTTCTATTCCATTCTTTCTAGAATTCCTATATAATGATTGAAGGGAAAACCTTCCAGATTGAAGATAAAGTAGATTTATTTTAGGGTAAAGGAAAACTTTCAAAAACTTCCTTAATTCTATTCTGCAAAGAGCCACTCCAATCCAGTTTAGAGATGACCATAGACCAGCACTCCTTAGAAAATGAACACTTCAACAATAAATGATCCACATCTTCAGAAGTTGCATTGCACATTACACACTTTGTGTGACTGTAAAGGCCAAATATTTTCTTCTTTCCCTTGTAAAGATTCTTCCATGAACTGCTAACCAAGAAAAAGATCCTTCTTTTGAAAGGCATTCCTTACTCCAAAACAATTTGGTTGGCTAATCCACAAAGGCATCATCAGTCTTTAATATCAAATATCCTAGTTTGATAGAGTAAATTCCACTTTTTTCTGCACACCAAATAATTATATCCTCCTTATCTACTCTCACAAATTCTTTGGAGAGGAATATGTCATTCATCAACCTAAGTTGTTGATTTGCTAAACCTAAATTATCTACTTGTTTCCATCCCCATTGCTGACCCATTATGGATTCTTTGGCCTCTAAATAATCAGACACCTTTTCATGCCATCTTTGAGTGAAAAAATCCATTAACACAGCATAATCTACATCATCCTTGAGGGATTCATGTCCATTCCATGAATCCAACCAAAAAGAAGTGGAGAAAACATTGCCTACTTGTCACGAGATGTTCTTTGTTATAGCCTTTCTACAATCTAGATTAAAGTTCAATATTGCAGAGCCTTTGGGGGGGTTTAGTATAGTGAAGATTCTTTCATTGATTTGAGAATCTAGATATTTTTTGTTTAAAACTTGAACCCATGGCCTTTTTGGAGTAGAGTACAGATTCCAAACCAATTTTGCCCCCAAATAAAAATTCATTTTGTGCAAGTCTCGTAGCCCCAGTCCCCGACATCTTTTTTTCTTGCATATTTTATCCCATGAGATCAGAGACCATCTATCCTCATCCTTAGCCCCATTCCAAAATAATTTCCACATTCTTTTCTCTAAGAAGCTTAAGATCTTCTTAGGAATCTTTAAGTAGTTCATAGAATACATTGGAATTGAAGAAATGATAGATTGCAGTAGCAGAATCCTTCCAGTAGATGCCATCCATCTACTTTTCCATCCCTCCATCCTCTTGACACAACTATCCACCAGATCCTTCCACAAGTGTGAATTACATACACCTAAAAATAAAGGAGTTCCTAAATACCTTCATGGTAGTATTCCAACCTTAAGGTCTAAAATTTTGCATAATTGCCTCTACAGATCCATTCTAGTGTTAAAAAAATAAACTTCAAATTTTCTCCAATTCACACATTGTCCCAAGGCTTTTCTATACTTATCTAGTGTTGACTTTATGAACCTTGCTTCTTGAGCAGTGGCTTCTCTCATAAAATAATATTATCTACAAATTGAAGGTGAGATAGCAGATCAATGCCCTCTGCATCCCCAATGTCTTTCTATTGCCCTGCCTCCCTCTTACTTGTTATCAATCTTCCCAACACTTCTACCAAAATGAGAAACAAAAAAGGAGAAATAGGGTCCCCTTGCCTTATCCTTTGGTTGTGTCAAAAAAACCCTAAGGGATACCATTAAGCAAGATCAAAAATCTTGGGGTGCTTATACTTCAATCCATTTCAATCATCCTTCACAAAATCCAAACTTTCTCAAAACTTGTAGCAAAAAATATCTATTGACATTGTCATACTCTTTCCTTATGTCTAAATTTATCATCATTTTTTTAGTCTTAGCCATCCTTACCAAGTGTATTACCTCATGAGAAATAATTATACCTTCACATATTGATCTATTGGGAGAAAAACCACTTTGTTCCAGGGATATTATTGTCTCAATAAAAGATGAGTCTATTCGCCATCACTTTAGAAATAATCTTATAAGTTGTATTGTATAAAGCTATGGGCCTGAAGTCACCAAAGGAGGTCTACTCAAACCTTTTCAGGAATCAGTGCTATGAAAGTATTATCAAAATCCTTAAGAACAAATCCACCTTCCCTAGATTCCTCCACCACCTCCCATATCTCCTCCTCTACAACATCCCACATTTTTTGTAAAATGATGGTAGGAAAATGATCTGGTCCTGGGGCCTTATCACCACCCAAACAAAAGAGTGCCTTTATTACCTTAGCCTTGGTGGTCAGTATCATAAGGGTCTTTTTTTGAGCCTTAGAGACATGGTTTCAAATATGATCTAGTAATTCCTCAAAGCCAATTAAATTATTAGAATTATTAGCAAAGATGTCTACAAAAAATCTCACCACTTTTTTGTTCACCTCCTCAACATCTGTAAGTAAGCTCCCTTGTCGATCTTGGATTGTGAATATCTTATTCTAAGATCTTTTCAACTTCACATATTTATGAAAGAATTTAGTATTCCTATCACCATCGTTCAGCCAAGTTTCCCTTGATTTTTGTCTCCAAAAACATTCCTCCCTGGATAATAATTCCTTATATTCCTTTGTCAACACTTTCTCAATGGCATAATCTACCTCATCCATACCTTTTGCAAAAATCCTTGAGTTTTAATCAACAAGCCTTTTCCCTAGTTTAAATTTTTTTGTTGAAAATGTTTCTAAATTCTTCCCTATTCCATATTTTCAATTGATATTTTAAAAATTGTAATTTCTTAAAAATAATAAATGATTTTTTCCCCTTCCATAAAGGATATTCCTTCCACCATTGGGCTACTTTCTCCATGAAATCGACTGCTCTAAATCACATTGTTTCAAACTTAAAAAGGGAATATTTTGGGGTTGAATCCTCATTGATGATACAAAAAATCAGAAAGTGGTCAAAGCCCGAGATTGGAAGGATCTGAACACTATATAACCAATCTCATCTATCCAAATGATCCTCCATAAGAAATCTATCCAATTTTTTTATCAATGTTCAAAAACCCCTTCTGTCTATTAGTCTAAGTGAAATCACCATTCCTCAATTCTACCTCCATTAAACCCTTCAACACAAAAAAGTCCCCAAAATATCATTGAATCCTTCATGTCCATCCTCATCCACCTATCTTCTCTTCTGGGCTAAGAATTCCATTAAAATATCCCCCAAAAAGGAATAGGTCCTCATCCCTTCCTTTCATAAAACCTGCTAAATCCTTCCATAGAGATTTTTTCTAAGATGGGTTATTAGGACCATAAATTTTGAAGACAAAGAACTTAGATAGGATTTCTTTTGACAAAAATTCTATCCATTTTTAGTATTTATATTTTTTTTATCATCTTCACATCCACCGATCTTTCCACCCATAATACTCGTAAACCCCTTGACGTGCCATTTGCCTCAACAAATATACCATTCCATCTTCCTAAAAGCTTTGTAAAAGACTCCATATCCTCTTGTTTAATATTAGTTTCCTGTGATAATATTACATCTTCTCTTTCCTGATCAAGACAGCTCTTAACCATGAAAATCTTGTTAGGGGCTAACATTCCATGAAAGGAGCTTCATTGCTTCTGAGAAAAGGCATAGCCTTTTCTTGATCTTAGAAATTTTGTGTGGTCTGTTGCACAACCTACTATTTCCAACTTTTATTTGTTAGAGTGTGGTCCTCTCCTTTTTTCCCCAATCTTTGGCTTTGATAAATTTGATTTTGTTTGTTCCACACTTCTTGAATCCATAATACCTAGTGTTTCAAAAAATCCCAGCTCATCTCCTTCATCCTTCTACTCTTGAGAACAATAGTCAGAATCATAATTTATGGAAACTCCACTATCTCTTCAATCTTCAAAGGACTTATCGAAGTTTCTAATAGGGGATATATTAATGTCCTTGAAACCTGACCTATCCTCCATATCTTTGATCTACTTGAGGGATATTCATTTGGAATATCATTTGATTTCCATTTTGAGACCTCTTCCTCATCAGGTTTAAAGCCATGATTATCACTCAAGTGTTCATCTTCATTTATTCCTCTTTGAATTTTACTAGAAAAAGTTTCTCACACCAATTCAGCCAATAAAGACTCCTTTTGTGGGTTGATCTCCTTAAGCTAACACTCCTACTCAACCTCCTTTTCAACATTTGCTCAAGTAGCTTTGGCTGAAGTTGGTTTAGATGTTAGATCAAAGGAATCTCTAATTTATTCTCTCCCATCAACCTATTATTCTTTTGCATATTGGAAAAATGGAGTTTCATAGACCACTTGAGTAGATCCACACTATTCCAATGCAGGAGCATCATGGGGTAGTTAGCAATCATGTATCAATAAAAAATATGTTTGTGTTTGGTTTTGGATTTCTATTGTATCTCAGTTGGAGATCTGAGATTGTCGGTCTCTTAGTGTTAGTTCTCAGTTGGAAGTTGTTTGGATTCACTGATGGAGGTTAGTGGTTGGTGGTCACTTCGGTGGTGGTTCTCGATAGAGAGTCCATTTGGCTTCACCGATGAACTCAATGCTTAGTGTTCTACTTGCTTGGTTGAAGAGTTTGTTGGTAGTGGGCCAATGTCTCTCGCAGGGTTTGTGACATGGCTTAACTACCTCATGTGTCTTCTATAAGTCTAGTGGTTGTATTGGGCATTAACAGGCCAATCTTTTGGTGCAACAACAACCACTACTTGTAACAAATGGTATCAGAGCTTGGTCACAATTTTGAATCTATGCATACCATGACAAGTGATTTTGGAAGGGGGATTGTTGGTAGTGAGCCAATGTCCCTTGTAGGGTTCGCGACATGGCTTAACCGCCTCCTATGTCTTCTATAAGTCCATTGGTTGTATTGTGAATTAATAGGTTAATATTTTGGTGCAACAAAAACCACTACTTGTAACCAAGTTCGGTGCTTGGTTGTTGACTGGTTCTGGTACTCAGTAATCTTGTTGACCAACTTGCTTATTTGGATGAATCATCTTAGCCGACTGGTGCATTTAATTTGGGTCATGCTCCTCAAGTTATCGATTGACTATTGGACATGTGGGGACCTAAATCTAGCGTGTTTCATTCTTCTATGTGGATCTAATGATCGTTTGGAGGCTGACTTGGAGAAATATATTTTGTAAGGCTATGTTTAGAGCCGACTAATGTTTTGTAATTAATTATTGTTGTAAAGCCAACTTGTGGCTGAGTAGTATATAAAGAGAGTATGAATAGTGTTTAGGGAGTTTTAATAGTGAGAGAGGTGGTAGCAAAGGATATTCTAGATCTGAGAGCATAATTTAGTCAATTATTCTAATTGTAGCAGAGATAGTATTGTTTTGGAATAAGGAGATTTCTTAGAGGTTTGCGAACTCAAGTTTAGATTTTCATTTGTGTTTCAATCAGTTGTTTTTTTTGTTGTTATAGATCTGACTAGCTAGGGAGAGTTGGATCATTGTTGATCTTGTTGTATTTTGTGATGTAATTGGCCATAAATGAGAAGGCCTTACAACCTGACATGTTACTTGTAAGCTTGGTTATTGATGAATAAAAGTTTATTTCTATCAGACATTGTTGTGTATTGTGAATTTCCAGTGTGTGACTTTATTGGCTGCATGATTGGAAATCTTCTATGGGGATTCTCTGACTATGACTGCGTCAGGTTGATCTATGCGAAAGTTTTGTTACCTTCAGAGATCCATTTTGTAGATATGTGTTCTTGGACTTGTGAAACACTATCTGATTATGCATGCAAGGTAGAAGGTTATGATCTGACTTGCTGACAATTTAGAGGTTTTCACAAGGTGGTCTGTTTGGGGTTTGTTGTAGAGGGTTGTTGAAAATATTTAGAGATGCCTTTGAGAAGATTGGACCCTAGGGCGATTAAAGATCTCTATGATACTATGGAAACAAAGATAACAGAGAAATTAAAATTAGATGTTAGATATGAGATGGTGTTGATGAAAAATGAGATGGTCACCGAGATTATGAGGGCTATTACTAGTATGCCAAGAAACCTTGGGACTAATGATGGTTATGAAGAAGTTGTTGAAGAATTTGAAGTTGCTGGATCTAGTGGAGATGACAGAGCTGACTGGATGGATAGATCTGGTGGAGATGAAACTGATCAGTTGCAAAGATCTAGAGCTCAATTAAGTACATCTTACCGAATGGAGGTTTCTAATTTCTTAGGTACATTGAAACCCAAGGACCCAATTGATTGGATCGGTGAGTTGGAAAACTACTTTGAGCTAGAAGACATTGGAGATCCTCTTGGAGTGAAGTTAGCAAAGAAAAAATTGAAAGGACATGTTTCATTATGGTGGAAATAATTATAGAGAGACAAAGAGGAAGAAGATGAAATGAAGATCAATCGGTGGAGGTTGATGGTGGAAAAATTGAAAGCTAAGTTCATCCCTGCTGAGTATGAACTTGAATTGTTTAAGAGATTGCAGAATCTAAAACAAAAGGAGATAACTATGGAAGATTATACTGAGGAGTTTTACAAGTTAACAATTTAGTCTGGACATAGAGAAATTTCTAAAGGAAAGGTGGAAAGGTATGTTAATGGTTTGAGATTCAATAGCTAGGATAAGATTGGTATGTTCAAGATTGATTCAATAGAGGATGCTTATCAGTATGACATGAAGGTAGAAGATAAATTGAAAACAAGAAATCATGTGGTAATTCCTAAGGGGAGGAGAAGCAAGAATGGTCAGTGAAAGACAAACCAAAAGCTGAAGATGGACCAAAACATGTTGAACCAAGGAGAAGAACAGGAAGAGGTGGATTCAAGGGTACTTGTTATAATAGTGGTGAAGAAGTACATCGATTAGTTAAATGTTGTCATTCTGATAGGAAGCTCGGTAATAGAAAGAATGCTCTGGTGAATGAGAATGAACCAAAGGTAGAGTCAGGGAACTTGTTGGTTCAGAGAACATTGCTTGGTACTAAGGTGGAACCTTGTCAGAGGATGAATTTGTTCAGAACTTCATGCAAGTGAGGAGGTAAACTTTGTAATGTGATTGTGGATAGTGGTAGTACTAATAACCTTGTTGCCAAGGAGATGGTTCAGAAACTTGGTTTGAAGAGGGTGAGACATCCTTATCCTTGTAAGATTAGTTGGATGCAAGATGAACATTCTTTAGAGGTAAGGGAGCAATATTTTGTTGATTTTAAGATTGGACAATATGTTGATCACGTGTTATGTGATATTGTGGACATGAGTTCTTGTGATGTATTACTTGGTAGACCTTGGTAGTATGATTTTAAGGTTGTACATGATTGTGTCAAGAATGTATTTACTATTGAGAAGTATGGCAGAAATTTTTCCCTGATGCCTTTGTAGGATACAACACTCAGTAAGAGGAACTTGAGTTTTGGTAGGAAGACTGAATTGAGGGATTTTGAAAGGATTGGTGATCAGAATGGAAGAAAAAATTGTAGCATACCGAGGAAGGATTTGAAAAGAAAAAGAAAACATAAGTGGAATCACAAAAAGTGTTTTGAAGACTCAGAGGACATGTATATCAAGAACTAGTTTGGGATTTATTTATTTAATCCTAAAAGATGTTCATTGAGCTACTAAGAACATCTTTTCCGTACCTAGGGTGTCTGATGTAGGAGCATCATGGGGTAGTTGTCAATCTTGTATCAACCAAAAATATGTTTGTGTTTGGTTTTTTATTTATGTTTTATCTTGGTTGGAGATCTAAGATTCTCAGTCTCTTTGTGTTAGTTCTCAGTTGGAAGTTATTTGGCTTCATTGATGGAGCTCAGTGGTTAGTGGTCACTTCGGTGGTGGTTCTTGGTTGGGAGTCTAATTGTCTTCACCAATGGACTTGATGACTGAGTGTTCTAATTACTCACTTGAAGATCTCAGTGCTTAGTTACCAATTAGGTCTTGGTGTTATGTTACTGACTAGTTCTAGTGCTTGGTGCTCTTGCTAACCGACTTGCTTGTTTGGATGAATTGACTTAGCCGAATGGTGCATTTAATTTGGGTCACGCTCCTTGAGTTAGGGATTGACTGTTGGATGTGTGGGGAACTAAATTTGGTATGTTACATTCTTCTATGTGGATCGGATGACCGTTTGGAGGTTGACTTAGAGAAATATATTGTGTCAGGCTATGTTGAGAATCGACTAATGTTTTGTAATTAATTATTGTTGTAAATCCAACTTGTGGATGAGTAGTATATAAGGAGAGCATGGGTAGTTTTTAAGGAGTCTTGAAAGCAAGAGAGGTGGTAGAAGAGGATATTCTAGATTTGATAGCATAATTCAATTAGTTATTCTAAATGTAGAAGAGCTAGTATTGTTTTAGAACAAGGAGATTGCTTGGAGGCTTGCGAGCTCAACTTTAGATTTGCCTTTGTGTTTCAACCAGTTGCTTTTGTTGTTATAGATCTAGACTAGCTAGGGAGAGTTGGATCATTGTTGATCTTGTTGTATTTTCTGATGTAATTGGCCATAACCAGGAAGGCCTTTCAACATGACATGTTTCTTGTAAGCTCGATCACTAATGAATTAAAGTTGATTTCTATTAGACATTTTTGTGTATTATGAATTTCCATTGTGTGAATTTGTTGGTTGCATGATTGGGCATCTCTTATGGGGATTCTTTGACCATGAATACTTCAGTTCCTCACCTCTTGCATTTATATCAACTTCTAGGGATAGAAGCCAATTGATTTCCTGCTTTTGATATCTTACCTCCTCTCTATAATCCTTCCTTTCCAGAATATTTTGTGTCATTAGGGTCATCTCATTCATTGGAGGGTGTTTCTCAATAAACTCCATCATCTTAACAATCAATTCTTTCAACCTGTCCACCTCCAGCCTTTTACCTCTCTTTTCACCTTCACACACAGGTGAAGTACCATTTACTTCTAGCATGTCCTCATTTTCAACAGTAAGGGTTTGTCTCCATTCTCCTTTCTCTTAGATTAAAAAAATATAGTTAGGAAGGTCATAACATGCCAGTCTTGAGACTAGAATTCTAGAGCAAACCACATAGTCCTCTAGGTTTATTAACTCTTCATATCTTATATATTTCCCTAGAGATTCCCCTAGTATTTTCATTGTTTCATCCCCCCAATACTCCCGAGGGAGATTATTTAGTTTGAACCATACATGGATCTCCTTAAGTTGTTCCTTGGAAGGGTTAAAATTAGCATTCCAATCCTTTAAATAGAAACCTTTACCATCCATCATATATGGTCCATTATTTTAAATCCATGATTTAAATCTTCCTTAGATGAGCAGATTATCAGATAAAAGCCATTGGTTAGAATTTTCAAAGAGCAAAAACTACACCAATTTTTTATTTTTCTAAGAGATGGCAATGGCCCTAAACATTTAAACAAAAAATATTTTTCTTCTAGAAAAGCAATAGATTCAATCCATTGGGGATTATTAACTATCACTGTAGAGGCCTTAGCATAAATCACATTTTCACTAACCTTTTGCTTTTGTTCTGCATTTAGCACTTGTATTTTTGGGCTCCAAAACTTGTTTGAGATCTACTAGAAGTGAAACCCTTTATCGATTGGAATGCCTCTCATTGTTTCAGCTACCATTCTCCCAACCCCTGCCATCCTGTAGCTCCTTTTCACCTTTCTGAAACCATTTCTTAGTATTGTTTCTATTCCCTATAAAATGTTGAAAATGACCTTGCCTTCTATGATTGAATGGCTGTCTCTTGTTCATGTGATCATCATAGCTCAAATCTTGATATCTTCTAAATTCCCTTCTTCATGACCGTTGCAGGCGTTCATAGCTCTTGATTCCTCCAATAAGAATTTTTAATCTCCTAAACCTAAACTAGATTATATCAAAGGCTAAAATTTTAGATCTAAGTCTATGGCACTATTGGAAGATGGTTTCTGCTACCAAAATCAGATCTAGACTTATAACTAAACCTACAACATAGAAAAATCTTGTATGTATGTGTGTGTGCGCACACACATATGTGTCTATATAGGGGTTTTCCTTAGTCAACCCCCTATTTTGGTCATTTCCACCTCCACAAATAGTCGATATCAAGATTGGAATAATGCTTTCTCTTAAATCTTAAGTGTGTCTATGATTTCTGTGAGATAGAGTACATAATCATAGCCTACAGATCTACTCAAGTGTATTATACCCTAAATGATATTGAAAATGTAATTTCATGAAAGAAATTTAGATATGAGGCTTACATGAAAATATACGAGAACAACATGAAATCTTACCACTCCACAAGGAAGAGGTACAAGCCAATTATTAGTCAATATTCCATATTACCCTCCAATATATCCTAAAATCTCCATGTTGATGATGAAATTAGATTGAGAACTTGATGCTTGCTGATTTTTCCTTTGATTTTCAGATCTTTACCTCATATGATCTCTTCAAATTGTAGAGATAATCTTTCACAATTATTTTCCAGAGCACATTTAGATTCTATTTCGTGCACTAGGTGACACACAATTTTAATGGATTTGTCTTGCCTCTCTCTCTTGTCATCATTATGAGGGGATTCCTATTGTTCATGCTAATGCTTCCTTGGTTTCACTTTGGAGTGACATACATATTTAGTATTTGTTCCTATGTACTAATCACATGTAGTGGATGTATTTTGATGAGATGGAGTTTTTCCATATAGACACTCCTGTATTCTAATTTTTTGGAGGTGGCTTATCCATAGTTGATAAGTTATTTAGACTATTGGCACCTATATTTTTTACAAGAAATTTACTCTTGCATGGTTGAGTGCATCATTGGGATCACTTGTACAAATTCATGTGCCATTTATATCTTTGAATGATAGATTTTTTTTCTTTCTTTTCCATCTATTCATTGTTCAAGTAGTATCATTGGGAGAACTCATGCAGTTATTGTCTTCTTGATCTTGATCATCATCTTTTTCATAGGAGGGTTTTTAGTCGGCACTATAACAATTATCATTTGATATTGTCTACAACTTATTTGTGCTTCAAGGATGTTCTTCGTGTTCCTATTCTTTCTAAGGACATTTCTTAGAAGCTTCATATACCTTGACTATGTATTTCTTATTTCTTTCATGTAGTGCATCTCTCACTTTTGGAGAGGATTTTTAACCACACGATTTTTCTCTCTTTTCTCCACTTTGAGATGCTTTCTAATTAGGCCTTTTTTTTCCATAACCCATTCATGAATTTCATGCTTAGAGATTTTTTTTCTCCTTAATTTTCACTAAGGGGGGTGTTAGAGCATGCATATTTGTTGCATTAGGCACATTTGAATATGTTGCATTAATTAATTTTGCACATGCTCAAGAATATTCTCATGCATAATTAAGAATATTTTTGCACATGCATACCTATCTTAAGTTCACTTAGTTGAGCCTAATTTAGTTTAGTTCAATCTAGTGGGGCTCCAATTTTCCTTTTTAACTCTAGTTTGCATATAATGCACTAGTTTGCACATATTTTAGTTTTTGAGATCGTTTCCTCTCTTTTTAAAGAAAAACTTTTCGAATAAAAACATAGCATTGTATTCATATTAATTTATCCCATGATAATTAATATTTCAATCTTGTCTTCTTTGCACCATCTTGAGAAATGTAGAAATTATTTTCTTGTTGCGATCCTTGTGGAAGGTGTTCTTGTTTTGTTGTTTGATCCTGGAGGGGTTTGTGTTGCAAATTTCAACACGAGTTCATAACTTCAACATGGTGTTAAAGAACCATAACTCCCATGAAAATTTTAAGAATGTTCCAAATACAAGAGCCAAAAGGTAAGTCTTGCTAAAAAAAACCTTGTGAAACCTTATGTGGTTGAGATATTTAGCACTCATAATAGTGCGCTAATATATGTTGTTCAAGTTAGACCTCCCACCTTATCTTTGACATTAGGGCTTTACTTAGGTAATTAGGGATTTATTTAGGTAATGAATCCTTATACCTAGCCTACCCATATTTTTAGAGAGGCCTAGATTTTATCCCAACAGATCGAGGCAAAATATTTATTTTCCTCAGTGCCTGACCATAGGAAATTTCTTTGGATTTTTTTTTTAAATTTCAGCAATGTGTATAGGGAATTTGAAAAGAGAGAGGAAGTTTACCGAGATACATTGGAGGAGGCAACAAAGAGTTGTAATTTACATGCATTACTCTGGATTCTATCTTTCTAGCTTGCTAGTTCATTTAGAGATGCCCTAGGATAGAGTTCTAGAAGGGGAGAGAAACATATTTGAGAGTGAGGGGGATCCCTAAGTAAACTCTAGAGAATCAACACATTGACAAATTGAAATGCATTAAATTCTCTTCCTTAAACAAGTAAAGGTGTTGAAAAAGTAGATATTATTTTTCTCACAATTGATATGTTGGCCAAAAACCTCAACATGCTTGGAAAGGTAATTCTTCCATCTCCTATCCTTCACCACAAAAGTAGTACCAAAAAGATTGGTATCATCCACAAATTATTGTAGAGAAAAAGGAGGGAGGATGGAGGTAGCTTTGATACCCTTAAGGGCTCCAGTATCAATAAGATTTAGAATGTTCCTTCTTAGGAACTTAACCAACATCATAACTTGGTAAGGAGATATGGGGTCTCCTTGTTTTTAACTCTCCTCTCAACCACAAATAATCCTGTTGAATCCAATTCATGAGGACTAAATACTTAATAGTAGTCACACATTCTCTAAAAAGGTTGATCAAACACTCTTGGAAACCCAACTTCTTTGAATTTAAATAGGAAATCTCATTTAGCCCTGTCATAAGTTTTTGAGATATCTAGTTTGAGAGTCATACCAAGGAGGATGCTCCTTTCCATCAAACACAAAATCTCATGGGTTGAAATAGCTGCACCTAGAATTTGATGACCATGGACAAAACCTCTTTGATTCTCATTGACCAAGGATCCAAGCTTGCATTTGATTTTGTTCACCAAGACTTTGGAGAAGATTTTGTAAATAGTATTGCATAAGCTTCTATAGTTCTAAAATTTGAAAAATTGGTAGGATCTCGAACTCTAGGAACAAGAGCTCAATGCATGTATCATTGAGCTTTTTCAAAATTTTACTAGTAGGGAAAAAGTTTTTGGCTGCCACAGTGATGTCAAAACTAATTATTTCCTAGAATTCTTGGAAGAAAGCTAGGGGGAACCCATTAGGCCTTGAGGCTTTATAGGCTCTCAAGGAAAAGATAACATGTCAAATTTTGTCGTTAAATATACAATAATAAAGATAGATTTCACATTAGCTATAACTACTCTTGTTGATATGAAACACTCCTCATGTCCTAGGTGATCTTGTGCCTACTTTGATAAAACATAAAATTGTCAAGTATAGATAAATATCTCTGATAAGAAGTTTTTAAAAATATTTAACATCTCAATCACCTCTAACCCAAAAAAAGACCAACCATAAAAATCATAAAACTATAATATTATATTTTAATTTTAACAATTTAATATATTACAATTTTTAATAGCTCAATATATTATATTATAATGTTATAATTTTATAAAATAGATTTAATTATTTATTAAATATATAATATATAAAATTGACACATATATTTAATATATTAGATATTAATATATTATATATTAAAAAAATCTAAACATAAACCATTTAATTTAAACATATAAATTTATTATGTAAACGTATAATATTAATATCATATTATATAATACATTACAAATCATATAGTCTATTAAAAAATCAAAATCAAAATCAAAAGCGTAGCCCTCATTCATTTATGTAAATGTACATTAAAAAATCATAAACGCGTAAAAAGACAAAGCAGTTAAAAATGATTCGAACGGATAAAGGTTGTAAAAGGATGAAATCCTCTCAGGACAATTTCATTAATTTTTTTCTAAATTATATAATATTAAATAATCAGTGAGATTAAATCCAAATTAAAGAATTTAATTGGAAAGTAGAGTTATTTACGGCAGTTATGCATTAGAAATCTTGCAAGTGCTGACTCCTGCTGTGCTGCCAGGAACGCCTCTGCACTTGATGGCTTCTTCATTCTCTCCCTAATTAAGAGAAAGTTTTCTTGCATTGTGTTTTGCAATGAATAAAATATTTATTATTAGCTCTTTAATTCTCTTCTTATTTCTCCCCCCTCTCGTCTTGAGGCAATTCTTTCTCTGTTACGATGCACCAAGCAAAACAAGAAGTGTAGGAGAACTTGAATTTGATGTCTGATCATGATGTTTGGCAATCCATATTTGAATCTTAAGCTGCTGCTGCTGATCCTGTTCTTGATCAGAAGCTTGGACAATCCAGGTAATCCTTTTTAAAGTGGACATTTTAAAGATGCTTGATTGTTACAGAGAACTTTTGGGATTATGATATTGTAGGATTTAATTGTGTGGTCTTCGAGTCAAATTTATCATTTCATATAATCTGAGAAGTGGTTCATATAAATTTGTGTCTTATGAAAATAAATGATCCATTCAGTCATTTTTTGGTGGGTGTATGAAATGTTCTCTTGTTAAAAGTGAGAAAATTTCTTTAGATGTTAATTAGTTTTTTACAATCTATAATGCTTATTGCTACTGTTTTTGAAGTCAATTGTGTTCGTGTTTTTACATCAATGTTTCTATCAAATTCTTTGATTTATCATAGAAAGTTAGAGAGTTCAAGAAGTATAAAATTAGGTTGTTCAATCCAAAATGATTAAAAAAATAGGAAAAAAGAAGACAAAAAAGGAGAGGTTGCATGCTGAACAATTTGCGAAATTGAAACAAAAAATGAATGAAATTAAAAGAACAAGACAACTAAATTAAGACTTAAACTGACAAAACTATTTGTTTTGGCTTATGATTTAATATTCTATGGATGTTGAAAGGTTCTTATTAGAATTGATATAACTTCTTAGATTTGTTATTGAATGTGCTTGTTAGACAGAATAAGGTACTTCTGATTTAGGATACAAGTTAAAATGCACTGAATGCATGAACCGTCCAGCTTCATTTTTTAACAATTGGTGTTGTAATTCACTACATTTTAATATTTTAATATATAAATATGGGCTTCTCAATAAATTGTATTGCAGTGAACTGTATGCAACTTTTGATCAGTTATGGGCAGCTTCAGACATTAATATCATGGAGGAAGATGAAGCTACTGGTGCAAAGCACCTGCTTGGCAATGAATTTGAGCTTGGTTTGGAGCGTGTTCCAACATTAACTCTATGTGATCCATTAGAAGATCTACAAGGGTGTACTCCTCAGGATTACCATACAATTAAGGCTTGGAATTCATAGATTACAATTGCAAATAATGAGGAACTACCCTGCACAAATGCAGATCATGGAAAGTTTACAAGAGTGGCAGTGGAAGAGAGTGTTAATGGGGAAATTATTTGGACTGATCAATGTGAATGGGCATCAGGGTATTATTGTGACCAATCATCAGGTCAGGAAGTTTTACCAAATCCAAATTCCTTACTTTTGGAAGGGATCGGTTCTAAACATTCCATTTTCAATGAAAACCAATAGAAAAAAGCTTGTGCTAGTTGGAGTGGAACAGGGGATTGTGAGAGCATAGATTCATCTAGTAAAAGAAATGCATTAATGACTTGTCAAAAGAGACCTGATATCAGTTACAGTGAACTATTTCAATATTTCCATATGCCCATTACACAAGCAGCCAAGGAGCTCGAGGTTGGCCTCAATGTTCTCAAAAAAAGGTGCAGAGAGTTTGGGATTCCTAGATGGCCACACCGTAAAATGAAAAGCCTTGGAAATCTCATAAATAATATTCAGGTACCATTGTTTATATTTTGTTATAATTTGAAAATATTTTTAAAAACTAAAGTACAATGTTGATTGTATCGAAATGGAACCTCATCTTATTTGATATAATTCATCTTCTTTGATTTCAAGATTTTGTTTTTCAAAATAGAACAATCAATATGTTGTAAGATCCATGAAATGAAATCCTAGCAATCACTTTTTTTTTCCTAAAAATATTTACAGTGAATGTTTCACTTTTAAAAAGGGCTCTATAAGCTGTGTACTGTAATGTAGAGTTGATTGTGTAAACCTATTCTTTTCTATATTAGCTTTTATATTTCATCCAATCTTTTCTTCCATCCACATTGTACTCTACAATCTCCTGAATGTCTAGATATCTTTGTGATCAGGAACTCACCAAGATCAATGCAGGGGTTGGCCAAGCTCGATTGATAAATGCAGTAGAGATACTGAATGAGCAAAAGAGGTTGGTGGAGGAAATGCCTAGGATAGAACTTGATGAAAGAACAAAAAGGCTGCGCCAGGCATGTTTTAAGGCCAATTACAAGAAGCGTCATGCAGCTCAAAACAGTATTAGTAGCAGTAACAGCAGCAGCAGTGGTTCCAGTTATAGTTCCAGTCAGATCACTTGCTTTTCATCTACTTCAGCCTCCACCAGTTCCCTTTCATCTTCATCTTCCTAATCTCTTCAATATGTATATGTGTAAATAGCATCATATTTAGCAGAGACATTATCTCCATATTCTTTTATTTATTTACAAGAGAGTTTAAAAAAGCCTTGATAGTTTGTAAGATTTGATTGATTGTTTTATTGTCTGGAGTGGAAATAGAGGAAACAACTAGGGATTATAGTGTGTAAAGAGTGTATTCTTCTTTGTGAAGATGATATTTATGATGTAGGTCTGTAATTGCAGCCCAACATCACTTTTAGTGAGTATTGTATATAGTATTAGAGGCAGAGGGCATTAATTGCTAGGTTTTTCTTGGTCTTGAGTGAAGACATGAGGAAAAGTGAAATTTTTTTTTTTTTTTTTTTGATACTACAATTATAGTTTGGCTATTTGCAAATATGAAAGCATTTTTGGACAGCAACTTTGATGTTGTTATGGTTGAAAGAACATTGTTTTGGCTGAAGATTGACTAATGATGTTATGGTAGAATGAATGTTGCAAAAATTGAAAAGAGGCTGTACTATTGTCATTCTTGGAAGCATGTTCTAATGCTGAACTACTTCATGATTTGGTGGCAAAGAAAAGTAATGTATCCTGGGTTTTAAACCACAAGCTTGGTGGCACGGGTCCTATTTTAGCTAGGGTCTTGTTATCATATGGTGATGAATAATGTAAGGTCCTAATAGTGATGTTATTAATATAGATTTTAGAACGTGCAAATAATGTTTGGATATAAATGTTCTTCCAATCACCCATATACTGATGGCACACTGTAAAATAAAAGATGAACTACATGCAATTCAATCACAAAACCACTGCTACATTATTACAATATAAATGTTGCATACTTGTCAATGCATGCAACTCTTCAATGCCAACAACATTCTCCACCTTCGTACAAGACTTAAGAGTCAATCACAATCTGCTCCAAGCAGCTCAGTCTGGAAAATCTCAGAACTCCTTAAGTTCAGGAGTCTGGTAAATAATCAGTTGTGTAGGCTTTGTAAGATCACCGATTCTTACCACTTCGCGTAATTCTTTGCAACATATCAAGGTAAGTTTAATGAGTGTCATTTGCGGCATAATGTTTCTATAACTTCTCACAAGAGACATTCTCAATTTGGTCCAAGCAGCTCAGTCTTGAAAGATTTGGCAACTTCTCAAGCTCAGGACAATCATTAATGTACAACTTTGCAAGCTTTGTAAGATCACTTGTTCCTGCTAGTCTTAGCAAATCTCTGCAACTTGGTACCTACATACTGATGAATGTTTGTTGGCAGTGTATTGTTCAGTGCCTCGCTACAATGCGTGTTCTGAATTTTCTCTAAGAAGCTCAGTGAGGCAAGATTTGGCAACTCCTCAATCTCAGGACACTCAGCTCTCTGTGCTTTGTAAGATGGCCATTTCAATTTCCTGGTACTCTCATAAACATGTCAGCATGGGACTCATGAGTGTTGTTGGAAGAGTAATGTTATGTAGCTCCCCACAAGACTCAATCTCAATTTTCTCCAAGCAGTATGGAAAGACTTGGTAACTCTTCAAGTTCAGGACACTGGTTAATAATCAGCCATGTAAGTTTTGTAAGGTCACCAATTCCTTCCACTCTTTATAATTCTTTGCAGCATATCACGGTAAGTCTAGTAAGTGTTGGTGGCAACATAATGTTCGGAAGCTTCATACAAGAGTCAAGCTCAATTTCTTCCAAGTAGCTCAGTCTTCTAAAAGTTGGCGACCCTCCAATCTTAGGACAACTGATAATGCATAACCAGATAAGCTCAATGCCACCTGATACACTTTCCAAAATTTGAATTCAAAACATCAAGAGTACACAGACACATCCCCTGACCATTGCAGACATCCCCATATCAAGGATGTAGGGATGCCTCATAAACATCCTCCTACCATCTTTTAACCATATCAGTGTGGCCTTCAAAGTTCATTATATTTTGAATTTTAAAAATGCTTGATTATATCAGGATTCAATTGTGAATTTTTGAGTCAAATTCATCGTTTCATATGTCATGGGGAATGGTTCATACAAATTTGTGTCTCATGAAAGCAAACGATCCACTCAACAATTTTTTTGGTGGGTGTTTGAAATTTTCTCTTGTTAAAATTGAGAAAACTTCTTTTGTTTATTAATCATATCAATTATCTATAATACATAATGTTTATTGCTGCTGTTTCTGAATTTGAATGTATATGTATTTTTGCATCAATATTTTTATTACACTGTGATTTATCATAGAATGTTAAAGAGCTCGAAAGGTAGTAAATAAGATTATTTTAGATCCAAAAAGACTAAAAAGAGATGAGAAAGGAAGGGAAGATAAGTACACGAATAAATTTGCACAGACAAAACACAAAAGAATTAAAAAAAATAAAAAATAAAAATTAAAAGAACAAGACTAAATCAAGACTTAAACTAACAGAGCTAAATTCTTTGGTTTATGTTTAAATATTCTATGGATGTTGAAAGGTTCTGCTTATTATAATTGAGATAATTTCTTAGATTTGTTATCAGAATATTTTTGTGGGTGTTGAAGGAATGTGCTTGTTAGAATAAGGTACTTTTGATTCAGAATACAGGTCAACATGCAGTATGACCAGTCCAGCTTCACTTTTTAACAATTGGTGTTGTAATTCACTATATTTTAATATATAAATACTTTTCAATAAATTGTATTTCAGTGAACTGTACGTAACCTATGATCAGTTATGAGTAGCTTTAGACATTAATGTCATGGAGGAAGATGAAGGTACTGGTGCAAAGCACCTACTTGGCAATGAATTTGAGCTCGGTTTGGAGCATGTCCCAACATTAACTCTATTTAACCCTATGTGATCCATTAGAAGATCTACATGGTTTTATTCCTAAGGATTTCTGATGCAAGAGCATCCTGGGTGTAAGAGCAATCTTGCATCACCCAAAAATATTTCTGTTTTTGTATTCAATAAGGGCTATCTTGTGTAGAGTTGCTATTTATGGAAATTTGCTATTTTTAGTAAGTTGGTCATAAATCTTAGAATGTTCTGATTTCACATGTGGAGGTTCATCTCAGTCGTATCAGCCTTCCAGTAAAGTTTCATTAACAGATCAAGTCTAGCTTTTTAGATATTGAAGATTTTTGGTATCAGCGGCAGGGTACAGAAACTTTGAACTCAGTTTTGAAAGTTTTAGAGGCCCTAGATGAGGTCGAGAATTTGGGTGACAGGCGCTTGTGCTAGTCAAGACTGTAGAGCGCTTCGTGGCATTTCCGAATTGGGGTTGTAATAGTCAATCAGAGCAATTGGCGATGACTTATGGTCTTCGAAAGTTGAGTCACCTGAAATGGCAAAAAATAACTTTCCTTCAAAATTTCTGTTCGGGTTTCAAAATTTATTTTCAGCTGACTTTGATGTAATAAATTGTAAAATAAAATAATTCTAAGTTTGGTCAGCCCTTTGGGCTAAATTTCTGGAACCTTCTCGGGCGGTGGAAATTGCCTATATAAAGAAGGCCCCTAGTGTTGTCTTAGGCAGTTCTGGGCAGTTCTGGGTAGTAGATCTGGGTAATAATTCGAGGCTTAGTCCTACAGAATATTGTAAGGGAATGCTCATGTGGCTTTGCATGTTATAATTCTAAAAGTTTGTAATTCCACATTTGTGGAGATAATAAGAAGCCAATTTTCTGTTCTTGCATGTTGTTGTTGTTTCTCTATTTCTATTATGTGTTTGTGGTATTAAGGGGAGCACCCTTCATCAAGTGGTATCAAAGCCAGGTTTTCCTGAGTGTGTAAATAGATCACTAGCTGTGAGGTAGTTTGCACCAGGACCATGGTTAGGGTTTCAGTGTGCATCGCGAAAATGCCTCCACAAAGAGAACATGGCGAAAGAGCTGGTGCTATGACACCTAAGGTTAGAGAGCTAAAGAGAAAAGTGCGAGCATTGCAAGAAGAGATTCACAGAGGAATGAATCTTAATGTAAGAGAAGAAAGTGATGATGAAGCGGAAGAAAATTTTGATCAGGAAGGAGAAGGAGAACTTCCGAACCCAGAAGAAGAAAGGCTTTTTCGAGCCCTTTCCAAGATCGGGAAGAGACCTAAGATCGAAGTTCCTACATTTTCAGGGAATCTTAACCCAGAAGAATTGATTGACTGGATCAATGAATGTGAGGAATATTTTGAGTATGAAGATGTTGAGGATCCTGATAGGGTCAGATTTGCGAAGGCCAGACTGAAAAGTCATGGGAAGATCTGGTGGCAACAGGTTCAATTAGAGCGAAATAGAAGAGGGAAAGATAAAATCACAAGATGGGATCAGATGGTGGATAAATTGAAGTGACAGTTCATTCCTGTTGATTATGAGCTTGACCTACTAAAGAAAATGCAAAGTTTGAAGCAAGCAGGAAGATCTGTTCAAGAGTATACAAAGGAGTTCTATCGACTCCTCATCAGAACAGGCCATGCAGAAGCTGGTAAGGAGAAAGTTGCCCGATACCTTAATGGGTTAAGGCCAAGCATTCAGGAGGAGTTGAATCTGGTTCAAATGAACAATATTGAGGAGGCATACCAGTTTGCCCTAAAAGTGGATGAAAAGCTGAACAAAAAGTTCAAGAGCAGACAAAATGGAAGAGGTCGCAGTGGATGATCTAGTGGATGGTCCTATGGAGGCCGAAATGAAGATTTGAAAAGAAGGACAAGGCCAGTAGCAGTCAGAATGAGCGAGAAAACAATTCCAATCATTTCCAAGATCAGAATAATAGAGATCAGAGAGGAAGAGGAAGAGGACAAGGATCTGGAAGGGGAGGCTTTCGTGAAACATGTTTTCACTATGGAGAAGAAGTTCATAGGGCATTTGAATGTCCTCAGTGCCAAGGCAGAATAGACAGGAGAAATGAAGGCCAGGCCAAAGTTGCACATGTAGATGAAGATGTCAAATCATCAAATTTTGAAGATGTTGAAAGAGGAGAAATGCTGATTGACAAAAAAGTCTTGCTAAGTGGTGAGAATGAGCCTGAGAAAAGGAGAAGCCTATTTTGCACCAGGTGCAAGTGTGAAGGTAAATGTTGTGATGTGATTATTGATAGTGGTAGTACTGATAACTTGGTGTCAGAAGAGATGGTGACAAATTTGAAGCTCAAGAGGTAGAAACACCCGCATCCATATCGGATTGCCTGGGTACAGGGTGACCACAAGGTCATGGTCAATGAACAATGCCTAGTGAAGTTCAAGATTGGTGGATATCATGATGAGGTATTGTGTGATATCATATCTATGGATGTATGTCATATGTTGTTAGGTAGACCATGGCAGTTTGACAAATGTGTTGTACATGATGGCCATGCGAATACCTATTTCCTAACAAAGGATGGAGTGTGACATAAGCTAAAGCCATTGAATGACATAAAAGAAAAGGTATGTGGTAGTGCAAGAATAACTTTTGTTGATGGAAGAAATTTCTTAGATGGTATGAGGCATGAGCATGTATGTTTTTCTTTAATTCCAAAAGCTGGTAAAGAGGAAGTAGAAGATGTTCCTGTAGAAGTTGCAGATTTGTTGAATGAGTTTCATGATATTGTATCTGATAATGTGCCGGATGGATTACCACCAGTCAAGAAGATCAGTCATCAAATGGACTTGATCCCAAGAGCGAGTTTACTGAATAAGGTAGCACACAAAATGACACTTGCAGAAAGTGAGGAGTTGAACAGACAAGTACATGAGCTATTACAGAAAGGATTGATTTGTGAGAGTCTGAGTCCCTGTGTTGTACCAATGGTATTAGCACCAAAGAAGAATGGAGAATGGAGGATGTGTATAGATTCTAGAGCAATAAACAAGATCACAATCAAGTATAGGTTTCCATTGTCACAAATGGATGATATTATGGATTATTTGAGTGGAGCTATGTATTTC
This sequence comes from Chamaecyparis obtusa, assembly GCA_027943335.1. NCBI lineage: Eukaryota > Viridiplantae > Streptophyta > Pinopsida > Cupressales > Cupressaceae > Chamaecyparis > Chamaecyparis obtusa. The sequence goes on along the minus strand of BSBK01001340.1, from coordinate 108,437 downwards.
TCAAAGATAGATCTGAAGAGTGGATATCATCAGATTCAAATCAGAGAAGGAGATGAATGGAAGACTTCCTTCAGGATAAAGGAAGGACTGTATGAGTGGTTAGTCATGCCTTTTGGGCTAACCAATGCACCGAGCATTTTCATGCGGCTCATGAACGAGGTTCTGAAAGAATTTCTAAGTAAGTTTGTCATTGTTTACCTAGATGATATTTTGATCTTTAGTAAGACATTGGAGGAGCATATGATGCATATTTGTATGGTATTTGAGAAGTTAAGAGAAGAGAAATTGCTGATTAATTTGAAGAAATGTAGTTTTGTGAAGAAAGAGTTAGTGTATCTGGGGTTTGTACTTTCAGGAGAAGGTCTAAAAATAGACCCAGAGAAGGTGCAGGCTATCCTTGAATGGCCTACTCCAAGGAGTGCTACTGAGGTAAGATCTTTTCATGGTCTAGCCAGCTTTTACAGAAAATTTATCAAAAATTTTAGCAATATTTTTGGACCCTTGACTGAAACAATGAGAGGGGATAGAAAAGAGTTTAAGTGGACTAATGGGGCAGAAAAGAGTTTTCAATTGTTGAAACAAAAAGTTATAGAACAACCTGTTTTAGCACTTCTAGATTTTAATAAGGGGTTTCAAGTACATTGTGATGCTAGCGGTACTGCAATAGGAGCTGTTATGAGCCAAGAAAGTAAATCTGTTGCTTATTTCAGTGAGAAGTTAAATGATGCCAAGAGGAAATATTCTGTTTATGATCAGGAATTTTATGCTATAGTTCAGGCATTAAAGAAGTAGAGACATTATCTGCTTCCTAAGGAGTTTGTTTTGTATACTGATCATCAAGCTTTGCTATATTTGAATAGTCAAGGAAAGTTGAATCAGAGGCATTTGAAATGGGTTGAGTTTTTGCAGAGTTATACATTTTTTTTGAAACATAGGAGTGGAAAGTCTAATAGGGTTGCAGATGCTCTTAGCAGAAGGAAACTATTACTGACATAAATGCAGATTGAAGTGGTTGGGTTCAAGGAACTCAAGAATTTGTATCCAGAGGATCCTGATTTTGGTAAAGCTTGGAAAGCTTGTACAGAACTTGTTACTCTAGACAGGATGAAATGGCTGGATTTCATTATCCAGGATGATATGCTATTCAGAGGGAGTTAGTTGTGCATTCCACGAAATTCTATGAGGGATAATCTCATCAAAGAGAAGCATAGCAGAGGATTGGTTGGACATTTTGGTCATGATAAAACCCTTGCTTTGGTTAGTGAGAATTATTATTGGCCACAGTTTCAGCAAGATGTGAAGAAGTTTGTACAGAGTTGTAGAGTATGTCAGATGGTGAAGGGAGTGAAGCAGAATACAGGATTGTATCAGCCATTACCTATACCAGAGAAGCCTTGGGAGGATATCAGCATGGACTTTGTTCTTGGTTTACTGAGGACTCAGTGGGGACATGATTCAATTTTTGTGGTGGTTGACAGATTTTCAAAGATGACACATTTCATTCCCTGCAAGAAGACTAATGATGTTGTTCATGTAGCAGAATTATTTTTCAGAGAAGTGGTGAGACTACATGGTTTTCCCAAGACCATAGTTTTAGATCAAGACACTAAGTTTGTTGGATATTTCTGGCGTACATTATGGAAGAAGTTGAAGATAGATTTGAAGTTTAGTTCATCACATCACCCACAGACTGATGGATAGATAGAGGTGGTGAATAGGAGTTTGGAAAATTTGCTGAGATGATTGGTTGGAGACAAGCCGACAGGATGGGATTTGATTTTACCACAAGTAGAATTTGCATACAATAATTTTGTCAACAGGAGCACTAGTAAATCACCATTCCAGATTGTATATGGAATTAGTCCAAGAAATGCATCTAAATTGAGAAAGATAGATAAAGGAGAAATAAGTAGTGCTGAAGCTGAGGATTTTGTAGAACATTTGAAGAATATCCATGGGGAGGTAAGGAAGCACATTACCAAGATGAACGCACAATATAAGGCTAAGGCAGATGAGAAAAAGAGGTATAAGGAATTTCAGGTTGGTGATGAAGTCATGGTTCATTTGCAGAAGGAGCAGTTTCTAGTTGGTACATATAACAAGTTGAAAATGAAGAAGTTTAGACCATGTAAGATACTGACCAAACATGATTCAGGAAATGCATATGAGGTAGAATTGCCTACCGAGCTAAATATTTCACCAGTGTTTAACATTTTAGATTTGACAGAGTATCATGAAGGAGGTATTGAAGATGACATCATAGCAGCATAGTGGAGTATTTCAGTGACTAGTTCAGACACCAAGGAGATTGAAGATATACTGGATGGTCGTGTTGGTAGAAGCACAAGGAACAGGACATATGAAGAATATCTGGTCAAGTGGAAAGGATGACCTATTGAAGATTCATCATGGTTAACAAAGAAGGAGGTTGACCACCTTGGTTTTCCTCTGCACACCTGAGTCGTGACAGGGTCACTTCTCAAATTACCTGAGGTGTCTGATGCAGGAGCATCCTAGGTGTAAGAGCAATCTTTCATCACCCAAAAATATTTATGTTTTTGTATTCAATAAGGGCTATCTTGTTTAGAGCTTCTATTTATGGAAACTTTCTATTTTTAGTAAGTTGGTCATAAATCTTGAAATGTTTTTGTATCAACCTGCCAGTAAAGTTTCATTAATAGATCAAGTCTAGCTTTGTAGATATTGAAGATTTTTGGTATTGGCGGCAGGGTACAGAAACTTTGAACTCAATTTTGAAGGCTTTGGAGGCCCCGAATAAGGTCGATAATTTGGGTGACAGGCACTTGCACTAATCAAGCCTGTAGAGCGCTTCATGGCGTTTCTGAATTGGGGTTGTAATAGTCAATCGGAACAACTGGCGATGACTTATGGTCTTCAGAAGTTGAGTCACCTGAAATGGTGAAAAATAACTTTCCTTCAAAATTTATATTTGAGTTTCAAAATTTATTTTCAGCTGACTTTGATGTAATAAATTGTAAAATAAAATAATTCTAAGTTTGGTCGGCCCTTTGGGCTAAATTTCTGGAACCTTTTCAGGCGGTGAAAATTGCCTATATAAAGAAGGCCCATAGTGTTGTCTTAGGCAGTTCTGGGCAGTTCTGGGTAGTAGATCTGGGTAATAATTTGAAGCTTAGTCCTACAGAATATTGTAAGGGAATGCCCATGTGGCTTTGCATGTTGTAATTCTGAAATTTTGTAATTCCACATTTGTGGAGATAATAAGAAGCCAATTTTCTGTTCTTGCATGTTGTTGTTGTTTCTCTATTTCTATTATGTGTTTGGGGTATTAAGGTGAGCACCCTTCATCAATTACCATACAATTAAGGCTTGAGATTCATAGATTACCATTGCAAATGATGAGGAACTACCTTACACAAATGCAGATCATGAAAAGTTCACTAGAGTGAGAGTGTTAATGATGAAAACATTTGGACTGATCAATGCGAATAGGCATCAGGGTATTATTGAGACAAATCATCAGGTTAGTAGATCCTATCAAATTCAAATTCCCAACTTTTAGAAGGGATCAGTACTAAACATTCCATTTCCAACAAAAAGAAACAGCAAAAACCTTGTGCTTGTTGGAGTGGATTAGGGGAGTTTGAGAGCAAGCCTTCATTTAGTACAAGAAATGCATTGATGCCTTGCCAACAGAGATCTGGTTTCAGTTACAATGAACTGTCTCAGTATTTCCATATGCCCATTACGCAAGCAGCTAAGCAACTCAATGTTGACCTAACTATTCTAAAAAAAAAGGTACATAGAGTTTGGGATTCCTAGATGGCCACACCGTAAAATGAAAAGCCTTGGAAATCTCATAAATAATATTCAGGTATCATTGTTTCTTATTAGTTTAATTTAAATATATTTCTTAAAATTGAAGTACAATTTTGATTGCATTTTTTAAAATTTGAAATGGAACCACATCTTATTTGATTTCAAGAATTTGTTTTTAAATATGAAAGAATCAATATCTAGTAAGATTCATGAAACAAATTCCTAACAATCACTTGTTTCTTCTTTAAGTAAAATTTAGTGGAAGTTCCATTTTTATACTATAATGTAGACTTGACTGTGAAAACCTATTCCCTTCTATATTAGCTTTTATATTTCATCCAATATTTTCTCCTATCCACATAGTAGTCTACAATTGTTGAAATTTTGGATATCTTTGAGATCAGGAACTGGCCAAGAAGAATGCAGGGGTTAGCCAAGCTCAGTTGACAAATGCAGTAGAGACACTGAAGGAGCAAAAGAGATTGATGGAGGAAATGCCTAGGACAGAACTTAATGTAAGAAATAAAAGGTTGTGCCAGGCATGTTTTAAGGTCAATTATAAGAAGCGTCGTACAGCTCAAAACAATATCAGTAGCAGTAATAGCAATAGCAGTGGTTCCAGTTGCAGTTCAAGTTGGATCACCTACTTTTCACTACTTCAGCCTCCATCAGTTCCCTTTCATCTTCATCTTGTTTATCTCTTCAATATGTATATGTGTGAATAGCATCATATATAGTAGAGACATTATCTCCATAATCTTTTATTTATTTACAAGAGAATTTAAAATAGCCTTGATACTTTGTAAGATTTGATTGATTGTTTTATTGTCTGGAGTGGAAACAGGGAAAACAACTAAGGATTATAAAGTGTCTAAGAGTGTATTCTGCTTTTGAAGATGATATTTATGATCAATTGTAAATTGTTTCTGGATTAGAATGTGTAAGTATTTTTTTGCATCAACATTTTAGATCACATTCTGTGATCCATCATTTTCTTCTTATGTTCTCTTTCTTTCATCCTGATGATGGATCATGGAATGTGATCCGAAATATTAATACAAAAAAATACTTACACAATCTAATCCAGAAATGATTTGCAATTGACTTCATAAATTGTGAAAATCTATTAACTCTGATATTTATGATGTAGGTCTGTACTTACAGCACAATATCACTTTTAGCAAGTAATTGTTAAATGTTAAGAGGCAGGGGGCATAAACTGCTAGATTTTTCTTGCTCTGTAGTGAAGACATGAGGAAAAGATAAAATTAAAATACGATATTATTGTGATACTACAATTGTAGTTTGGTTAGTTTGGTCATTTGCAAATATAATGGCATTTTTGGACAACAACTATGATGTTGTCATGGTTGAAAGAACATTGTGATTCTTGAAGACTGTGATGATGTTATGGTATAATGAATGTTCTAAAGATTGAAAATAGACTGTATTACTGTCATTGTTGGAAGCATGTTATAATACTGAACTACTTTATGATTTGGTGGAAAAGAAAACTAATTTATCCTGGGTATTAAATCACGAGTCTGGTGACATGGGATCTATTTTAGAGAAGGCCTTGTTATCGTGTGGTCAAAAATGGGGTAAGGCCCAAGTACTGATGCAAATAAAATAGATTTTAAATTGTGCAAATGATGTTTGAATATTGTAAACTCTGATGGCACACTCTAAAATAAAAGACAAATTATTTAAAATTCATCGAGGGTGAATTCTTTTCATTTACAGATCACATAAAAGGATTATGTGAGAAAATATACACTTATCTGGTGAGAATAAATGATAAAAATAAGGTGAAGGTCAATATTGAAATTAGAAAAGCTACAAAATAAGATCTATGATTTGCTGTTAAAAGGAGTCTTAAGGTTCTTAAAGAGTCCACCAGGGATAAGTCTTGTTGAGTGCAAGGCTCTGACATCATAAAAGATGAGGTCAGGATCATGTGCTTATGAATTTGGTGGAGTGGACAGCCTTCAATCCTTGACTCTTAGTCGAAGAGGTTCAGTCTAAGACTCCTGGTCCAGTATTAGGTAGTTAAAACAACTTTGCAGATGAGAAACACTCCTTAAAAATGGTTAAAGGTCAATATTAAGTTAAAAAACTATAGACTGAGTTTATGATTGGCTATTGAAAGGAGTCTTCAAATTGATACCTTCAAGTTTTCAACTTGGGAATGCAATTCTGAATTGCTGTATTGCTACAATATAAATGTTGCAGACTTGTCGAAGGATGCAACTCATCGATACTTGCTATGTTCTCCACCTCACAAGAATCAATGAAATTCTACTCCAAGCAGCTCAGTTTGGAAAGTCTCAACAACTCCTCAAGCTCAGGACACTGGTAAATAATCAATTTTGTAGGCTTTGTAAGATCACCCATTCTTGCCACTCTTTGTAATTCTCTGTGACATGTCAAGGTAACTCTAGTTTCTGTCATTTGCAGCATATTGTTTTGATAACTTCTCACAAGAGACAATCTCAACTTGCTCCAAGCAGCTCAATCTTGAAAGATTTGGAAACTCCTCAAGCTTAGGACACTCATTAACATACAACTTTGCAAGCTTTGGAAGATCACTTGTTCCTGCTACTCTTATAAAATCTCTGCAACTTGGTACATCCTTACTAATGAATGTTTGTTGGTAGTTCCTTCCTACAATGCTTGTTCTGAATTTTCTCTACGCAACTCAGTGAGGCAAGATTTGGCAACTCCTCAGTCGCAGGACATTCACTAAGAATCAGCTCTCTAAGCTTTTTAAGATCACTATTTCTTGTTATCTCTCTCATTCTTTGAAACATGTCAACATGGGGTGGATGAGCGTTGTTGGCAGAGTAGTGTTTTGTGGTTATTCACAATACTCAATTTTCTCCAAGCAGTACAGAAAGGCTCGGCAACTCCTCAAGCTCAAGATGTTGGTGAATAGTCAGCCAAGTAAGCTTCATAATATCAGCAATTCATGTCACCCTTTATAATTCTTTGCAACATATCAAGGTAAGTTGTCTGATAAGTCTTGGTGGCACCATAATGTTCGGTAGCTTCATACAAGAGTTAAGCTCATTTTCCTCCAAGCACTTCATTCTTCCAAAAATTTTCAACCCTCCAAGCTCAAGACAATAGATAACTCACAATAGCTAAGCTCCAATCATTTAACATCCCCTACTGTTAGCACTCTTAAAAATCCAGAAAACATTAAAAAATACCATGATCAATGTAAAATCCTCTTTTTATGGAGTCAAGGATATATAGAGGTCACTACCATTTAAGAAACAATTCTAGTGTCAAAGAAAGCTCCTTCCAATAAGAAGTCACATCCATTAATACCACTAAATGGTACAATTGACTTCATATAAGTAATGTTTCCAATGTAGAGAGGTGTTCACAAAAAGTCTCAGTAACTCAGAAGCAAGCAGTAATTGACATTGATGCTACCCAAAAAAAAGATAAATTTATCATTGATGCAGATTCTTAGATATTATGGTAATTAAACATGCAAAACAATTGACACCTAACACCAATAGCATGTATTTGATGATATGATTGTTTTCCAGCAATGTCTATTTGGTAATCATGGAGTTATATCTCTGAAAGTATAAACTTTAAGAGGACAAGAAAACCTAGTGAAAAGATCAGTAATGACCCAAAAGGATATGTGGAAAAGATATAAGGAGATTGGCATACATAGATCGACAAGTAAAGTTTTTCAAACTGTGATGGGACTACTTACAAATCCAATGGAAAAGATAAAAATAACATACTATGGAAAAAAAACATGTGCCAATAAAACTTACATAACTTGAAGTTCCTGAAACCAATAGTAATATCCATAAAATGAAAGTCTCATGTAAACCAAGGGTGGACAGATGATGTTCTAGAAATATCTTTAGACTGACAGGCAACCTATTTCACCATACATTTCTCATTACAAAGTTTAAATTGGTTTTGTGAGTCGTAAGATTGTGAGAGAGGGTCTTTAAAAGTCAGGGCAATGGGCATACACCTCCCTAATAGGCATAGTTGATCAAATGCATATTTTAAATTTTTTTAAATAGTAAGTTGTACAGAGGTTGTTAGTGGACAACATAAATATTCATCCAAATCTGATTCACTTCTAATATTTGCAATATGGTTTAAAATAAATATGGCAAATGTGACAATAGGTTTTTGTTTGTTGGTGAAGTTGAAAGGTTTCTTATTGAACCTACCAGGAATCAAGTCCTACCGAGTGCAAAGTTCTGACATCATAAGAGATGATCGCATCTTGAACAAGTTTGACAAAATAGATACCCTCATTTCTTGATTCTTCACAAAAGAGATTGAGCCCAAGACTCATGCTCCCATATTAGATTGATAAAAAAAACTCAATACACAAAAATTCTCCATCAAATACATACATACATATATAATACTTTATCATATGAATATCAAACTTTTTGTATATTTTTAAATTACTCCTATTGATGTTCCCTAGAAAATTGACTCATATGTCCTCACATGCGAAATCTTGTTTCCATGTTTCCTGCCATCCCATCCGAGAGACATGGTGAGACCTACATTATAATCTCTCTCCAAGAAAATTGAAACAATAAAGTTTGGCCAATTGTTAAAATCCTCCCTTTTAACCTCCAATCATAAAATAAAATGTATGAATGGCTCTCATAAAATTAGTTGAATCTCATAAGTTTTAACTCATTTATTTTTAGACTCAAATGCACATGGATCGAGCTGAAAACGATATTGCCTATCTTGTTCAATGCCAAAGTCAAGCTTCAATTAAAGAATGGAGCAACTCCATAATTATAAGGTTTATTGATCTTGTCCTGATAGATTTAGAGAGTGGACAGAAGAGTATCATGTGGATGGAAGGTGGTAAAGTGGCAAGGCTGACAGTTCAAGTACCATTCCTTGCCTACAAAGTATTGATGAGGTGTCATGTGATAATTCCAAAACCTAGGTACATGTGTAGGGATTTCATATCCATTCAAGCTCACCTTAATATGAGAGCATAGGGAAGCACAGGGAAGAGAGATATGGAAACATGAGTCTCACCTTGCAGATGATGGATTTTGCCATGAGTAAAGCAAAAATGAGGTTTTCTTTGGCAAAACAAATCAGCCCTGAGCTTCAATTGAATATTTGAAGTTGACGGGAGTCGGGATAGAAAGACGAAAAGTTTATTATCTTTATCATAATTCTTTATAGCCTCTAACTGTCTTATCCTCCCATCTTCCCCTTGGCTCGTAGCTAAGGTTAAGGTTCTATAAGGAGCCCGGGGATCTAGTTTTATGAAGTAGAAGATTTTATGAAACAAAAAAATTATGTTATTTGATTATTTAGAATATTTTTATTAAAATAGTTGTCCCTATTTTTTAGGACTAGATATTTCATGGGTGAAATTGGGTAGGACTGAAAATTGTCCATCAATTTAGGAGTTTTTTGACTGATACTTTTCAATTAGCTACTATTTTAGATTCTTGTAGAAAAGACAAAATAAAAGAAAAATATTTTTATTTATTAATTTTTTTATTCTGAAATTTTTTTATGAGACCACAATCTTCTATACATTTTGGAACAAAACAATTTAAACTAAAATGTACAATTAAATTCAGAAGACCACAAACTTTAAATACTCTTACAAATCTCAACAGCACCCACTAAAAATTTGTAAGAAGTCCTTATTCTAAGTCCCTGCCTTTATTTAAAAATCTCAAATAACAGTCTTATGCTTCAAATTCCAAATCTACACAAAATATCTCTTACAAAATTGAAGACTTATCTATGCTGGACTTGTAGCAAATAATAATTGCCCATTGATTTCAAATGGAACGATTATTATAAGTACAATATGAAATGAACTTTGAATGTGATGAAGATGAAGAGCAATATTGAGTATGAGATGAGGATTGACAACAATAATGCCCATTTGGGGCTTACCTATGCAGTCCTTATTGACTCCATAGTCTGATATTTATTATATGGTTGCATGTATTTAATTTTATAGTTGATAGTTGCAAATATTCAATATTGTAGTTGTATTATTGGTGAATATGGTTGAATCCCATAATTTCACCTCCCTTTTTGATTTTTTATATAATATCTGCCCTACCTCTCTATTCTCAAGTCAATTTGGGGTTTTCGCATATTTCTTTGTTTTGTGATCAGCAGATCACTGATTGATTGATTCAGTTGCCTTCATCTGGTATCAGAGCCAATTTGAAAAAAATCTCTATTAAGATTCATTTGCAAAGAAAGATAGAAGAAGCTAAAGATTGCAAGATTAGTGATTTGTAAATCACAGTTTAGTTAAAGCTGCTTGGAAGAAGTTTGCAACTTAGCTTTAGTTATTATTATTATTTTTTTTAGTTTCTATGAGATTTTTGTTGTTGCAGGGAGAGTCATTACAGAGAAAGTATCCAGAGAGCAAGTTAAAGAGTGAAAGCTGATAGATCTAGCAAAGAAGAAATCAGAGAGAAAGACTACAACATTAATCATAGCCCTCAGCAAACTTGCTCAGTAAAAAAAGAACAACTGGATGCAGATCCAAGCCATCCTTCTTTGTTGTTGCCGTTTGCATTTTTTATGAAGTTTGCATTGTTTGCAGTTGAAAAGAGACTAGGCCGTTATAGTTGAAAGGAGATCTGGCGTGTGGAGGTAGCACAAAATAAGAGAAGCAAGCATCATTTTCAAAAGTTCATTTCCTTTTAAAAAAATAAAATTTGACTTTTAGTGGAGGAAAGACTAATGTTTTTAAAACTTTATTAAAGTTTTGATTATATGCTAACTTTTCTTCTGTGAATATGAGTTTTATTTAAAAGAGGGAATTTATTTAAAAAAAGGAAATGATATATTGCAACTTCTCTTAAAGGAGTTAAAAGTGAATTTTTTTTAAATTGAGAAATAAATCTTTTGTATCTAAGTGCATTATCGGTTGAAACCGACACTTATTTCTCAAAAAATATTATAAAAAAAAAAAATCATTTTGTGTGTGTCCCATTTGAAGGGACAAGGAGAGTATTCTTTTGTAGATCTCTCCTAGACTTTATGTTGAGCAAATTGGGTCATTGTGCATATTTTTATGGCAAATATGGCAGGCAATGTAATGTCTAATGTGTTGATTCTCGTCTTTGAAGGAGACTCAAATCTAAGGATTTGTGAGAAATTGTTCAAAACGGCTATGTTGAGATAGCAGATGTAAATGCATTAAATGACCAACAAAAAAGGGAATACAAAGCAAATGTAAAGAAAGATAACGAAGCATTATTCTTAATTCAGGGTGCAATCACTCAAGCTATTTTTCCAAGAATAAGTGGTGCTCTTCATTCTAAGCAAGCATGACAAAAATTAAGTAATGCATATCAAGGTGCAAAAACTGCTAAATTGCAAACAATGAGAAAGAACTTTGAAAATGTAAAGTTGACAAGTAATGAATCTATCAATGAATTTTTGACAAAGGTAGAAGGTCTAGTGAGTCAGATGAAAATACTAGGGGAAGATATAGATGACAAGCATGTCATTGAAAATATTTTAAGAAGCTTGATTCCAAAATTTGAAGGTGTGGTCTCTATAATTGAGATATCTAAGGATCTCTCAAGCATGCAAATTGATGAATTAAGTGGAATTTTGTTAACTGCTAAAGAAAGAATGAAAAGTAATGAAGAAAGCTTAGAGAAAGCATTTTCCTCTAAAGCCAATATAAGAGGAAAAATAAACACATTCTTCAAGAGTCATAATAAACATGATGATAACAATAAGAATGAATACAAAGGTGAATCTAGTAATTCCAGAGGAAAAGGAAATTATTTCAGAGGAAGAAGTAGCAACTTCAGAGGAGGTGGAAGAGGAAGAGGTACAAGTAATGGGGGAGATAATAGTAAAAGGAATGTCCAATGCTTTCATTGCAATAAGTTTGGACATTATGCTTCAGAATGTTGGAGTAAACAAGGTGAAACATAAAAGAGAAGTGCTCATAGCACTGTTGAAGATAAACAAAATTTGTTTATTTCTTGCCTCAATACAAGTTTAAGTGAAAATAATGTGTGGTATATAGACTCTGGATGTTCTTCACATATGACATCTAATGAGAATCTATTTTTCAACTTGGATCAAAAGCATCAAAGTACTGTAGTGCTAGGAGATAATAAATCTCATGGAAGCAAAGGTAAGGGTACCATTGCTATTACAATAGAATAGGGTGAAGTGAAGCATATCAATGAAACATTATTGGTTCTGCCACTCAAAAAGAATTTTTTGTCTATTGGACAAATGTTAGAGCAAAATTATCAAGTAACTTTTGATAAGAATGAGTGCATAATAAGAGATAAATTAAAAAAGAATGCAATTGTTGCAAGAGCACAAATGATAGGGGATAGGATTTTTCCTCTTCATTTTACTCATGGGAACCAAGCACTAAGGTCTAGTGAAATGAGTGAAAGTAAGATTTGGCACAAGAGATATGGTCACCTCAATTTTAATGGGTTAATTTTACTCAAAAGATAAAAAATGGTTGAAGGTCTACCATTAATTGAAGACACAAAAGAGGAGTGTGAAAAGTGCATTGTTGACAAACAACATAGGTAACAATTTCCTGTTGGTAAATCTAGCAGAGCTAAACAACATCTTGAGATAATCCATAAAGATTTGTGTGGTCCTATGGAAACACCTTCTTTGAACAAATCCAAGTATTTTCTAACCTTCATTGATGATTACTCAAGAAAAACTTGGGTATATTGTTTGGTTTTAAAATCAGATGTGTTTGAAAAGTTTGTAGAGTTTAAAAACTTGATTGAAAAACAAAGTGGTAAGTATATCAAAATAATAAGGTCATACAATGGAGGTGAGTACAAGTCAAATTAGTTTATTGATTTTTGCAAAAATCATGGAATCAAAAGAGAGTTCACTACTTCCTTCACTCCACAACAAAATGGAGTTGCTGAAAGGAAGAATAGGACAATTGTTGAAATGGCAAGAAGTATGTTGAAAGAAAAAAATTTGGACAATTTTTTTTGGGCAGACGTAGTATACACAATAGTGTATCTTCTAAATAGAAGTCCTACAAAAGAAGTTAAACGGATGACTCCTGAACAAGCATGGTCTGGGGTAAAGCCAAGTGTTGATCACTTGAGATTATTTGGGTGTGTTGCTTATGCACACATACCAAAATAAAAAAGGTCTAAGGTAGATGATAAAGACCTTAAATGCATTTTTATTGGTTATGGAAATGAAAATAAAGCATACAGTTTGTATGATCCAATAGCGAAAAAGCTTGTGATAAGCAAAGATGTGGTATTCAATGAAATAGAAGAATACACCAAAGACAATGAAACAAAAGGAAAAGAGATAGTTATTGATAAGATTGAAGAGGAGGAAGAAGAAGATGTACCTGAATCATCTAGTGCAGGAGAAAGAAAATATCAAAAATATCAAAGAAGGACATAAAAGAATCATCCATCGACTCTTATGTTGGATTCAAATTTTGAAAAGATGACAACAAGGTCACAAGAAAAAGTTAATTTTGCTTTGATGACTCAAATCATGGAAAATAATGAGCCACAAACATTTGAACAAGCTCAAGAAAAAGAAGAATGGATTGAAGCAATGAACAATGAAATATACACAATTGAAAAGAATGACACATGGGATTTGGTTCAATTACCTCTTGGTAAGGAAGTTATTGGTACAAGATGGGTGTACAAAACAAAGTATAAATCTGATGGAAGCATTGATAAGCATAAGGCTAGATTGGTAGCCAAAGGGTACACTCAACAGGAAGGTATTGATTATACTAAGACATTTGCACCTGTAGCACGGATGGATACTATCAAATTGGTTTTGGCATTAGCAGCTCAGTAGAGTTGGATAGTTTATCAAATGGATGTGAAAAGTGCTTTCTTGAATGGATATATTGATGAGGAAGTGTATGTTTCACAACCTAAAAGTTTTGAAATACCTTCTAAAGAGCATTATGTTTGCAAATTAAAGAAGGCCTTGTATGGTCTCAAACAGGCACCAAGAGCATGGTATTCAAGAATAGACTCATAGTTACAGCAAAAAGGTTTTTCACAAAGTCAATCAGATCCAAATCTCTATATCAAAAGCTCAGCTAAGGATATCTTTATCTTAGTTCTCTATGTTCATGATCTTATCTACACAAGGAAAAATCCAACTTTATTTGCAGAGTTTAGAGTAGCCATGATTATTGAGTTTGAAATGACAGATTTGGGACAAATGCACTACTTTCTTGGTATAGAAGTATGGCAAAATAAAGATGAAATATTTATGTCTCAGAAAAAATATGCCTCAGATATCCTACAAAAATTTCAGATGCAGAGTTACAAACCAGTTGCCTTCATCTGGTTTCAGAGCATATTTCAACATGACTATTATCAAAAATATCTTCCAAATTATTTCTGAACCTAAAGGTTATATTTCAATGCTTACATAAAAATATCTTCAATGTTGTTCTTAGAGTTAAAGGAGCAGATTTCAATGTCTACATCTACAATAGCTACAACATTATTCCTAGAGCTTAAGATCAGATTTCAATGCTTACAGTTAAAATGTCTTCAATGTAGTTCCTATCTAACTAAGTACAATTCTTTGATAGTTCTTAAATATTTTTTAATTATGTATTACCATTCTTACAGTTGAACATAATTAATTTATGTTCATTTATGTATCTGTGTATATATTATTGGATTAGCCTAAATTAAGTTCAGGAGGGGTTTCAAAGGTATTGTTTTTATTAGTCCCTCTCTTTCAGTTCACATCTGAAAGGGTGTACCCACAATAGTGGGTTACAGTTTTTTGCCTAAACAGACACTGAACTCTACATTTTGAAAAAAAAATCAGATTCGGATGCATATTGTCGTTAAACCGTTTGAAATTAGAAGATAAAGTAAATTAGAGTCTTTTAGGATTTTTTGTCTAGATTCTAAATATATTATTTATTTTTACTTTTAAATTGATTTGAATTTTTTTCTTTCTCCCATGAAAATTGGTATGTTTCTAAAAATGTCATTTTCAAAGAGTTACATTGTTTTCATAGAGCATAACTTTTATCGTAAAATATATATTAATGTGATTCTTTAAAATTTAATTTTTTAACATCCATACGGAGGGCATGCAATTGGTTTGATGACATTGTCATTATTATTTCATATTTTATTAATGTTTGAAGTTGACTAAACTGTAATTTTGACATACCTTGATTACATAGCTTATAACTTGTCGTGTATTTGTCCAATTTCATTTTTAGTTTTTTCTATAGAAAGATAACTTCATATCTAGGGCATAGATATTTTTTAAAATTTTTTTTCTCTCATATACTATTTTTCCATAAGGGTCAAACATAGAGGTAGACATACAATGAAATATCTATGTTTATTAAAATGAAAAATACAAAGTCATAATAAAATTAATATACATTAACATTATAATCGTTGGAAATATTTTTCTCAGTAGTACCTTACTACATAGATAGTTTTGTCAAATGGATTCATTTGATTTTCCAAAAGATAAATTTGAAGTGATTTTTTGACAGCATTTTAATAGGTGCAAAAGAGACTCCATTATAGGTATGAATGTGCAGTATAATGTTATATCAATGTTTTTTTTATCTAAGAGGCTTTGAGCTAACCATTTGTAATTAAATCCTTCAAATGGAACCTCTCAAGGCTTAAATCATCATATTTTATTAAAAATGTGTTATTTTAGAAAAAATCAGCATCTCTAAAAAAGTGTAACCCACTATTGTGGGGTCACCTGAAAATGAATGGGTTATGAATAGAATTCAGCTTCTAGTTCTTAGATGGCATCTGAATTGTTGTGTTCCATAATTTTTTTTTATTCCTTTGCATGGATGGAATTTTTATTTTGTAACCTGAACAGAGCTTGTCACTGTCAATGAAACTAGTTTATTATTACTACAATTGAGGTTTCAACAAATTTAACCACCTTATAAACTTGTAACATTATATTACACTTTGGTATTTTATGCATAACTTATTTGGCTAATGTTCCTGGGACATATTTATGTAAATATTGTCCTTTGAAACCTTTGACATTTTCAACTCCAAAAGAAAATTTTCATAAAGATCAATAAATTTATCCAAGTTATTTTCATGGGTTGTTCAAATGTTTTAAACATAATTTTTTTTATTAGAGTCTCTTATTTTTGGATAAATCATGGGCACTAGTTGCAATGTAGATTTTGTTTGTTTAACGTTGTGATTTTAATTTGTCCTGCAGTTTTTGAGCCACTTTAGATAGAAATTTTTATGTCAACTTAAAATTTTAGAGCTCTATGATCTCATTCATTACTGGTTTCGCCCTCTGGAAGCAGGGTTCAAATTTCAGGGCAAATATGATTTGCTGGATTCCATGGATTTAGGATACAATGGTCTGTCCATGAATAGAAAACACAATTAAGAAAACCCCAAGTACTATCAAAGAAGGAAATATTTTGTCTTTTTGATATGATTGCCAAATCCTACTTTTGCAAGTCATTTTAAGGAATGGACAAATCTTGAAGGATTTGTTAATGGTTGTGCTGAGTTAATAGTCCCACATGCATAGAGAAAAAAATAGTAAGTTTTTGTATTGATCTTGTCTCCAATAAGAGATGGTGGTTCATTAGCCTAGCCTAGCGTACTTTGAATTTTTTTTTTTGTATTGAGTAAATGTAAAAGAAAACATTTTAAGGATTGTATGCAATCAAGAGATTGTGAATCACAATAATAAAGAGATTTTGAATAATAAAGCATCTTTAATTGTTGGATCTATAGTTTGATGGTGTCTAATAGGTTGTTTCTTTTTTTACGTTCTTTTCTAGTCTTTTGTAGCTGAAAAACATAGAGATACAATTTGGATTAGTATGTCTGAGTAAATTTTAGAATTTATGCTTCCATCAATGCATAGTTGAAAATGGATTTCTATTAGATGTTTAAATTCCAAATTTAGAGTTTATGCTTCCATCTGTTGAGGAATGAAGGCCAACAATCATTATGTTTTATTTTCCCTTTTATTATGACTCTTCATTCCAAAGACTCTTCATTTATGTAATCATCCTGGAGCCTTTATATTTGTTGCTCCTGCTCATTTGTAATTGTAATACCCCAAAAATGGGCTATAGGTTCATTAACCTCCTACATCATCAAATTGAACGAAATCGACATCAAAGTCCTAACCTAAGACACATCTGCACATCAGTCATCAAAATCCTAATTGATTTTATCTTAAATCTGCATCAGGGAATATTCCTTGAATATTCCTAATTATCCTAATTATCTTTGAGTATTATTTGGTGGTAAATCATATTTATCCTAAAAGTTGATTAATTGAATATGTTGAATATTTAATTAATTAATTTAATTCTGCCACTTAATCATTTAATTAGATTTAATTATATTTATTCCTAAGTTATATTATTTAATTTTGACAATAAATCAAAATCCTATCGAATAATTGATTAAATTATTATTTTATTAATTAATGTTAGTTGTCAATATTTAATGATATAGTTTTTGAATATCAATTTGATTTAATAATTGATTAGCCCATAAATCAATTGTTTTAATTAAAAATTAGTTACGTTGAGCATAAATCACTTTAATTATTAAATTAATTCATATTTAATCATGCACAATCAGAAAAGTAGTCAACTTTAAATCAATTATCAATTTCAATTTGTTAACTTTCTAAACTCAACATGTGATTGTGAGTTGAAAAAGTTATCCAAACTCTATTTTGAGTCAAAAAGTGCTTTTGCATGATTTTATGAGTTGATCTATTCCTAATTTCTTGTTAACTCAAAATCAACCTGAGTTTATCAAGAGTGATTTATGGCTTTTCTCAATGCATCCTCAAGCCCTAGATTTCTATAAAATTAAGGCTCAACTCTTCACAAAACATCACTCGAATTTGCACAATTACTCTAGCGAATTTGCATCCAAAGAATCAAGCTCTTGCAAATAGGTGATTTGTGAGATTTTGTTATCATTTCATTACTTTTCATCCATTTTTCATATCAATTCATAGCATTGTTAGATCAATTTGCATATCAATTTCATTAATCTAGATTAGATTCATATCAGTTTTCATCATAATTGCATCAAAAATCCAAAAAAATAGATTAACCTGCACTCATTATCATTTGCATTCAAATCCTTCATTTAGGTGTTGCATTGTCACTGATCTTGGTGTAATTTGAGAATACATACTCCCATATTCTAGAAGGCAGTAAATCACCTAGTTAGCTTAGTTTCATTTATATACAGATTCTCAATTTGCTAACCTCTAATGTTTTACTGAAGTGTTGTGTCTGCAGCTAGGTACAAAATTCACACACACATTTTTGGTGCCCACTGTGGGGCCTTGAAATGGGTTTTCATTTCTTTCTGATCAATTATCTATCATTTTCTATTAAAACTACAATTTTTACTTTTTGTCCGTACATTTTTCATACGACATTTGACAGATTGTCATACTAGGACTTCCTGTCTGTCATACGATAGATGACAATCTAAAGTGTCGTGCCAACTATATGCAGACTATCATACAAGTTTTTGAAAAGTTTTGTGGGCACTAACCCACTTTTGTTTCATGCCTGAATTGTCGTATGAGTAGCAGTTCACTGTCGTATGAGTTTTTGCATCAGTTTTTCAAATTTTCATATCAGAATTGCCAAAATAGTATTTCAGATTTGATTTCAGATTTTGATAGCTAACCCTAATGATTGATATCTATTGTTTCTGATCTCTTTTTCTTACGGGATTGCTCAACATAGCTAAAAAAATCAGGTAAAAAAAATCTACTAAGTGTGTTGTGTGGGAATTCACGTATTCTACTACGATCTGATAACATTTCAATTTGGGACATAAAATGAACATCTCACATGTCTAGCTTGAGTGCCTTCCTTGCTTTCATAACTCACACTTTAGTTTTGGGCTATAAAATGAACATAGATTTTCTTTTTGCATATCTGTTACACATAGTAAATAGGCCCGATGAACACTATTTGCAGAGTTCTCGATGGATTGGGCTTCATTCGCTAGCTTTGCATGTGAAGTCCTTCTCGACGATAGGTCCCCTTGTAGGTAGGGAGGATACTGTTGTTATCTCACATTCTTCTTGGTTTGGTCCTCAACTTTGATTGGTACATGCTCTCTTGGTCCCACTTAGAGAGCTCAGTAGACATCATTATTGACATCACAAATCTTGGTGAGGTAATTTCAGTCTTAGCATGTCAAAGAATCTATTTTCTGTGTTTGGGTAAAAGTTAAAAGGCTAGAGGATTATGCTCTACTTCCTTTTTGGGTAGTATTAGAAACTCAGATCCTTGAATCTAGACCAAGTCCCCATGTGGTATATTTTGTGAGTCACCTTTAGAGAGGGTTAACCATAGTGAACATTCCCTTTATTGGGTCAACCACGTGGACAGAACCTCAAGCAGTAATAGCTATTTTCACCATGGTAGTAGCAACTGCTATATAAATGTCTTTGTAGAAGAAATCTACACAAGTGTGGTCTCTTGTTGGCTTTTCAAATCTCCCTAGCAACTCCTAATTAATTAAATTCTTGGACTGTGTCAAAACCTCGGTGCTCCTAGAATGGATTTTGCCCTCTTGAGATCACAAAATTTGCAAAGTTAGACCATTACTAAAAACCCTAGCGAGGCCAAATTTATCATTTTCTAGGACTATGTGCGTTATTGAAAAACTTTTGAGAACATACACAAATAGCATTCCTAGGGATTAACACAATCAGTCACTATTGCTTGTTCATGTGAAAGGCTGCTTTGCCTCTTGTTCATTTTTTTCAAATGTGCTTGAGTACCCTTTCTTGTTGTTTTGCATGCTTGATATCTACTTGGTTACTTGAAATGAATGAACCCGAGACAAACTATTACACAGCTATTCAAACCTGGACATAAAATTTTGCAAACAATCTGAAACTAAAAAATTGCAAATCTAAAGAAAAAATCCTTTTTGGAGTCAAAATTCATCTTGAAGCCTCAAAAAGTCATACGAGTTTTTCCCAAGTGTCGTGCTAGAACCCCTATATTGTCGTATAGGAGCCTATACATTGTCGTACGAGTTTTGTCTCAAAAGTCAAGAAAAATCCAAACCCCAGTGTCAATTGTCATATGAGTTTTTTCAACTGTCATGCCATAGCCAACCCATTGTCGTACGAGCCTGGAGAAACTCGTATCAAAATTTTGAAAAGTTGTCAGAAAACTCCAGAATTTTTTAGAAATCCAATTTTTACAGCCAACTTCTAGATTCTGTTAGAAAAACACTGTGTCAAGAAGAAAGCATAAACTAGAAGAAATCCAATTTATTTGTCTAAAGTGGTCTCTTGAGTTTGATCCAGCCTTCTGATCTATCAATTTGAATCTCATTCATCTTGTGTCAAAACCTTGTCAACATCATCTTCAGAATCAATCCTCAAAATGGCTAAGTGTTGGAACTCATGTCCACCATCTTTTGGGCATCTACCCATACAACTAGGGCATAGTATCCTTCATTTACATCCAAATCAATCTTCAATCAATCCAATCTTAACAAGGTTGCGACATTAGATCTTCTTGAATCAAGTCATTCTTCAGTTGTCTGCATCTTGCTCTTTTGCTTCACCCAAGGTTAATGGAGGAAACTAGAGCTTCGTCACAATGAAAATAAGGAGGACAACCCAAATTATCTTTAGCAACATCTTCTATGATTGCTCAGACATTTCATCAACCCTATGACACTAATCTATTTGGAGAAGACGCTCTTGGAAATCTTTTCTTGAAAGGTGGTTACGTCACCCCTCTTGCATCAATTCACATAGGTAGTCAAACAACCCCACCTTAATCGATCCCCAACAGTCCTCACAATAGCACCATGTCTCAAGGCAGAGAAAACCAAGACTCCCATGGTCATCGCTCCAATCATGGAGGAGATGCCCAACCAACACCCTCTAAAATTGCCCAATACTAGAATGATGATAACTTCAAGAGAATGATGAAACACTTCTTGAGGGAAGATAGAGAGGCATACTTCCTAGAGTTAGCCCAACAAGTAGCTAAACTTCCTCCAAACTTTAATGTCGAAGATATCATCACACAAGAGGAAGAAACTCCTATCACAACCATGATCAAACAGATGCATGCCATGGAAGTCAAGCTCAATAAACTTGAAAAAGAGAAAGAACCTAAAGATTTCTTCATGGAGGCTCTATGCCCTTTCCCATTTGATAAAGATTTGTACATGCCACCATTCCCAAAGAGAGTGGAGATGCCTAAATATGACAAGTATGATGGAAACTCTGATCCCCAAGATCATGTTAGAGAATTATGTACTCAATCCATGGAGTTCATGCATGAACCAACCTACTTAATGTGTCTTTTCCAATTATCTCTAGGAGGAGCAGCCATTCATTGGTTCTCAAAAATGTCTCCAACCATGATGGGGAGATTAGGGTAGACTAGCATAGTCTATGCTCTTTGATCTCTTCCTTAGATCAATAGGTGTTCTCCACACACCTTGTGGTCTCTAGGACTTCCTTTTCTTGTGGAATCCCTTGACCTTTCCTAATCTAACCACCAAGAACAAGTACTTCAACTTCAAGACTCACCTTTGCTTAGCTTTGCTTCATTCCCTTACATATGCTCATAAGGGACCAACTACACCAACACCTTCTCAGGTCCTAGAAAGGATGAAGATAATTCCTAAGGTTTTTTTTCAACCATCCATGTGATCCCATTGGCTCACGCAATCCATCTTCTTACCCGATTGCTTCATTTTTCCCTCAAAGTAGGGCTACAAGGAATGTGCCCCAATTAGGTCTCCATTCTTGATTTATAGGGCTACCACCTGCAACCTTTTCCAAATCTTGGCTAGCTTCACAAAGAGACTCCTAATAATTTACCAAGGTCTCAAGGATTTTCTAGGTTTTAGGACCCCAAGTGTCTGTATAATGCCCCAACCCAAATTGAGGGTTCTTAGGTGCTTTTTGGCTTCACAAGGTCACTCAATTGGTTTGATAGCTACACCACCTTATCTAGATTGGTAGAGGATCCTCCTTCTCACCAATGGGGATTCACTAACCCTTCTTATAATCCTCTAAAGTATTCTTCCTACAAACTTGATCCTTTCCCTTTAGAGCCTCTGCAATCTCGACCTTACCTAGTCGGGCACAGTCCAGGCTCTCCTAGGGCTTGGTATCAATAATGCTTGCTTTCACTTTCCAAGGCCCTTCTTGATATATTACAATGTACAAGTTCTATACTACCATATCCCATGGTTCCATGAGGTTTCCATAGTGGGGACAAAAGCTACAGACCCATCTTCACAAACCAGTCAAAACTGGACAGTGAACTTGAAGTTCCAAACTAATTAAAAAAGAACACACAAACCTACAAAGAAACCTAAAATATGAATTTAAAATGAAATCTTATACCCAATAAAATATTCACAGTACAATCAAATTCAAAATCTATTCATTAATTTTTATTCTTCACTCCATATGTGCAAACTGGCACACCAAACATAGACACAGTCCAGATTTTCCTTCTCACTACCGTAAAAACTAACAACCAACCCTTGATTTAGGGTTTTTCCAAGCATATATTGTCTTACCATCAGGGTATGAGTTTGTCTAGGGCTTCTAGCCACCAGGTTAGGGTTATATCCTTTTAGGAGAAAAGTTGCTATGCAAATTTTTAGAAACTTTTGTTGCTTGAGCAATTTTTACTCTTCTTAAGCTTCTAGGCCTTAGGAAGGTCATCTCCAATGAACATATGTTCCAAATAAACTCAAACCCTCACTTTATAATTTTTTCTTACCTAGGACTAGGTGACATCAGGATGACATCATCAACTGAGTCCCTGAGTAGACCCAACACAAAAGTAGACTGTGACCTCCTAGGATCCAAACTAGGATCTCAAACACACACTCTGAGCTCTAAGGCTCTTATTGTAATTACATGGCTTCATCAAGAAGCAAAGAACAAAAAAATTTTCATTCTGGGATCCCTATAGAAGGGTTCTCTTACACCATACTCCCCCTCGGCATAGAATTAAGGTATGTTGGGAGAGATGAGAGCTAGGTCAATACCTAGCTTCTTGAACCTGCTTTCTTCAACCCAAGTGGCTTATGACTCAGGTTTACATGCCCACTTCACCAAGTGCTCCATGTAGACTTGGTGCTTTGTATATTTCTTCACTCTGGACTCGAACATCTTCTCTACTATGGGTTGCTTCACTTGAGCCAGGGCATTCACATCCAAGTCTTGCAGTACCTTGGCTTGATTTTGAGCTTTCTCGACTACTTCCACTTTATACTAGACCATATCAGCTATATTGAAGACTCGTGAGATGGCTAAATCTGATGGAAGGTCCACCTTATAGGCATTTTCTCCATATTTGGCCAAAATTTTACAAGGTCCTACCTTCTTCATCTGCAACTTGGTAGGTACTCCTTTTTTGCATTCTAGCTTTGCTCAAATGGACCATCACATAGTCTCCCACTTTGAACTAGACCTCTCTCCTTCTCTCATCCACTTTAGCTTTTAGTTTTTGAGTAGACTCTAGGATGGCTTTCTTGACCTGTTCTTGCACCTCTTTGATAGTTTGAGTGAAATCCTTTGCATTTCCACTCTTCATATCCATTGAACTAAGTCTCTCAATTCACACACTCCTCTAGGATGTCTGCCATACAAAATCTCAAAAGTACTTCTTCCTATTGTCCTATTAACACTATCATTATAGGCATACTCATCTTGTGGAATAACTAGATCCCAATTCTATCCATATTCCCTGGTTAAACACCTTAGCAAATTGCCTAATACCCTATTGATGACTTTAGTTTGACCATCTATTTGTGGATGATAGGCTGAGCTAAATGATAGATTAGTTCCAAGTCTTTTCCATAAGGTTTTCCAAAAATGGCTCATGAACTTGCTATACCTGTCTGACACAATGCTAAATGGGAGTCCATATATCCTTACAACCTCATTAAAGAAAATAAATGCAATGTAACTAGCATCATGGGTAGTTCTACATGGAATAAAATGGCACATTTTAGAAAACCTATCTACTACCACATATACACCATCCATACTTGTTTTTGTCTTAGGGAGTCCTACCACAAAGTCCATGCTTACACACTCCCAAGGCCTATTTGGAACTAGTAATGGTTGATAGATTCCTATATTACTTGAGCCTCCTTTAGCCCTTTGACATACACCACATTATTCCACATACTTCCTCACATCCCTTGGCAACCTAGGCCAATAGTAGTACCTCTATACTAGCTCCATAGTTTTGTTAATTCCAAAGTGTCCACTTAGGCTCCCATTGTGGTTCTCCTATATGAGATTTTCTCTCATGGACACTCTAGGCACACATAGCTGATTTCCTTTAAACAAGAGACCATTTTGAAGAATATAGTCTGAATACTCACTATGGAAATAATTCTCAAAATCATTTCATACCTTGTAGGTTGTGGAAAAGTCTTCATCTCCTTCATAGAGATCCTTAAAGCTTTCTATCCCTATGCTCTTCAATTGCACTTCTTGGACAGTCAATAACTTCTTTCTCAAATCATCTGCTACCTTGTTGAGCTATCCCATTTTATGCTTGATGGTAAAGTTAAAGGATTGGAGGTAATCCATCCATTTCAAATGTCTCTTTCTTAGTTTCCATTGAGTTTTAATGTAACTCAAATCCTAATTGTCTGTGAATACCACATAATCTTTGGGGAGCAGGTAATGTCTCCATTTCTTGAGAGACTAAACTAGTGCATATAATTCCAAATCATATGTTGAATACCTCTTCTTTGCTTCATTGATTTTCTCACTAAAAAATTCCATAGGCCTTCCCTCTTGGCTCAACACACCCCCTACTGCAATGCCACTTGCATCACACTCCAATGTAAATAACTTGTCAAAAGTAGGTAGAAGTAGGATGGGTTTTGTGGGTACTTCTTGCTTCAGTTGTTGGAAAGCTTTATCAGCTTCCTCAGTCCACTTGAACTTGGTTCTCACCCCTCCTTTAATGGTGTCAAGAACTAGTGCACAGATGCCATTGAAGTTTCTCACAAACTTTCTATAAAATTGTGCCAAGCCATGAAAACTCCTAACATCAGTCCCTATTTTAGGTGCAGGCCAATTCAAGATTGCCTCAACTTTTCTTGGGTCAATCTTCAAGGTACCCTTGGACACCACAAACCCCAAGTAGACTAACTCCTATCAAATATTCACACTTCTCTAAATTGATTGACAATTTCTCTTCTTGTAGTGTCTTAAGGACTAACCTCAAATGCTCAAGGTGCTCTTCTTTGGTTCTGTTATAGATGAGTATATCATCTAGATACACTACCACAAATCTCCCTATGTAATCTTTCAACACCTGATTCATCAACCTCATGAAGGTTCTTGGGGCATTAGTAAGCCCAAATGGCATCACAAGCCATTCATACAACCCTTCTGTGGTTTTAAAAGCTATCTTCTGCTCATCACCCTCCCTAATTCTTATATGATGGTAACCAATTTTAAGATCTAACTTAGTAAAGTACATAGCACCACCTAAACAATCCATCAAGTCTTTTATTCTAGGAATTGGGAATCTATACCTAATTTTGATTCTATTGATGGCCCTTGAATCATTGCAAACTCTCCATTTTCCTCCTTTCTTGGATACCAACATCATTGGGACTGCACATGGGCTAATACTCTTCTTGATTATTCCTTGATCCAACAATTCTTGAACATGCCTTTCCACTTCCTTGGTCTAATCAGGGGTGAGCTTGTATGCTACTTTATTTGGCAAAGATGCACTAGGTACAAAGTCTATTTGATGACTTATAACCCTTCTTGGAGGAAGTGTTGCAGGTGGTCCATCACTCACTATGTCCTTGTACTCTTCTAACATGTGCTTCACCTCATTAGGTGTCTCTATCTGCAACTTTTTATCCTCCTCCTTAGGCTTCACAACAATTGCACACCCTACTATTTCATCTTCATGCAAAAGATGTAATAACTCCTTACTAGTGCTAAGAAAGATAGTAGGTGTCCTTGAAGCTCCTTCATCATTCTCTATCAAGGATTAGATCTTAAAGGTCTTGTTATCCTTCTTGAAGGAAATTGATTTCTCCTCTCCATCATAAACCACCTTCCTGTCAAATTGTCAGGGCCTTCCCAATAAGAGATGATAGGCATCCATGGGTAGCACATCACAAAGGGTCTTGTCCTTATACCCTCCAATGGAAAACTCTACCCAAGTTTGTTCATTCACCAAAACACTTTGCTCTTGATTCAACCAAGTTACCATGTATGGGTTAGAGTGAGGGATCTTTGCTAGCTTTAGCTTCTTAGCTACCTCATCTAAGATAATATTATCAGTTGATCCTAAATCAACTATGACTTTTCACACCTTGCCTAGGATCTTGCATCTAACTCTAAAAAGAGCTCTTCTTTTCTTGGGTTCTCCTTGAGTAGGTTTCCTAATCAACACTCTTCTAAACATAAGATTCTCCCCCATCTCTGATTCCAATTTTCTAACCTCATTAGTGCATGACCTAGCTCCATCTTCTTAGGCATAGGCTACCCTCTTCTTAGTATTAGAGCTAGAAGGTTTATCAAGACACCTATAAGCAGGATGTCCCAGTTGACCACATTGGTAACATTTCATAGTAGAAAAATAGAAATTGCTTCTCCCTGCACTTCTTCCTCTACTTATCCCTCCATGGGATCCTCTTCCTCTGCCAAAAGTACCTCTTGTACTGGTCTCTACAATTTGTTCAAGGAGCCTATTCTCTCCTTGGCTTCTTGGGTCACTTCCTCTGCCACTAGAACCTCCTCTTTGACCCCCTCTAGAGTCTCTACCTCTGCCTCTATTTTTGGAGTTAGGTTCTACTTCCTTCTCTATTTTTCTTCAATATTTTGTGCCATATGTTGACAACCAAGGACTATGTTAGGAGTGAACAAATTCATCTCCTCTACTATACTCCACTTAGACCCACTCAATTATCTTACAACCTTGATACTCTCTTCTTACTTCACCTTGGACCTCAAGCTCAACTTGTGAAACTCCTATGTGTATGTAGCTACATCCATTTCTTTTTGTTTGAGATTCAGTCTCTTATGAAGTTGAATTTCAAAATCTACAGGCAAGTAAGCTTCTCTCACCTTTTTCACCATGGTTTTCCAATTAGCTATTGGATTTTTCCCTTCTTTCTCCCTTTCTTCTTGGAGATCATTCCACCAAGTTAGAGCTTGGCCCCTCAACCTTGATTTGGCCACTTTGACCTTTTGTGCTTCAAAGATATCTTCACACTCAAAGTGGTTCTCCATGCCCTCAATCCACTGCATTACTAATTCAGTGTCCATTCTGCCAATGAGTAAGGGGACACGTTCAAGGGATTTACTAGTGATGGCTTTAATTGCCTTCAAGAATTTCTCATCTTGTGTTTGAGGATCACGTATAGGAACCTCATCATCCAAGGTCTTTTCTTTTTCCTTGGCTTCTTGCTCCTCTATCTTGTCATTGACCTTATCTGCTTTAGCTTGGACATCATCCAAGAGTTTCTCTAACTGAGCCAACCTTTCTTTTAGGAGTCTATTATCTTCCTCCTAATATTATACCCTCTTTCCTAACTCTGCATTAGTCACCATTTTCATCTTTTTAGATGACCCTATAGATTCTGGAGGCTGAAACATTCACCCTCTTGAACTATTCCCAAGTATTGAATAGATCTGATACCAATCTGATGGGGAGATTGGGATAGACTAGCCTAGTCTATGCTCTTTGATCTCTTCCTTGGATCAATAGGTGTTCTCCACACACCCTTTTGTCTCTAGGACTTCCTTTTCTTGTGGAATCCCTTGACCTTTCCTAATCTAACCACCAAGAACAAGTACTTCAACTTCTAGAATCACCTTTCCTTAGCTTTGCTTCATTCCCTTACATATGATCATAAAGGTACAACTACACCAACACCTTCTTAGGTCCTAGCAAGGATGAAGATAATTCCTAAGGTGTTTTTTCAACCATCCATGTGATCCCATTGGCTCAAGCAATCCATCTTCTTACTTGATTGCTTCATTTTCCCTCAAAATAGGGCTACAAGGAATGTGCCCCAATTAGGTCTCCATTTCGTATTTATAGGGATACCACCTACAACCTTTTCCAAATATTGGCTAGCATCCCAAAGAGACTCCTAATAATTTACCAAATTCTCAAGGATTTTGTAGGTTTTAGGACCCCAAGTGTCTGTACAATGCCCTAACCCAAACTGAGGGTTTTCAGGTGCTTTTTGGCTTCACAGGGTCATTGAATTGGTTTGATAGCTACACCACCTTGTCTAGATTGGTAGAGGCTCCTCCTTCTCACCAATGGGGATTCACTAAACCTTATTCAAATCCTCCAAAGGATTCTTCCTGCAAACTTCATCCTTTCCCTTTAGACCCTCTACAATCTCGACCTTACCTAGTCGGGCATAGTCCAGGCTCGCCTAGGGCTTGGTCTCAATAATGCTTTCTCGCACTTCCTAGGGCTTTTCTTGATATATTAAAATTTAAAATGTATTTAATAACATATCCCATGGTTCCATGAGGTTTCAATAGTGGGGATAGGAGCTACAGATCCATCTTCACAAACCAGTCAAAATTGGACAATGAACTTGAAGTTCCAAACTAATTACAAAAGAAAACACAAACCTGTAAAGAAACCTAAAATATGAACTTTCAATTAAATATTATACACAATAAAAGATTCATAGTATAATCACATTCAAAATCTATTCATTAATTTTCATTCTTCACTCCATATGTGTAGATGGCACACCATACACAGACATAGTCCAGATTTTTCTTCTCATTGCCTTACAAAATGACAACCAACCCTTGATTTAGGGTTTTTCCAAGAATATATTGTTTTACCATTGTGGTATGAGTTTGGTTAGGCCTTCTAGCCACCAAGTTAGGGTTATAGCCTTTGAGGAGAAAAGTTGCTATGCAACTTTTGTTACTTGAGAAAGTTTTGCTCTTCTTAAGCTTCTAGGCCTTAGGAAGGCCATATCCAATGCACACATGTGCCAAATAAACTCAAACCCTCACTTTGGACTTTTTTCTTACCTAGGACCAGGTGACATCAGGATGACATCATCAACTGAGTCCTTGAGTAGACCCAACACAAAAGTAGACTTTGACCTCCTAGGATCCAAACTAGGATCTCAAACACACACTCTGAGCTCTAAGGCTCTGATTGTAATTACATGGCTTCATCAAGAAGAAAAGCACAAAAAAATGTTCATGGTGGGAGCCCTTTAGAAGGGTGCTCCCCCACCAAACCATCAAAACCTTTGAGGAGTTAATCAAGCTATTCTATCAACAATACTCTTACAAGATCTAGCATCTGGTCACCATGATCAACATTTGCAATCTAAAATAGAATTCAGGAGAACCATTCTTGACTTTCCTCAAGCAATGGAGGAAATTTTTTTCTCTATATGCTAGACCTATTCTAGAAACCAAGAAGCTAGAAATCTTCATCAACAATCTTGTTCCAGAAATCAAATACCATTTGGAAATGCAAAATCATACATCCTTTGATAAGATGGTAGAAAATGCTATCAAAATTGAGAAAGTACTTGTACAAAAAGGAGATAGATTGCTTCAAAGACACAAGTATGAATTTGGATCTAGTTCTAAAGACAAAGGAAAAAACTAGAACAAGAATAAAGGCATCATCATAGATGGCATTGTTGATAATATTCATGCCCCATTTAAGGCACCCACTTTCAATCTCACTGTTGATACCCAAGCCATCGAAGCCTCAAAGTAAAAGAAACATAATCAAACAAGAAGCCATCTAACTATAAACCTTGGGCTATAGATCCTGAGTGCAAGTTTACTCCTCTTGGAGAATCCTTAGAATCTTCCAGCAAAATCATCACACTGCCTGAGATCTAGCCATTTGTTCCTCAAGTCAAACCAAAATGGTGGAAAGAGAACTATTTTTGTGACTTCCATCACAATAAGGGTCATAAAACCAGTAATTTCCAATGCTTAAATCATATCATACAAGAAAAAATTGATGTCGAAGAAATTTTAATTGACAATCATAAAAGCAATAATGATCATACAGCATTCATAGAACCATTTCCGAAACATAATCAAGGAGATTCATCTTCTCAACCTAATATGGGTTCTTAGGTCAATTACGCCTACTCTAGAAACAATGCTTTCATAAACATGGTGGAACCTTGCTTATCTAAACATTGCAATGTCATCACCATTGTGTGAAAAGATAGAGATAATCAATCAGCCAATGCAATTCCTTGATCACAAGCTCAGGCGTATCTACAAGGACAAAACTTAGATTCATCAAATGTCCCTAAGATGCCTTTTAATCTTTCATCTTCTTCTAGACAAAGTGATGCCTCTAAATCATCAAATCCTAAAGGCACGATGCAAACATCATATAGTATTGTCCAACAACTCCATCATACCAATGCAAAAATATCCATGTTTGAGTTGCTTCGGATATCTCCTGCTCATAGGGCTATTTTGGATAAAGCTTTGCTCGGTTCCAATGTTCTTGAAAATATTGATCTAGAAAGATTCCAAACTATGGCTGGTCATCTGACATCACCCCAGTATATCTCCTTTTCAGAGGAAGAAGAAAATTCATTGAGTCATCCACATAACTAGCCCTTGCACATTAAAGTCTTGATCCATAACCGTCAGGTCAAATGCATGTTGATAGATGGAGGCACTGGTCTAAACATTTGTTCTTACAATTGATCACACAACTGGAATTATTAGAAGCTACCATTGATCCTAAAAAGAAGCTAACTATCAAGGCATATGATGAACAAGAAAGATCTTCCAAAGGAACAATTATCTTATCTATCAGAACAGGTCCAATTATCAGAGATATCACATGTCAAGTTCTAGATCTACCTTTGGCCTACAACATTCTTCTAGGGAGACCCTAGATACATGAAATGTGAGATATTCCTTGCACATACCATCAATGTGTGAAATTTCCTTATGAGGAAGTAGAGGTGAAAATGTTGCAGTAAGCAAAAAGATGTTGCAACAACATCCAAGATGGGAGACATTGAAAAAGAAGTCAAAATCAAAGACAATGGCATGGGAGAATATACTATGGAACCAGTCCTATCTCTAACATCTCTCCCTATCTCACCTAAATGTTATGGATAGTCTTTAAAACAACCAAAACTAGAATCTAAAGAACCTCTTACTATCTATAAAGGAAATTTTTTTCTAGAACAAGTGTCCAAACAATAATTTGAAGAGGATGAAGCTATGCTTGCATGGCTATACAAAGATGAGTCTCAATCTGAAACTGTTCAAGCATGTGACTCTAAAACACCAAAAATTCCTTCCAAATCATATGGGCCAAGGGATAAACTGATCGCTAAAATGGGATATTCTGGTAAAGGGCCTCTAGGAGTGAGAGGAAAAGGTCTCATGGAACCCAATGCACATGTGGGTTGACCTAACAAAGATACTACAGGCCTAGGCTATAGAAAGAAACCCTTTTATCCCAAGGGTAACTCCTCTCATGTAATAGAATAGATAAAACCAAAAGAGAACAACAATGAGGAAGAAAATAAAATAGAGGGACAATGATGACTCTGATAGAACAGATGTCTTCCCCTATGAGCCTCTTTCTCAAAATATCCTAGACATACTCAAAGCTGAAGATGAACCAATAAAAATAATCAATGTAGTGGAAACACAAGAACCCACTGTTGCACAAATGACAGTCGCTACACTAGAACCGGTTGATCTTCAATCTAAACAAGAAGAACAAAATAGTGATTTTGAAATAGACTTTCATGAGTATGAATTCAAATCAGACTCAGAAGGAAATCCTACTTGGGGGATTCGTCCTGACTTTATGCATGTTCTCAGATTTCCCAGAGGTCTAGATGAAGAATCAAAAGATGAATCCAATGATTATGAATGGGGAATCATTCCAGAAGAAGATGAACTCATCATAGAGAAAAATGTAGATGTCATTCACCAATATGCACCTACACCTGATGTAAGTCTACAACAAAGTAATGAACTTAACGAGTCTGATCCACCTATTCCCGAAGTGGAATCTAATAATGACATTGTGACTCTTAATGAACTGAATATCTCGAGTAGTAGTATAACCTTTTATTTCATGAGCTAGATCATTTCCATTGATCCCAATATCGTGTGTGTTAATATGATTAGCCAATCCCTTCCAGATCTTACTATCCAATATCTCGAGCTTATAGACCAAATGTTCAAAAATCCAAACCAAGACATCTATACCTTCAAATCGGACTATGCCCTTGCCTATTATCTCAACACTGTTGAACCTATGATGACTTCCATTAGTGAACCTAGCATTAGCATGACACATTCAGATATCAAATATCTTAGTCAAAAGAATGAGAACAAAAAGAAAAAGAGTTTTGAGAGTTAAAACCACTTTGTGGCAGTCTCAGAACCTAAAATAGTAAAAATAAAAGACATATCCAAAGGTGAAAACATCTCTGAGGTGCCTAAGGATGAGATATTTGATGTCCTTCCAAGTCATTTACAAGACAGATCTCTAGTACTGATTGAACCCACTAAATCTATCAACTTGGGTATAGTAGAGGAACCACAACTAATCCATGTAGCACAATCCTTATCAGATGAAGAGAAACAAGCATTCACTACTTTCTTAACAAAAAAGAAGGTCAAATTCACATGAAAGTACTCAGATATGCTAGGATTAGATCCCAATCTTATAATGCACCATCTCTCTATAGCTCCAGGAGTGAAACCTGTCAAACAAAAATTGCGCAAGATGCATCCACATGTAGCACTTCATGTAAAAGTTGAACTATAAAAATTTCTAAAAGTCGGATTCATTTGAGTTATTGATTATGCTGAGTGGATCTCAAATATAGTGCCTCTTTCCAAACTAGACAAATCTATCAGAGTATGCATAGATTTCAGAGATGTGAACAAAGCATGTCCTAAGGATGATTTTCTACTACCTAACATTGATATGATAGTGGACATGACTGCAGGTTTCGAGATGTATTCTTTAATGGATGGTTTCTCTGGATATTGTAATCATCTAAAAATGGTCATCTAGACTATTATCCCCTTTCTAGCATTATTTGCTAAAATCATCAATTGCTTATTCTTGATCAAATCCTATTTCTATCATTTATTAGATTATTTTCTATGGGATAACCATCTTATTCTAAGTCTTTATTTAATTAAAAGGAATTTCCTCCTCTTTTATTAAATAAAAAGCCCCCACTTTTCCTCTTATCCTAAGTTGCTCAAATAAAGCATTATTCCTATTTTATAAAAAGGGGAAACACACTTTTTGTCTCATATGGACACAAAAGTCAACTCTTATTTTCTCATTGGAGGATACTTGTGCACATGGATTGCTCCTCTTTCAAGCTCCACCCTTGATTAAATATTTTGCCTCTTAATCTCCATGGTCCATTCCTTTTCAATTCCTTTAAAAGGAGAGCTCTCTTCTCATTTTAGGATGAATCTTTTGAATACTAACTTTATGTTGTAGGATTTCTTGGAGACTTTGGAGCTTTTGAAGACATTCTTGCATCTAGCCATCATGTCTTGCATCATAGTTTAATATTCTTGCATTCTTAGCTTAGTTTCATATTTATGCTTTCCTAGTTTAGATTTCATTTTCATGCTCTAGATTAGCTCACATAGATTAATTAGTTTGGATTTGTAACACTTGCATCTTTCCTTTCATAGTTTAGCTTGCATTCTCATTTCTAGTATAGTTGCATTTTCATTCTCATTCTTGATTCTTGAGGACATTGGCATTCTTTCCCTTATCTTCATTGAATCTCCCATTGCATGGTTTACTAGCAAGGTCATAAGCTTAATAGCTCTAGCTGAGAGCATTCTTAATATCCTTGCACTCCATGCCTAGGGAGCTCTAGGTCAATTTTCAAGGATTCCCATTCATGGATTACCTTGGAAGAAAAGGCTTAGAGAAGTGCACATCTTAGTGTGTACATTTTTGGTGCCCATCATGGGGCTTTGAGCCTCATTCTCTTCAATTTTATCAAATTTTGTATATTTTCAGCATCACTTTTTTGTCAACTTTGCACAAATAGGAGAAACACCGCTTACAAGAAATCTGACACCACCTATGCACATTTTGGTCATGCCTATACACATTTTGTTCACGCCTGTGCACATTTTGATCATGCCTATGCACATTTTGTTCACACCTGTGCACATTTTGATCACACCTATCCACATTTTGATTACACCTGTGCACATTTTGATCACGCCTATGCACATTTTGATCACACCTATGCACATTTTGTTCATGCCTGTGCACATTTTGATCACGCCTATGAACAATCTGATTACGCCTATGAGTATTTTGATCATGCTTGTCAGCTTTTAAATGATGCATATTAGCTGTTAAATGCCACCTGGTATTTTCTATTTAATTTTTCTATCAAATTATTAAATTCTATGTTCTAACTCACTGCCTGTGTTCCTACTTTTGGATTTCTGATTTGCTGTTGTAAAATAGAGGCTTATTTGTAGATTATTATTGGTTTTTATGTGCTAACTCATTGTGGGACTAACAAGTTATGCTTGTAGGTGCTCTCATTGCTTGCTTATTTTCTTAAAAAGAACACATGTCAAAGCTCCAAATGCACAAGGGCTACTAACGGGTTTTGTAGGGCTACCCACTGCATAAAAACCAATCATTGCTTGTTTAATTGCTTTCTTTTGAGTGTGGCATATACTAGTTGTTTCTTTTTTAAGGCACTTAAGATCTTGTTGTAGAAATATTTTGGTGGTAGGAGAGTATTCTCTTCACTCTTGTGGTGAAATGGGAATCTTGACCCATCTTTGGATTTTGAAAGCAAGAGGGTAAATAAACTTTGCTTGGTGTGTGTGGGAGAAATTTTTGAGCTAGGAGAGTATGCTCTTCACCCTTGAGGTGAAACATAAATCTTGAAACTCAAATGTTGATCCACTCTTTGTTTAGTTCTAGAATCCTTTATCGGGCTTGCTCTTGAGCAATCAAGAAGAACGACCCAAGTGGGGACAAGCTAATACCGAGCTATTCCGACCCACTATAAACTCAAGGCTATCAAGGACACAAAACCTTAGTATATGTAGTACTTGTCTTCACTTAATGTGAGTACTTGTGGGATTGTGACCATGAGGAAAATGTTGAGCAAGAATTCTTAAGGTACTCTTGTGGCCACGAGGTCCATTACTTTCCCCAAGGTAAGGAGTCCCTTCAGGGAGCAAGAGGAGTATTACGAATAGAAGCCCTTACTAAGAACCATAGATAGAAGCTACCCCATTTTTCCGCTTAACATCTTGGTGCAAGGATTGATCCTAGTGGACTAACTTAGATCACCCCAAGACTACTCACCATCTGTGTTACTTTGGTTGTGCCATTGGCACTACCATGACAAAGCCAACATCCATTGTGGGTAACCACTTTGTGTGAGGTGATGGGACATCAAGTGTAGGCCAAGTTGCTAAGTATTGAACCTTTGTCCTTCTAGGCTAGTAAGTGCTTGAAGTGTCCTCACTGTGATCTACCTGTGCAAACATTCTCGAACATAAAAACATCATGGTAGTCCTCATAGAATTTTTCATTTTGATATCACAATTTCTTGTCTTGGCAAGGTTTCTTTTGCTCTTGCACAAGTATTTTATGACATGTTTGATCACCTACTATTTGAAAACTTGTCTATTTCCTAATATTACTATGCTTGAAGCCAAGAAAGTGTACTTGCAACTTACAACATTGACCAAATTGCTTTCAAAACTGAGTTTTTCACATTCACTGGTCAAGAGTCATATGATACTGAAAAATCATCGCACACCCTCCTGAGAATTATTGTCATTGGGCTGATTGTTGTTATTTCCAGTCTTCCTTGGTTGGTCTAGGTTGGATCTTAGGTGCTATGACATGTTTCTCAACATCTAAATGAACCTAAATGGTATCAATCTATACAAAATGACTCTTGGTTTCCTTTCTTCCACATCTCTCATGTCTTCTTAGTCTCCCATGTTCATTCTTCTTCTTCTTTTTCCTAAACTCCTCATGTCTTCTTGATTCATTTCCTCTTATTTTCTAGTCTACCTTCTTCTATTCATCTTCCATGCTTGATTCTTCCTCTTTTAGAACCATGAATTTCAACTATCTTGTTATGGAACCTCTCTTGAGAATAGATGATCTCGAACTTATTTGTCAATTTGAAGAGTATATTTATTCCTCCAAAAATTGCATGGATGATAAACTTATGGCAAAAATAGAAGACAAATCGATTGAATCAGATGCCTTTTCTAGGATCATACGCATGATCCTGGCATGACATCCTTCTTCCAAATATTCTTCATCTTCTAAGTATTCTCATCCTTCCTCATTTTCTAAGTCTTACCATGACTCTTCTAGACATTATTCACATTCCTCATTATCCAAGTCTTCTTCCTCCACTAGGTCTTCACTTTCCTCTTTTTCACAATCTTGTTCCTCTTCTACTTCTCCCAAGAGTCTTACTCCTTGTCTCAAGGCATACCATGATGAGCAATATGATATCCCTTGTGATACCTATGACACCTCTATTCCTAAGAGTCCTCCTAGTTGTAGGCTTGTGCTTACTGGAAATGGGTAGCCACATTGGATAGATTGTGATAGTGATCCATATGATTTTGATTTTGAAAGGGAGTTTGATGATTTTTGAAAACAATACCTCGATGATACATCTACTTCACTTGAGGAAGAAGCTTACCACGCTGATTATAAATGTCACTACTATGAGAATCCTTCCTCTAAGAACTCTCATGCTGAAAATAAAGATTACACTCTCAAGCAAGATCATGTTAATGTTGAACCTTTGTCTTGTGATGGTTCCCTTCCATCCCCTACTTCTTCCAATACCCATACATCTCCTAAAGATTTTGAGTATTTCAAATCTTTCACAAATCCTTCATCTAAAAAAGATCCTAATACTTTTCATACAGTTCCCTATAGTTATCCTGAAGGGCTACCTCTTAAAGAAACTCAAGCTAACCTTCACTTGGCAGAAAATACCTTCAATAATGCTACACCTAAAGAGCCTAAGCCTTCATACATGATAATTCCTACTTTAGTTGGTCCTTCACCATCTCTTTCAGAGTATTCCATACAATTCCAACATGCTTCCTTGTCCTTAGAAGTGGCTCCATGTCAAGAGGACTCTAAAAATAAAGCATAGAACATAAAGAAAGATCAAGATCAAGAACCCTCCATGTGATCCATTCCTTTTTCTTATCCGTTCCATAATTCTTTTGATCCTACACCTCCTTTCTCATTCATTCCACCATGTCCAAAGTCTTCTCCTAAGCAAGATCAAGCTACTACTTACACCATTGAGCTTATTGACAATCAAAATAACCTTACTACACTTGTGCTTTCCCAAGATCATACTTCCATTAAGGTTATTGAAGATAGTGGTGTTACTTCCAATGTTAAGCCTATTGAAAATCAAGAAAAAAGTGATATGCTTATGCTATCCAAAGCTCCTTGTCAAGATCAAAGTCTTCCATCTTCTTGTTCTAGCACTCCATGTTCACTTCCGCTTTCTACTCTTCCTAAGTCTTTGCAAGCTCCGAACAATCCTATCAAAGAAGTTTCTCATATTGAAGATGTTCATGATTCTATTGCAAATCCTAATGCTCACTCTAAAGATGCTGATGTCCTTGGTTGTTATATAGATGATGATGAACTTATTGATTATCCTTTTGTATCTTCCACATCTGTCCTTAGACCTCCTCCACTAATACCAAGGGCTTCAAGTCTTCCTTCCATCTTGGGTCCTTATGTCCCTTCACTTTCCCCTCCTAACTCTCCTAATTCAATATCCATCTTGGGTCCTTACATCCCTCCATCTCCTATCTTTCCTCAAGATCAAAATAGATTCATACCCTTGAATCCTTTTCATCCACCCACCCATCTAAACCATTCATATCTTCCTTCTTCTTCCACCAGTCCCAAGTCTTTTGGAAGTAACTTGAATGTTCAATACAAGAAAAAGAAGCAATATAAGAATCCATCAAAAAAAGAAGATCACCATGTCTCCTCTAATCGACATGGAGGCATCAGGTCAAAAGAGATATCTAAGAAGAAAACTACAAGACAAGTATGGGTTCCAAAATCCATCATTGAAGATATTCTCTCTAAATCATCAAAAAGCAATGAACAACCTAAGGCTATATGGATTCCAAAATATCTCTTGAAAGAGTATGATGTTGAACAAAAAGTGAAGTTGACATTCAAGCTTCCAAAGGCTTCCACTTCATCTTCTTCCAAAAACATTCTTTCATTCCATGCACCTAAACCGCAACCTCTGCTATCCATTCACCATATTCCTTCTGGTATTCCTTCATTCACATTTCCTCCATCCTCTTACCACCCTTCAAGGTGTGTGTTGATGTTGATCTTTCCTTCTTTTCCATCTACCCTTTCACAATCCTTCCATTCATTGTTCTTCTACCTTCTATCCTTTTTCCTCATTTGCCTATTCCTCCTATCTTCCAACCTGACTCTCTTTACATAAAACCTTATCCTCCATTTTTCTCTTCCATCTCCCTTTCCCTATTAGCATCTTTGAGAATATCATTTTGAATCCTTGGCATATCATGGTTTATCCTTTCAAGGAGCATTATCTAAAAAGATTTCCTTCTTCCAAAATAATTAAAAAAAATGAAAAAATTGAAAATGTGCCTTGGTGGAAACCTGGCAATAGGTGCCTTGGTAGAAAAAGTAAAGAGAAATAAATTCATCCTATGGTGAAAACCACTCCCTTGTGGCACCTTGGATAAGTACCATGATGAAAACTTGGCAATCAGGCATCATGCGTAGTTCTTCTACATATTTCATCCATTCTGTCTTCTCTCTTTGATCTTGACAATGTTGACCTATAAACGAACATTTGGCTATCTTGTGAGATATCTTACGATGATCTTTCTTTCATTCCATTCATTCTAGCCTTTCGCTATCATTTTCCCCTTTGGTCTTGATCTAATAAAAAAGAGTAAAACATGATGCTATGAAGCCTCTTGACATGTCTACTCCTTTGGACAACATCCTTTCCTTTTGCATTGCACCATTGTGACTTACATGACATCCTATGTTGGCCTTACATTTCTTGTCCAAATGTGCTTTACATGACATTTTTTCCCTAGCTTGGGTACTCTTGAGGAGTTTTCCCTTGAAGATTTCTTCCCTTCATTCTCCTTCCTTCCCTTGTCTACCATCTCTTCCACCAGCTTGCTAATCCCTCTTGTTCCCCACCTTGCTAGACATTGAGACTACACGATGTGATCTTTCTTGGGAGTTTGATGCCTATTATGTCTAGGGGCATCCTTTGTACATATTTATTGATCCTGAAAAAATTCAAAAAAAAATTCATATATGATGCTAAAAAAATCCTAAAAAGCATATAAAGTCTTGAAAAAACACATAAAAATTGAAAAAAGTCATTAAAAAAAAAGCTATCAAGTAGTGTAAACCTAGAAATAGGCACTGCTTGAGACCCCTGCACCTATGTCTATCAGTATTTCATGGTGCCCCTTCGCTCCACTCTTCGCTTTGCCTCTCCTAGCCTGGACGTGACTCTTGTCTTAGTCTAGGGGGCATATGTTGTTCTAAGCTTATCTTGGGTCTCTTTGTGCATTCGGATTTCTTGGACAACTTGGTTCCAATGCTATTTTTCAAAACCACCCCAATTGTGTTTTTCAACACCTCCCTATTGTCAAGTGTTTCTCAACACTTATCAGATATCCTATCCGTAGTCTCGAATGATGTAATATTTCTCACCGACAGATGTGATACTCAAAGTTTGACTCTATGACCTACACACATGCACTTAAACACTTGACTTGCTAAGATTTGTTTGACTTTATTTCTTTATGTGCTATCTATGATGATTCCTTTGCTGATTGTTCTCTCCCTAATAGTTTTCGATGA
Source organism: Chamaecyparis obtusa (assembly GCA_027943335.1). Lineage (NCBI taxonomy): Eukaryota > Viridiplantae > Streptophyta > Pinopsida > Cupressales > Cupressaceae > Chamaecyparis > Chamaecyparis obtusa. The sequence continues at coordinate 68,605 of BSBK01001340.1, read as the reverse complement.
TGCCAAGCTAGAAGATTGGGGGCATGAGGACATGTTTTATTGCTTTTTCTGCTTGTGGGTATATTGTGTTGATCCTAACTGTCATTAGCATTTATTCTTGTTCCACTTGACATTGGAGTCTACAAGGTATTATCCTTGACTATTTCCACAAGTGCATGCTTATAGTCATCTTGACTTTCTTGTGTCTCAATGTGAGTATAATCTTGCTATATCAAATTTAGGGAATCTCACTACACTAGTCATCTTGACTTATATATCTTTGGTGTCTAGGTGGGATTTCCACATTCCTATCTAATATAGATCATATTCAGATCCACATAGTTATACTAGTGTGTATTGTATGATCTTGCAATGCTACCAATCATGCTCGATGATGAATATTAGATTATAATAGCTTTGTGACCTTGCAAGTAAACTAATTTTCATAATAGCTTGCATTTTTAGGTTCATGTTAGTTAGTTTTGCATCTTGCATATGGAGAGAGCTCTCCTTTCATCTTTCGTGGACCTGTTGATCAATTGTGCTAATGTTTAGCTTCTTCCCGATCACATCTTTCGCTTCTTCTCTTTCATATCACATCATTTTCTCTTCATTTCAAGATCAAAACTAAAATCCAAGTTCACCTTGATCGTTGAAATTGCATTTCTCCTTCTTTTGCGTAGTTGACTAACCTTTTGAGGCCTGATCCTTTGATCTTCGCTGGGGCATCTTCACCTCTTCATCCCCATCTCTCTCACCTTTCTAGTGTATCATTCATTTCATTTGTTTCATCTCTCCTTCGATCTTTGATGGGGCATATCTTCACTCCTTGATGTTTATTCTATCATTTTTCATCTTCGATTATGATTTCTAGTGATTTGATCATGTCGCTCTTGCTTCTACATTCTCTCTACCTGATTTCACATTCGATCCCAAAGGGAAAAACACATCATATCCTATTGGCTATTCTCTAGAGCATATGCTTAACCATTCCATTTGCTATGATTTATCTATCTTTGTGCTTGACATGTTACTTCTTGTCTCGAGTCCTGATACTATCCATCTCTTTCCTAAGTGTTCAGTACTGTCGCTACCAGGCTGACCATGTAGGATTTTCTCTCTCTCTGCACTTCATTCTTTGGAGTTAGATCTCTATTGCCTTCTTTCCTGATCTATTCTTTGACGTAATGTGTTCTCAGATCGATCACACATTAGTCAAAGAGGGGCAAATGTAAACATCTAAAAATGGTCATCTAGACTATTAGCTCCTTTCTAGCATTATTTTCTAAAATCATCAATTGCTTATTCTTGATCAAATCCTATTTCTATCATTTATTTGATTATTTTCTATGGGCTAACCATCTTATTCTAAGTCTTTATTTAATTAAAAGCAATTTCCCCCTCTATTATTAAATAAAAAACCCCCACTTTTCCTCTTATCCGAAGTTGCTCAAATAAAGCTTTATTCCTATTTTATAAAAAGGGAAAAAGAACTTTTTTTCTCATATGGACACAAAAGTCAACTCTTATTTTTTCATTGGAGGATACATGTGCATATGGATTTCTCCTCTTTCAAGCTCCATGCTTGATTAAATCATTTTCTTCTTAATCTCCATGGTCCATTCCTTTTCAATTCCTTTAAAAGGAGAGCTCTCTTCTAATTTTAGGATGAATCTTTTGAATACTAACTTTATGTTGTAGGATTGCTTGGAGACTTTGGAGCTTCTAAAGACATTCTTGCATCTGGCCTTCATTTCTTGCATCATAGCTTCATATTCTTTCATTCTTAGCTTAGTTTCATATTTATGCTTTCCTAGTTTAGATTTCATTTTCATGCTCTAGATTAGCTCACATAGATTAATTAGTTTGGATTTGTAACACTTGCATCTTTCCTTTCATAGTTTAGCTTGCATTCTCATTTCTAGTATAGTTGCATTTTCATTCTCATTCTTGATTCTTGAGGACATTGGCATTCTTTCCCTTGTCTTCATTGAATCTCCCATTACATGGTTTACTAGCAAGGTCATAAGCTTAATAGCTCTAGCTGAGAGCATTCTTAATATCCTTGCACTCCGTGCTTAGGGAGCTCTAGGTCAATTTTCAAGGATTCTCATTCATGGATTCCCTTGGAAGAAAAGGCTTAGAGAAGTGCACATCTTAGTGTGTACAGATATAACCAAATCAAAATTGCTCCAGAAGATCAAGAGAAAATTGCTTTCACATGTGCATGGGGTACCTTCTGTTGGAGTGTCATGCATTTAGCCTTAAAAATGATGGTGCTACTTATCAACGATCCATGACATCTATTTTCCATGATATGATGCATCGTACTATGGAAGACTATGTTGACGACACCTTGGAAAAATCAATGATAAGATCTAAACATCTAAATGACTTGAGAAAAATACTAGATAGAATGGAGAAGTTTAGTCTCAGACTGATCCCTAAAAAGTGTGCTTTGGTGTCACTTTTGGAAAGCTCTTGGGCTATATTGTATCAAAAAAAGGCATTGAAGTGGATCCTGCTAAAGTCAAGGCTATCATGGAGATGCAACCTCCTAAAAATATTAGTCAAATGAGAACCTTACAATGAAGGGTGCAATCAATCAGATGTTTCATATCTCAGTTAGCAGACATATCACAACCCTTCACAAAGACATTACATAAAGGTGTAACTTTTGCATGGAATGAAGAATGTGAGAATAATTTCAACCACATCAAGCAATATCTATCAAATCCTCCTATCTTGATGCCTCCTATTCAAGGGAAGCCTCTGATTCTATATGTCTCCACCATAGACACATCACTGGGGGCATTGCTAGTACAACATGATGACAACATGAAAGAGAGATCTATCTACTACATTGGCAGAACATTGGTAGGTTATGAGAAGAACTATTCTATGATTGAGAAAGCTTGTCTAGCTATAATATTTGCACCACAAAAATTGAGACATTACTTGTTAGCTCATACCACACAATTGACAGCTAAGATTGTTCCACTAAAATACTTATTAAGGAAAGCTTCCCTCACAGGTAGATTAGCTAAGTGGGTGATGCTACTAAGTGAATTTGACATTGAATATGTTAAAAGAAAAGATATCAAGGGCCAAGTCATTGCTGATTAGTTGGTTGATACACCAATGTTTGATGATACACCAATGCAAATGAAATTCCTGGATTCCTCTATTATGAATCTCTCTTCTAGAACATGGTAGTTATTCTTTGATGGCTCCTATACACAGAATGGATCTGGAGCAGGCATATTGTTTATAACATGACAAGGTTACTCCATACCTAAAGCATTCAGAATAAATTTTCCTTGCACAAACAATATTTTTGAATATGAACCCTTTCTTAATGGCATGAAGATAGCAATTGAGTGGTGCATGATAGAGTTACATGTTCATGGAGACTCACATCTAGTCATCCATCAAGTCAATGATGTATACCAAACAAAGGATGAAAATCTAGTTCCATACAAACGCATGGTAGATGATCTCAAGAAATACTTCATATCTATCACCTTTGAGAAAATTCCTAGAATGAAGAATAAGGTTGTTGATGCTATGGAAATGCTATCACCTCTACTACAGTAGCCCGAACATGAGCTACATTATGAGTTCCTAGTGGAAGCACTATCATTCCCAACCTATGATTGCCCAGAAACCTGAATGATTTGCACTATTGTAGGTCATGATTCTTCTAGATACAAAGACCTATTTTCCTACCTTCAAGACCAAATCTTTCCCAAATCCTTTAACTGGTATGAGAAACAAAACCTTATCTCAAACACATCCTGATATGTTATCATTGGTAATGATCTATACAAATGGAGTCTAGATGGCACTCTTCTTAGGTGTTCAGAATGTGATGAGTCTCAATGCACATTAGAAGAATTCCATGATGGAATATGTGGATCACATTCAAAAGGTTTAACACTAGCTCAAAAACTTATTAGGGCCAGGTATTATTGGCCTGACATGGAAAAAGAGTCTATCAAATAAACAAAGAATTGTCAAAAGTGTCAAGTCCATGGGAACTTGATTCACGCACCGAGGAGAGATGTTATTCCCTTTACTACACAATGGCCTTTTCAATAATGGGCATTTGATCTCATAGGAGCCATAGATCCTCATTCTTCTAATGGGCATACCAATATTATTATAGCTATAGACTATTTCACAAAATGGGTAGAAGTAGTACCTTTGACTCAAGCAACTGGCAAGCAAATTTCAATCTTCATCCTGAACTACATCATATGTCGGTATGGAATTCCACATTCAATAGTCACAGACAATGGTGGCTAATTCAAGAATAGAGACTTAGATGATTTATGCTCAAAATTCAAAATTACACAACATTGGTCATCAATCTACTATCCTCAAGGGAATGGACAAGCAAAGGCTTCAAACAAGAATCTATTGAAAATCTTACATCGCACAGTTAATAAAACAAGAAGAGACAGGCATCTCATGATCAATCCAGCTCTCTGGCCCTATATAACAAGTATAAAATGCCCACTGGGGCTACACCATTCACTTTAGTTTATGGGTCTAAAGTAGTATTACCTATTGAGGTTGAAATCCCATCACTAAGAATCAGAATGCATGGTCTAGTAACTGATGATGATTATAGAGTGTCTAGGTTACAAGAACTTGAACTACTAGATGAGCATAGACAAGTGGTGTATGATCATCTCAAAGTATATTAGAAAACAATGTCTAGAGGCTACAACAAGAAAGTTAGAAATAGAGAATTTCAGGTTGGCGATCTGGTCTTGGGAGAGAATCCTAAAAATCAATCACATCGAGAACACAAGGGGAAGTTTGAACCCAACTTGCTGGGTCCCTTTGTAATCACTGCTACTTTTGGTTCTAGAACCTATCAACTCTCAACAACTGATGGAGAACAGCTTTGAGAACCAATCAACATTCTCTGTTTGAAGAAATTCTATGCCTAAGACATTTAGTCTATGGTAAATTGTCTTGAAAAAAGCATTAAAAAATTAGAAAAAGTCCTAAAAAATGACATCCTAGTGAAAACCTAGCAATAGGCACCTTGGTTTATCACAAATAAATCAAAAAATATCAAAAGTACAAAAAAATTGAAAAAATGAAAAATACAAAAAAAATGAGAAAAAGAAAAAAGTGCCTTGGTGAAAACCTGGAAATAGGTGCCTTGGTAGCAAAAATAGAATCTCTACCAAGATAGTGAAAACCTAGCAAATGGGTGCCACTTGTTCAAAATGCTCCATCTATCAATGCAATCTTGGTCTTTCCCACCTTTCATTCTTGCTTTAGTCTGTATATATGATGCAAGGGCAAAGTCAAAAGGGGCCAAACACTTGCACACCCTCATGATCCATCCTGCTCAACAACACATGGAAGAAAACAACATAGTGGGAGAGAGAGAATGCAGAGTCTTTCATTAATTTTCATTAAATATATTCATACATCCTGGGTTGTAAGGACTTCCTATTTACGGCCTGACATTACAATGAATTACAGAAGTCCTCAAACATGCGAGGATCTGCCAACAATCTCAAATCTAATATCTTCTATCTCCTATCCAAAACTGACTCCCTAAACTCTAAATAGACAACTACATTTATACAAGAGGCTACCAAACTAAGTCAGCCTTCAGATCCACAATCAATGGAAGGAACAATCAAATCTGGGACCACACGCTTCCCAAAGATTGATTCCAGCATTAAATCTACAAGCCATAATCAATGCACATGTTAGCATCAACAAAAACTCAAAATAAACTAATCGATAAGAAAGGATGACCGAGCAGTAGACATGCATCACCGAGCTTCAAAGAAACAACCGACCACCTAGGAGCTAACTGAGCATCCTCAGTAACCAAAGGAAACCAACCAACTCGGTCAAAGAAGGAACCAAGCAACACAGATAAACTCCAAAATGTTTTTGGCGAAACAGGATTGGCAAGGACCCAAGATGCTCCCACATCAGACACTTGGGGTTATTTTGAAATGACTCTCTGAATCATTTGGTAGGTATGATCTGAGCTACATCCAACTTAGACTATGAAATCCATGAGCTGTCTTCAATCCGTCTATTCTTCCACTTTACTAGATATTCCATGTATTATTTTCCTCTTTTACTCTTGCCAATTCTTTGCTCTAAAATTTGTTCAACTTGCTCTTTCTGCTTCTTAGGATATTCCATCGATACTACCATGTCTTCATCAGGTTCATGATACTCATACAAATTAGAAATGTTGAAAATAGGTGATATGTCCATGTCATCAGGTAACTCAATCTCATATGCATTTCCACTGTCAAATTTCCTCAAAATCTTGCAAGGTCCAAACTTCTTCATCTTTAGCTTCCCATATATTCCAAAAGGAAATTGGCCTTTCTTTAAATGAACCATCACTTCATCACCAACATCAAAACTCTTATGTCTCCTTGATCTATCAGCTCTGTCTTTGTATTTTTTATTACTCTCTCCCAGCTTTAGCTTCACATCTTCATGCAATGTCTTCATGTATTCAAAAAAATTTACTCCTTCTGTACTTCTCTTAATTTCATCATCAATGTCCCTCAAATCAGATATACCTCTCAGTTGTATGACATTCACAACCTCAAATGGTGTTTTTCTAGTATTCCTATTCACTGAATTATTGTATGCAAACTCTACTTGTGCCAACACAGAATCCCAATTACATGATGTGTCTCCAACTAAACATCTCAAAAGATTTCCCAAACTTCTTTTCACAACTTCAGTCTATCCATCGGTTTGTGGGTGAAATGTAGAACTATATTTCAACTAAGTGCCAAATTTATTCCAAAGGGTCTTCCAAAAGTATCCAAAAAATTTATTGTCCTAGTTAGAGATAATACTCCTTGATAATCCATGCAATCTGACAATTTCCTTAAAGAAAAGATCTGCTACATGTACTGCATCTGATGTCTTTCTACAAGGTATAAAATGTGTCATCTTAGAAAATCTATCTACAAAAAATATAGAATCATTACCTCTTATTATCTTCGATAAGCCAAGATCAAAATCTATACTGATGTCACTCCAAGGTTTCTCAGGTACAACAATCAGTGTATACAATCCAGTATTCTAACTTACTCCTTTTGCAACTTGACAAACTCCACAACTTTTCACAAATTTTTGAACATCTTTATACAACTGTGGCCAAAAGTATTTCTCCTTAAGAAAATTCCATGTTTTATCAATACCAAAATGTCCAACCAAACCACTACTATGTTTCTCTTTTATCATATTATTTTTCATTACTCCACTCGATATACACAACTGAATACCTTTAAACTACATACCTTCCTAAATAAAATATTCATCCCACTTAGTATCTTGTTGATCTTGAATAGGTGCTCTGCACTTTCTCCATGGCTCAAAAAAATCAAGATCAAACTCATAAGAATCTCTCATCTCATCAAAACCAAGAACTTTAATTTTCATCTCGATCATCAAAGATCTTCTTCTACTCAATGCATCAGTAACTCAATTAGTAACTCCACTCTTGTGCTTTATTACAAATGTATAACTTTGCAAATACTCAGCCCATTCCATATGTCTCTGATTCAACTTGTTCTGACTACCCAAATACTGTAAAGCCTTATGATCGGTATACAACACAAATTCACTTGGTATCAAATAATGTCTCCATTTCTTCAGTGCTTGAATAATAGGATAGAATTCTTGATCATACACAGAATATTTCCTTCTAGCATCATTCAACATTTCACTAAAGAAAGCAACAGGTTTACCTTATTGACTCAACATAACTCCAATAGCACTTCCACTTGCACCACATTCCACTTGAAATACCTTACTGAAATTAGGCAATGCCAAAACAGGCAATTCAACAACCTTCTGCTTTAGAGTCTCAAAACTTTTATTAGCTCCATGTGTCCACTTGGATTCCCTTTTGTCTCCTCTCATAGTCTTAGTCATAGCATTACAAATTGAATTGAAATTCCTTATGAACTTTCAGTAAAAACTTTCCAAACCATGAAATGATCTTACCTCACTAGAATTCATAGGTGTAGGCCAATTCAAAATAGCTTCAACCTTTTCAGGATCCATCTTCAAACCATCAGCTGAAATTACAAATCCCAAATACACAATCTCCTCTTTCATGAATGAACTCTTTTTCAGATTTATCAAAAACTTTTCCTCTTGTCTAACATGCAACAAATGTTCTTCTCTAGTCTTACTGAATATCAGAATATCATCAAGATATACAATCACAAACTTACCCAATAATTTCTTCAAAACTTCATTCATCAGCCTCATAAAAGTACTTGGTGCATTAGTTAAACCAAAAGGCATAACCAACCATTCATACAAACCTTCTCTTATCTTGAAAGCAGTCTTCCATTCATCACCTTCTTTGATTCTGATATGATGATACCCACTTTTCAAATCAATTTTAGTAAAATACTTTTCTCCAGTCAAACTATCCATTATATCATCCATTCTCGGTATAGGAAACCTATACTTCACTATTATATGATTGATTGCTCTGGAATTAGTACACATTCTCCATTCTCCATTCTTCTTAGGTTCCAATATAGTAGGTACTACACAAGGACTCAAACTTTCTCTGATCAAACCTTTCTCTAACAACTCTTGAATCTGTCGATTCAATTCTCGATTCTCGGTAGGTGTTAATTGATGAGGTGCCTTATTCAATAAACTAGCTCCAAGGATTAGATCCATACAATGATCAATGCTTCTTTTTGGTGGCAAACCATTAGGTACATTATCAAAAATGATTTCACTATACTTGATGAGTAACTTATCAATCTCCTCAGGAACACTATCCTCTATTTTCTTACTCGATTTGTTAGGAATCACAACAAAACACACATCATTCTTTTTCAAATCCTTAACAAACTTTCTTCCTTCCATCAAAAAAACTTTCACAGATGTGAAAACATTACTAACAAGTTCTTCCATCAATGGTAACAAGATTTGTTTCTTTCCATCAACCACAATAGTATACTTATGTAATCTCCCATTATATATAGCATGTCTATCATATTGCCAAGGTCTACCCAACAAAATATGACAACAATCCATAGGCATGATATCACACAACACCTTATCATAGTACTTTCCAATTTTCAAATTCACATAACATTTTCCACTTACCAAGAGTGTATGCTCATCTTTGATCTATGAAATCCGATAGGGTTTCAGATGTTCCAACCTTTTCAATTGCAACTTTGTGACCATTTCCTCAAATGCTAGATTCTCCAAGCTACCATTGTCAATGATCACCTTCCAAACTTTGTCAGAAACTCTACATCTGGTCTTGAACAAACTTTTCCTTACCAAATCTCCCTTTTTTCTATCATTCCATAGTGCTCTCCTTACCATCAAGTTATTTTCTTTCTCAAGTTCATTCGGTGACTCTTCTTGCACCAAAGAATTTGTACTACTACCAACCTTCTTACTTGCATGTGTAAATTCAAAAGATCTATGTCCTTCTTCTCCACAATTGTAACAAGTTCCTTAGAAACTTCCTCTACTATAATCACCTCTATAGTTACTACCTCTACCTCTAGATGAACTTTCACCTTTCCACTCGGTCTTTCCTTTGTCCAGATTTGTCTTTTTAGGTACAGATCTACCATTTTCACCATGAGATCTACCTCTTCCTCTAGGGAATCTACCACCTCTTACTCTTTGCCTTTTCTCATGTCTCTTGTTCAATTTCTCCTAAGCTTTTTATGCAAATTGATAAACTTCTTCAATATTCTCCAATTTGACCAAACTAATTTCCTCTTGGATGGAAACTCTCAAACCATTCAGGTATCTAACAATTATTTCCACATGATCTTCATCATGTCTAGATCTGATATCTAATCTATAGAATTCCTTAGTATATTCTTTTACCAAGCTATCTTTCTACCTTAGACTTTACATTCGCTAAACTAGGTTAATCTAATAGTCACAAGGTAAGAACTTTCCTTTCAATTTGTTCACCATTTTATTCCATTCCTTGATTTTGTCTTTGCCTTTCCTCTTTCTATCCAGCTGTAGATGTTTCCACCATAAGGATACATGACTTTTCAATTTTGTGCTTGCAATCTTCACTTTCTTGTCTTCAGGAATGTTTTCATACTCAAAATATTTTTTCATCTCAGTGATCCAATCTATCAATTCATTAGAATCCAATTTTCCACCATACTCAAGAGGATTGAAATGTGGTGTAGACTTCAGACTTGTCAAATCCTTCAAGAATCTTTCTTCACCTTGATCCATCACCGGTATAGGTTTTGCATCACCTTGTTCCACCTCAACTTCATCATCACTAACATCCTCAAGATGTCTTCCTCTTCTTTGGGTTGTCTCAATGACTTCCAATCTAGCAACAATTTGTCTTAGCATATCTACCAATCCTGGATCCGCATCTTGCCTCCCACAAACCATCTTGACAACCCTCTACAATTTCATGTCAGATCGCAATCTGCTACCCCATAACAATCAACTAGGGCTTCACAAGAAGGAACCGACAAACCTAGATCCACAGACCTAGATCAAGATCTCACCTTGCTCTAATACCACCTAATGCAAGAGCAGAGTCAAAAGGGGCCAAGCACAGGCAAACCCTAGTGATCCAGCCTCCTCAATAACATGTGGAAGAAAACAATAGCACAGTGAGAGAGAGAATGCAGAGTCTTTCATTAATTTTCATCAAATAGGTTCATACATGCCGGGTTGTAAGGCCTTCTTGGTTATGGCTTGATAGTACAATGAATTACATAAGTCCTCAAACATGTGAGGATCTACCCACAATCTCAAATCTAATATCTTCAATCTCCTATCCAAAAACTAACTCTCTAAACTCTAAACAGACAACTACATTTATACAAGAGGCTACCAAACTGAGTTGGCCTTCAGATCCACAATCAACTAAAGGAACAATCAGATCTGGGACCACACACTTCCCAATAATTGATTCCAACATTAAATTTGTGACCCATAATCAATGCACAAGTTGGCCTCAATAGAAACTCAAAATAAACTACTCGGTAAGAAAGGATGACCGACCAATAGACAAGCATCATCGAGCGTCAGAGAAACAACTGACCACCCAGGAGATAATTGACCATCCTCGATAACCAAAAGAAACTAACTAACTACTGACCAACTCATTCAAAGAATGAACTGAGCAACATAGACAAACTCCAAAATGTTTTTTGCAACACAGGATTTCCAAGGACCCGAGATGCTCTTGCATCAATATATTCATGTTTACAATAAAGTTGGTTTGTGCACCAATCAACAAAAGTGTCGGTATCTTATCAATGTTCAACTTGGGGGAAATCAATGTCATATCCTATGGTCTCTAGTATACCTTATATGAGTCATATTTAGTTAGAGTCCTTTGAAGCTACACTCGAATCAGTCAACCAGTCTCCTTACCAAAAAGGATTTTGTAATAAAACACAAACAAACATCAACACAAATTGAAAATAATCTTTTCTTCATTGCTTTTATCTCCTTGTATGCTTACTAATTCGCATTGAGATTTTTGCATATTGTGTCCTTTCAAGCTCTTTGATGATTTCCTTTATAGGATTTAGAGAGTGATGACTGGAGGCATAATCTTTTCTTTTTTTTTTTCTTTGAATGAAAATCTAACAACTTTGGAAAATTTGGATTGAAATGGTGTCCATCTGTAAGAGCCTCCATCACGTATTGGATGGCCATGAGTACCTTCACCATTGATACCCACAAAATTCAAGGAAGGTTGATCTAACTTTGTCTTTTGAGGGAATTCTTACTCCTACTATGAAACACGATCTTACCCAAGGATGTGAATGATAACAGGTCACTACGGGTAATTTACAACAAATTCAGAATAACCTCTTGATTCCTTGATGTGTGTGCTTTGCAAGGTGTATTTAGGTCATCACAATGTTTATTTTTTGATGCTTATACAAATTGCTCTATCAAAATGGACATGAGATTTAGGTCATCTTGGTGTTTGTGCCTTGGTACTTATATCTAATCTAACATCCTAAAAACAAAATCAATATTCATATTTCCATGGTTGTCTAGCTCATGGGCATTGTATTGACTTTGATGCAAAAATCAGTATTCATATGTTCATTGTTTTCTAACTAGTGGATGTTGTATTGATTTATCCAGTTACCTAATAAAATATTTAGTGATGAAAACAACCGACACATGATCAATGACTAAGTCCTAGGTCCTAGGTCTGCATTTCACTTTGCACTTTGCATGATTGCATTTATCTCACGATTTCCAAACCAGCTTAATGCTTAATGATTCTCCAAAACTATGCTAAACATGACACAAGGACTGAGCATTGTATGAAGGTCCCTCCAACAAAACAACAAGTAGAACTCATTTTTGGGATCAAAATCAAAATCTGAGATTGTTTACTTTGTCAAAACTATGATTTAAAATTTTCAGACCTAGGATGGCCGACTGCTTGCATAATCGACCTTCTAATCATCACAGAAATCTACAATTCAACTTAACTAATTATCTCACATCAAATTATCAAAATTTCATCTTGGTCAACCATGGTCAACTCATGGTCAAACCTAGTCAAACTTGGTCTCCAGGACCTCCAAATGATGCAGAACGCATTCTCAGACATGTCTAAGCACTTCTCAAATCAATTAACATGCTCCTAAACCATTTAACGTTGACTTTTCTTGTCAGATTTTGATATTCATCCCAAATGGGGCATGGTATTTCATATTAATCAGATCTGTAAATCAAATTTCTTTCCTCAGTAATCAAGATAACAACCATGTATAGTTACTGATTCATCAAAAGACCTCATCACTTGGGGCACATCACTTGGAGCATATCAGATTCATTGAGATCAATATCAATCTGGTATCCTAATCTATCTTGTAAACTATATCATCTTTTCATAACCATCAGTTTCAGTCACTTCTTCATAATCATAAGGTTTGGAATCAGGCATTTTGATACTTTTTTGTAATCACCGGTTCATTGTTGCTATAGTTGACAACATCTCGATTCTTGGTCAATCATGACCTGAATCATCTTTTTCAAATCTTTCAATCGGTTTTAGTCTCAAAATCGGTTAATCTCTCAAATCAGTTTTAAACATAAAAAATAGATCAAAAATAGATTTGTAGGATTTGAGAGATACAAATCCACAGGATGCCAAGAATACTTGCATGCAAATAACCTGTTACAGGAGAGAAGCAGAAAGAAGCAAAAGGCAGAACTCAGAAGTTACTAAAAAATGAGAGCAAAATTGTGATCCAAGTTAATGCAAAAAAGATTTAAAATGTTCAGCCTATAAAGGTGAACAAAAACCTAAAGCCTAAAAAAGCTAGGTTACACATTATAATTAATAAAGATATTAATTATAATGCACCTAAGAGAAAGCTTAAGTAAACAGAGTAATAAATAACTTAATTAATTAAACCAAAGTGATTTAATTAATAAGTATAAAATATAATTACTCTAACACCCCCCCTTAAGCGAAGCTCAGGTGGTAAGCTAACCTAGCACAGCTATGAAAGTAAGAAATGGGTCCTGGCAACAAGGCCTGATCAGGTACCCAATATAAGGAAATCTCTGTAAACCAAAGAGAGGAGAAAACCCAGTGGGAAAAACTCCTCTCCAAAAAGAGATATAAAAGCAAGCAAAAGACAAGAAATGACTTCAAGAGACTCTCTCAAAGACATAAGTACAATGCATGCTATCAACCCCCCCCATGAGAGAGGGTCAAGGCTCCAAAGCACCCCCAGAATGAAAGAACCCCTAGATCAATGAACAAACCACCATGACGCTAGTACAAAGGAGTGAAAGGTAGTGAGAACTGAAGAGGTAACCGTGAAAGATGAGGTGTTGCTGGAAGGCCGAGCCGATGCTCAAAGGAGTAGACATGAGGATCTTGAAAGAGAATCCCTAGTGTAGGTGGTATGATAGGTGTCCTGACACTATCAAGAGAGAGGAGATGAGTGTCCTTTGTATAATCCTCAACAACTACACTTGGTGGCTCAATAAATGGAGCTGGAGGGTCTGGCAGTGCTAAAGAAAAGTCCTGCTGAAGAGAAGAAACCCCAACAAGATGAGGTGAGGTAGTCATAGAAGTGGTCTCAGAAACAACACAGAGGTTCAAGTGACCCAAATGTCCCACATGATGCTCTCGCGTAAGAGGAGAGCTATGCTCCAATAATGGAGATGGTGGACCAAAGTGTGAGAAGGTGTAGAGACGGGTGGAATGATCAACTATCCCTATAGCAACAATGCCACCTGTCTCACTATCCCAGATGAAGATTGAATCTGGCGTGAACTCAAGTGTCTTCCTGGACCCACTGAGTGTAATCTGATAAATCAAGATAAGGTTTGTAGATAGAGATGGAACATACAATACATCATTGAATGTGCCATCCTGAATGCTGACAGAACCTTTCTCGCAGACTATCATGATAGTGTTATTCCCCATGACAATGTGAGGAATAGGAGAAGCCTCACAAGAAGAGAAGATCTCCAAAGAAGATGCCATATGGTGAGAAGCACCAAAATCTAGTATCCAAGGGACCTGTGAAGGGGATGCAATGAAAGCCCATAATGCATGACCCTGTCCAAAATCCTATCCAGATGTCGAAGATGAGGTAGAAGACTAAAAAGTAGACCCCTATGAGGTGGAAGAGGATGGAGAGGAAATAGTGCTCTTCTGAAGGAGAGCTTGCAAATCTGCAATCTATTTCTCATAGCCATCAAATCTCTTCTAAAAATAATGTGACTCATCATGAGGTCCCTTCTGACAATAGGAACATGTAGGGCTCTCAGTCTTATGTTTCTCCTTCTTAGAAGAAGATGGTGGGCTAGTAGAGTGCTAAGAAGAGGAATCAAATGTCTACTTTGGCTTCTGCTTCTGTGTATCCTGAGGTGCCTTGGCAAGCAATACTTGTGACTGTGAACTTGTAAGTGAATCCATCTGATTGAGCTTGGACTACTCATGATTCAACCTATCACAAAAGGTCTCAAAAGAGGGCATAACATGTCGTGCACCCAATGCATCCATAGTGGAGTAGAAGGCAGAAGTGAAAATATGATAAGGGCCACAGAGCTTTGAGAGTATCAGAAAGATACACTCATCATCTGGCTTCATCTTTCCAGTAACCTATAAAATTGATCGAAGGGACTTGAACTTCGTGAAGAAATCCTCAATGCTAGTGAATGACTCAGGTACCAAGGAGGTGAACTTTGCATCTATCTGGAGAACCCTGAATTGATTCATTGTGCCAAAAAAGGTGGAAAACTTGTTCCACATATCCCTGGGTGTGGTCAAACCATCCAGATGGAACAAAAACCCATCTGAAATGTTCATAGCAATGAGGCCCATTGCCTCATCCATCCTGTTTCACTGCATAAGAGCCTCATAAGGCCGTTGTAGAACTGGCTAAGCCGCATCGAGGCATGACCATAACCCTTTTTCCATAAGCAATATGGTCATCTTTCCTTTCCAAGTGTGATAGTTGTGAGGTGTAAGGCAGGTGACAGAAGAGTCTACCATTGAGAGAAAGAAGACAAAAGTAGAAGGGTCTTTCTGAAGTAAATTACAAAAAGTAAAGAGCACCCCCCCCACAAAGTATAATACTATCTCCCGTACACTTCAAATAAGTATGTAAGAACACAAAAAAAGAAAAAAATGAAAAAAACCTAATTTTTAGATGCCTCCACTTTGACACCAAAAATAGCTGATCAAATGGAAAAATTTGAAAATAAAACCAGCATGGTTGGATTTTTCTCAAAAAGAGTTTTCCAACAATATATCACACTTCGATTTTCAAAAAAATGCCCTTGCAGCACCAAAAACTATCCACGACATAGTCAAAACACCTGCATAGGAGAAAATCCATCTTCTTACCTTCTGCACTCAAATCTCAGCATCTCATGCCTCGATAATTGTGCCAGGTTCATACAACATTGGTTCCAAAAAAAATTGCCATAGCTTGTTCCGGTGCCCAAAGGTGGTCAAATTTTATATCAAAATTTGTTTGAACAATCATCTAAATCCATTGGTGAGGTTAGTTGGAGCCAAAAATGGCTCCAATAAAAAAATCTTCAAAAAACTTGAAACCCTTAACCTCAAAACCTGCTTCAAAAACACCAGAACAGGCACCAGTAGGGGAGCTCTGATACCATGTAGGATTTGAGAGATACAAATCCACAGAATGCCAAGAATATCTACATGCAAATAACCTGTTATAGGAGAGAAGTAGAAAGAAGCAAAAGGTAGAACTTAGAAGTTACTAAAAAATGAGAGCAAAATTGTGATCCAAGTTAATGAAAAAAAAATTTAAAAGGTTCAACCTATAAAGGTGAACAAAAACCTAAAGCCTAAAAAAGCTAGGTTACACATTATAATTAATAAAGATATTAATTATAATGCACCTAAGAGAAAGCTTAAGTAAACAGAGTAATAAATAACCTAATTAATTAAACCGAAGTGATTTAATTAATAAGTGTAAAATATAATTACTCTAACAGTTTGGAATCAGGCATTTTGATACTTTTTCGTAATCACTGATTCATTGTTGCTATAGTTGACATCATCTTGATTCTTGGTCAATCATGTCCTAAATCATCTTTTTCAAATCTTTCAATCAGTTTCTATCTCAGAATCGATTAATCTCTCAAATCAGTTTCAAAAATGAAAAATAGATTAATCTTTGAACCACTACGTTTCGCACAATGATTCAAAGAGGGGTAAAATGTAATACCCCAAAAATGGGCTAGGTTCATTAACCTCCTACATCATCAAATCGAGTGAAATTGACATCAAAGTACTAACCTAAGGCACATCTGCACATCAGTCATCGAAATCCTAATTGATTTTATCTTAAATCTGCATTGGGGAATATTCCTTGAATATTCTTAATTATCCTAATTATCTTTAATTAAGTATTATTTGGTGATAAATCACATTTATCCTAGAAGTTGATTAATTGAATATGCTCAATATTTAATTAATTAATTTAATTCTACCACTTAATCATTTAATTAGATTTAATTATATTTATTCCTAAGTTACATTATTTAATTTTGACAATAAATCAAAATCCTATTGAATAATTGATTAAATTCTTCTTTAATTAATTAATGCTAGTTGTCAATATTTAATGATATAGTTTTTTAATATCAGTTTGATTTAATAATTGATTAACCCATAAATCAATTGTTTTAATTAAAAATCAGTTAAGTTGAGCATAAATTGCTTTAATTATTAAATTAATTCATATTAAATCATGCACAATCAGAAAAGTAGTCAACTTTAAATCAATTATCAATTTCAATTTGTTAACTTTCTAAACTCAACATGTGATTGTGAGTTGAAAAAGTGATCTAAGCTCTATTTTGAGTCAAAAAGTACTTTTGCATGATTTTATGAGTTGATCTATTTCTAATTTGTTGTTAACTCAAAAATCAACCTGAGTTTATCAAGAGTGATTTATGGCTTTTCTCAATGCATCCTCAAGCCCTAGATTTCTATAAAATCAAGGCCCAACTCTTCACAAAACATCCCTCTAATTTGCACAACTACTCTAGCAAATTTGCATCTGAAGAATCAAGTTCTTGCGAATAGGCAATTTGTGAGATTTTGTTATCATTTCATTTCTTTGCATCCATTTTTCATATCAATTCATAGCATTGTTAGATAAATGTGCATATCAATTTCATTCATCTACATTAGATTCATATCAGTTTTCATCATAATTGCATCAAAAATCCAAAAAAAAAGATTAACCTGCACTCATTATCATTTACATTCAAATCCTTTGTTTAGGTGTTGTATTGTCATTGATCCCGGTCTAATCTGAGAATACATACTCGCATCTTCTACAAGGTAGTAAATCACCTAGTTAGCTTAGATTAATTTATCTATAGATTTCTTGATTTTCTAACCTCTAATGTTTTACTGAAGTGTTGTGTCTGTGGCTAGGTACAAAATCTACACACACAGTAATTAATCTTTTGAATCAATACAATTCTCTGTAGTTTGGACGTAACCACAATTTGTGTTGAACCAGGATAAATTTGGTTTTTTTGTATTTTTTAATTACATTATATATCTGTCATTTATTTCTTGCTTTCAAATCCCTTTCAATTGGTATTAGAGCACAGGTTGTGCAGATTGGAAATCTGAGTTGAATTTTTGGAAAGATGGATGACATGAAAGTAGAGAAATTCATAGGCAAGAACTTCAACCTATGGAAACTGCAGATGTGTTCCTTGTTGATCAAGCAAGATTTTGCAATCATAATCGATGGAAAATCTAGCAAACTAGTAGTGATGTCGGATGAAGATAGGAAGAAGATTTATGATAAAGCAATGGCATCAATCTTTCTTTCGCTATCACAAAATGTCTTGTTCAATGTATTCAATGAAAAGACAACAAAAATAGTTTGGGAAAAACTTCAGAGCATGTATAAGATGGCATCGACTGCAAATAAAATCTTCATTATGAAGAAACTCTACAAGATAAAAATGAAGGAAGGGACGGTGATGTCAAATCATGTAAATGATTTGAACACTTTATTATGTCAAGCAACCTCAGTTGGTATGACACAAGATGACAAAGCCAAAGCCATCATCTTGTTATGTTCTTCAACCGATAGTTGGGATCCTGTAGTTACAACTATTAGCACTTCTAATTCCACAAAGAAGAAGCTGGTCTATGATGAAGTGGTTGCTACTTTGCTTAGTGAAGATATGAGAAGAAGTAACAAAGACACCCCATTCGGTGATGCTCTTACCATGGTGAACACTGAAAGAAGGGGAATAAGCCATCATAGAAGTAATAATTATTATTATTACAATCAAAGAAAATCAAGATCACCCAATCGATCAAAGTCAAGGGGTAGAAATGGAGAGTGCTGGTTTTGTGGCAAACCTGGCCACTCAAAATGAGCTTGTAGGTCTTACAAGAAAGCACAAGAAAAAGTGAGGAATAGTGAAGCTAATACAGCCTATGAGGTAGATGGAGCTTCTCTAATTCTTTCTACAAGCAACTCAAAATCAGATTCTTGGGTGATAGATTCCAGAGCCTCCTTCCATGCCACTTCATGTATGGATTTCTTTACAAATTATCAAGAGGGCTAATATGGAGAAGTATTTTTGGGTGACAACAAAGCATGTAAAATCATTGGGAAAGGTGATATTTCCTTGCATCTAGAAGGTAGAGAAAAATTACTACTCAAGGATGTTAGACATGTTCCTCAATTAAAGAGGAATCTAATTTTAGTTAGACAATTATATATCCAAGGATTTAAAATAGAACTCACTGATACATGGAAAATAGTCAAAGGATCATTAGCTATTGCAAAAGAAGAGAAGACTGGTAGCCTCTATATTGTGAAACCAATCAATGAGGTGGGAGATGCTATGATAGTTGTAGGTAGCGATGCATCACTTTGGCATCAAAGATTAGGCCACATGAGCAAGAAAGGACTAGAGGTAATGCTCAAGAGGGATCAACTACCAGGTCTCCAATTAGAAAACTTGGGGTTTTGTGAACATTGTCTCTATGGAAAGAAAAAGCGGGTCAGCTTCTTGAAAGATAGGCATGACATGAAGGAAAAACCATTGGAACTTTTGCACTCAGATGTCTTTGGTCCTATTGAGGTAATCTCCTTAGGAGGTCCTACTGAGGTAATCTCCTTAGGAGGTGCTAAATAGTTCAGAAGTTTTTTCTAAATTTAAAGTTTTCAAAGCTCTTGTTGAAAACCAAAGAGGCTACAAGATTAAATACTTGAAAATAGATAATGGAGGGGAGTTTTGTTCACTATAATTTGATAATTATTATGTAGATAATGGTATTTGTAGGGTGAAAGTTGTCCCCTACACCCCTCAAGAAAATGGGGCAAAAAAAAGGCTTAATAGGAGAATAGTTGAGAAATCTCGATGTATGATTTCTAATGTAGGTTTGGGAAAAGAGTTTGGGGATGAAGCTTGCAATACATCAGTGTATTTGATAAATCAAAGTCCTTCATGAAGGCTGAAATTTGAAATTCTGGAAGAGGAATGGAAAGGAAGAAGAGTGTCATACTCTCATCTTAAAGTCTTTGGCTATCAGGATTTTGTACATGTCCCTAAGGAGAAGAAAAGAAAATTGGATCCTAAATCACAGCCTTGCATATTCATTGGATATGGAGAAGAATAGTCCGACTTCATACTTTGGAGTTTATCTGATAAGAAAATCATAAGGAGCAGGGATGTAGTCTTTAATGAGAATATTTTTCCTCATTCTAAAGATGAAACTCCTATGAGAGAATACATTCCCCTATTTGAAATGATGGACAATGGAAATAAAAATTATCCCATCTACTCACATCCCACATCAAATTCTCCCATCTTTGTTCTATCTACTATGCCTTAGCAATCACAAAGTTCAGCATCAGGAAGCTTGGTGAATGAAAATTTTCACGATTGGAATCCATACAGTGGAAATCAAATTTCCTCCCCATATGGCTTTGACTCCACCGAAGCTTATTTCACTACATCCACTGCTCACGACATGGAGAATAAAAATCATCGGGATGAAGACTCATCCCCTGCTCTCTATCAAGTCCCTCACAACAACCTCCAGCCATCTCACGACAGTCTCCAGCTACCACACAACAGTTATGAAGTTACTCATGAAAGGCAAGAAAAAAAAAGACAATACCCAACCCACCTCACCTAGTGGACAATCCCTATTGTGAACATTCACGATGGTCTCAACACATCTCATCAAAGTCTTCATAGAGAGCATGATCCATAGGCACTTGGCTCTGCTAGTAGGGAGCACACTCACGACTCCAAATAGAACACTGATGACAGAGAGAAGTATAATAAAACATGACATGGAGACACTGTTCTTGGATTCCCACATGATTTTGACTCTACCACTGGGGAAGACATTCACGATAGTTCTTAGTAGTCTCTCAATAGTCCCCATCAACTCCACAATAGCCAAAATACTCTCGGCAGTCTCAGGGATCCCACGTGAGAATTCTGTGAGCAGAACACAGAGCCTCAAGTAGCTTGCCATTTGAATCCAAGACACCACAACTTTGCATCCTCTGAGATTGAAAATAATCTTGGATAGGGAATAGAGAATTTCTATGGACATTCACAGAATCTAGAGAGTAATAAGTACAATGAACTAGAGAAGCAAAAATTTAAACAGGGAAGTAAACATTCAAGAGATACAAACTCTGGCTCTCCATTTGAGCTATTTCAAGATCAAACAGAAGGTATCGAACCTCAATTAAGAAGATCCACCAGAAAAAAGAAAATGCTAGCTAAATAATCTGATTATGATTTATTGTTTGCTGAAGAAGCAAAGCCTTCAATTCTTGTCTCACAATTTTCAGAACCTTCCACATTTAAAACTGCTTTCAAAGATGTTAACAGTGATAAATGGAAAACAAAAATACATGAGGAGATGGACTCTTTACTCAATAAATCAAACATGGGACTTGGTCTTTCTTCTGCCAGATCGAAGACTACTTAGGAACAAGTGGGTATACTGATTAAAAGAAGAAGATGAAGGAAGAATATGATTCAAGGCCAGATTGGTGGTAAAGGGGTTTGATTAATAAAAGGGCATAGACTTTAATGAGATCTTCTCACCAGTTGTCAAAATGACAACTATCTAAACAATCTTAGGATTAGCAACAACTTGGGATCTTGAGTTGGAATAGCTCAATGTGAAGACCGTATTCCTACATGGTGATGTAGAAGAAGAGTTATATATGGAACATCCTCAAGGATTCCTCAAGAAGGGACAAGAGTGCCTTTATTGAAAGCTAAATCAGAGTTTTTATGGCCTCAAGAAAGCTCCAAGACAATGGTATATAAAATTTGATCACTTCATGGCTGAAAATAATTTCACAAGATGTGAATCAGACCCATGTGTCTAGTTCAAGAGACTTTGTAATGGTGAATTTGTCATTCTCCTTCTTTATGTTGATGACATGTTAGTGGCTGGCACAAACAAAAGAATAGTTAATGAGTTAAAGGAGAAATTGGCAAGAAAGTTTGACATGAAGGACTTAGGGGCAGCCAAGAAGATTCTTGGCATGACGATCACAAGAAACAGGAAGAGGAAGGAAATTACATTATCTCAAAAACAATACGTTGATAAAGTTGCTGAGAGGTTTAGCATGGCTGATGCTAAAGTTTCTCCTCTTCCTCTTGTTGGTCACTTCTGCTTAACTTCTGAATTGTGTCCAAAAACAAAAGAAGAAAAGGACTTCATGGAGATGATTCATTATAAGTCAGTAGTTAGAAGCATTATGTATGCAATGGTTTCTACTCACCCTGACATTGCTCATGCGGTGGGAGTTGTGAGAAGATTCATGATCAATCCTGGGAAGGCTCATTGGGAAGAAATAAAGTGGATACTAAAGTATCTAAAAGGAACTTCAGATTATGCATTATGCTTTGGAGGAAATAAGGTTCATCTACAAGGTTACACTAATTCTAATCATGCCAGAGACTTGGATAAATGAAGGTCTACCACTGGATATACCTTCATGTTTGCTGGAGCTGCCATCAGTTGGGCTTCAAGGTTGTAGCATTGCATTGCTCTTTCTTCAGCTAAGGCCGAATAATTGGCTCTTTCTGAAGGTGCAAGGGAAATTATTTGGCTTTAGCAATTGCTTGGTGACTTGAAAGTACATCAAAATGAGTATAAATTGTTTTGTGAAAGATAGTGCTATATTCATGGCTCATAATCACTCATCACAACATCACTCTAAACATGTTGATGCACATGCTCACTTCGTTCATCATGCAATTGAAGAAGGAAAGCTAGAAGTTGTTAATATTGATACTAAGATCAATCCAAAAGATATATTCACAAAGTTTGTCACCAAAGAGAAGTTTGAATGTGCAAGGAATTCTCTTGGCCTTGTGAAGAAAATATACGTCATCACTTCAGCAGGGTATTGGGTGATAAGTTGCAGCATGGTTGTTCTTTAGGTGGGAGTTTGTTGAGGAATGAAGGCCAATAGTCATTATGTTTTATTTTCCCTTTTATTATGACTCTTCATTCCAAAGACTCTTCATTTATGTAATCATCCTGGAGCCTTTATATTTTCTGCTCCTGCTCATTTTAATTAATCTTTTGAATCAATACAATACTTCATAGTCTAGACGTAGCCACAATTTGTTGTGAAGCAGGATAAATCTGGTGTTTGTGTATTTTTTAATTACATTATATATCTATTGTTTATTACTCACTTTCAAATCCCTTTCATTGAAGACATTATCTATTACATTTATAATTGTTTATTTAGGTTCCATAGCACTAGCATATACACAAAAAGAATATGTATTAAAAAAAAATGGACACTACATATATATAAAAATACCTGTTAAAAAAAAAAAGGCCACTAAGGACAATTGCACAGGTCTCCAAAAACAACATTACCCAACTCTTTCTCTCAAGCCAAAGACTTAGTGTGTTCAATTGCCTAGACTAGTAGTCAATTCTATGTTGAGTATATATGTCAGGCCCTCCTGCAGTTTGAATGAATTAAGAATAGAAGATAGGAACTGATTTAACACTTCACCTACTCAAAAACACAAACCAATGAAATAATCCACATTAGGCCAAGAGAGGTTGACGCATTCAATATGAGAATACTTACACAAAATGAAGCCAAACCATGCCAGACAATTTCAATGAGAAGTTGACTATTGGCCCTTCTAGTTTTTTATTTTATAGTTGCCTGACAATGACACATTCAAAATGCACTTATGAGAAAAGACCTAAAATGAATGAAATTGATTAAATAATGAAGTTATGTTAGTTTGAGCTTCACTTGGTTTTGAGAATACTTTAATATTCTCTACTTAACAAGGCAAACCATGTGAAGGTGGAAGCTCATCTGGCCTCACCCCCCCTCCCCATAACATCAATCTAAATTCCCCATTAACATCTAATTACACACTTCATTCATCCATTTATGAACTTTAACATTCAATCAATACAATCACATAACATCCATTAATATGATATAACATTAATTAATACACAATATTAATCAAGAATTCATTAACACATAACAATATTCATTAACATGACATATAATATAATTAACTGATGACAATATCCCAAAAATCCCTAATATAATAAATATGGTGAAGAAAAAACTAAAGAAGAGTCAATGCAAAAATTATTACTATTTTGCATGATGCTACTACTGGCCTCATGGCGATGTCCATGACCAGGTAATTGAGCAAGAAAAAAATCCTGTAACAAGAACACATACTTATTTTAGTTCACGTCATAAAAGAGTATAAAATATAAACCTTTATTGAACTTTTGTTATAATTAAAGATTCATTACTGCTTACTTCAAAATGATGTGCTCATGCCATCAATTCATCTATCCTCTTCAACATCTCCATGGTTGGATTTGCATCTTCCAAAATAGTAATAATTTCTACATTACTCTTTTTAGTTTTTTCTTCACCGTATTTAATATATTAGGGATTTTTGGGATATCCTCATCTATATCTACAACTATTGCCTCTATTGTTGTAGGTTCTTTTATCCTATCTGATATTTATCTTTAGGTGTCCACACTCATTATGTTGCTTGTTGCTAGCGGGTCACAGTCAATGATTGGGAGAACCCTATTTTGGCACCAATCATGTAGTACAAGCACTAGAATTGAGTTTTTTGGCACGGGATGGGAAATTTTTGTATATCAACATGTGATAGAGTTTGGGGATTTTTTAGTATTTAAATACATCTGTGGGATATACAAAAATTTCCCAAACTCTATCACATGTTGATATACAAAAATTTCCCAACCCATGCCAAAAAACTCAATTCCAATGCTTGTACTACATGACTGGTGCCAAAACATGGCTCTCCAAAAACTCCTTTGTTGCTTCAACTTCTTCTCCACCATATAATGATGGTGTGAGACATCTTTCCACCAGGATACCCTATCTGAATACACCTCTCCCACCAGAATGGAATCCCTTTGTAATCCCTTTATTAAATTATTGAGCTTCTCTTTGCTTCGAGAATAGTTTAACATTCTCTACTTAGCAGGGCCAACCACGTGAAGGTGGAAGCTCATCTAGCCCCTCATAGAAGCCTCTTATGACCTTTTAAGACATTTTAAGACCTATAAGATGTATTCTTAGGGATTGTAAATGGCTATAAATGATCATAAGGGGTCCTAGTACACAACAACTCAGAAACATAATTGTAGGCATCATGGTCACATTTTTTTGTAGATAATGTAATTGAGTGGTATACCTAGACGATGGATAGAAACTTCTGCACCTCTGGTTCCAAGTTGTTCTACATCTTGCAATGTCAACTTGGAATCAAAGGAGCAAAGGTTGCACTCCATCCTCATTAATATACAACTCAATTATCTTGTCTCCAAAAAAATGTGACCATGATGCCTACAATTATGTTTGTCAGCTATTGTGAAATATTTTGCAGTCTGGCCTTTGTTGCCTTTGATGTGTCCTGCCACCTATGAAAAGTTTGAAATATGTTACATGATATAGATATAAAGATCACTAATTAGTTCATTATTGCATTCTACTAGTAGTTAATAATATTGTTGGTGTAATTCCTCTTTAAGTATACCCTTTCTCCTTTGCATCCAAAATGAACTCATTCTAATCCCTCACTGGAATAAAGGGAGGATGCTCGTACTTTGGGTTTTGGATGAGACTCCTTCTATATGAGTCCCTCATAGTCTTAAGATGTTTGGCAGCTTTTTCAAAAAATTTCTAAAAAAATTTTTTGCTAATAATTTTTGTATTGAATCTTTTTAGCTTTTTCTTCAACATATTTATTAGATTAGGGATTTCTGGGATATCCTCATTTGTATCTATAGCTATTGCCTCTATTGTTGCAAGTTCTTTTTGTTGGATATTTTCCAGAAGGCCAGTACTAACTATATGTTTTTCATTGATAACAACATATGGAAAGTAGCATGCATGAAAGTCTTATGAAGTAAGATTTCAATATATGTAGCATGGACATGATATCAGCATGATATCATGGGCACAGAGGTTAACTATTAGTACAGATAGTTATATAGAAACTTATGTCAATAGTGTTCTGTATATGGTTGTTTGTATAGTTATCATGTAGCCTTGCACGCTTGGATATATGTTGAAGACATGTAAGTGATGTTTTAGCTATGGACACATAGCCAGATATTTAGTAGAAGTGAAGTTATGGAGTTGTTATTCGCTAGTAGTAGTTTCCTATGTTTATTTAGAAGAGCCGACAAAGATTTTATTGGTTCTTGAGTTGCGCCTATCTTTTGGGTATGCACCCTAGGAGTTAAGCTTAGAGAAGAGTTATTGATGCTTTGTTAAGAGTGCATGAAGTAATTCAACTTGAGGAGAAAGATACAATTTTTTTGGTAGAGCCAACAGTGTGTAGCGTACATCTACAATTATCTTATTGGATAGGTCTGAGAATGTGTTGCATGCATAGTAGAGATGACATAATGTTTATATAAGTTTGTTATGATTTCTCTAATATGATTTCAAGGTGGTTCCAATAGGCTGACTTGATTATATCATTTAGAGGAAAGATATTTATAGGTAGTCATTTGTGATTGCTGGAGTGTGGTTAATGGTTGATGAAGAAGAGCAGAGAAGAGTGTGCAAAGTGTAGAACCATTAGAGGAAGGTCTATATGACCAAGTAAAGTATTTCTGCTATACATTGGAATTGATCTAGATAGAAGGTCAAAGCGTAGTTCCCCAAGATCCAAATATAGTGTGTATCTATTATTCAAAAGGTTGTAACCCTCGCCCATTTGAGCAGTGAGCTCTCAGACAGTGTGTCCTCTCCCCTAACAGGGACAATTGTAAAAGAATCCTAATAGGGTCTGACCCTTGACCAGGTCTACTATACTTAATATATTGTAAAGAAACTCCTAACAGGATTAAGGATCTTCGAACAAGGATCATTATACACTAGTACAGAATATTAGTGGTTATCAAGTCCCACTGAGATTTTACCTATTTGGGTTTCCCCGTAACCAAAATATTATTGTTGTGATTATGTTCTTTCATTATGTTTATGCTTTATGTTTAAGTATACTTAATTGGATAAAGAATTGAATCTTGTAGATAATTGATTCACCCCCCCCCCCCTCTCAGTTATCTCTTGGGACTATTCCTAACAATTGGAATCAGAGCCAAGTACAATAGAGAGAAAGTCTAATAGCTTGAGGTTGATCAGATGGCATACTTTAGGAAAGAAATTCCTAAGTTTGATGGAGAGAATTATCTTGATTGGAAGAACAAGATGGTGACTCATTTGCAGTGCCTTGGATTTGAAGTTTTTGATGTAACTATCCAAGCAACCAAGATTCCTACCCTAGAAGATCTTGGGAAGGATGATGCTACTCATAGGAAAAAGGAATTGTTTCATTAGAATGCTATAGCTAAAGAAGCCCTTATCAGTGCCCTATCTGATAATGAATTTTCAAAGATAAAAAAATTAGACACTGCCCATAAGATATGGAAGCACCTAGAAGACATATTTGAAGGTGAAAAACAAGAAAAAGATGCGCGTAGAAAAACATGGAAGAAAAGATACAATGCATTAGAAATACTACCTAAAGAAAACATCAGAGCTTATAATCAAAGGATCAATGAAGCAGTCACTGGAATCAAGACCAATGGTGGAGAGATTTCACAAGAAGACATCATGGACAAGTTGATGACTACTCTCACTCCAGAATATGAAAACAAGATTAAGATCCTTGATGATACCATGCAACTTACATCTAATTTCAAGAGAGAGACCTTGATCAGCAAAATTTCAACTTTTGAGATTTCAAGATTGAAGACAGAACCAAAAAGTGAGACAGCCTTCAAAGCAACAGTTCATGGAAACACTTCTATTAATTTTGATGATGATGATGAAGAGAGAACGTTAGATGATTTTATTGCTATGATTGCTAAGAGAGAAAAGAAAGGAAAAGTAAAATATGAAGGTCGATTACCATTCAAGAGCTTTTCATGTAATAAGATTGGTCACTTTGAATCCAAGTGTCCTACTAGAGCTAGAAAGTTCAAAAAGGATTACAAGCCTAAGTACTCTAAGGAATGTTACTTTACGGAAGATAGAGTTTTAGGTGAAGAATAAGGTGAAGAAGAAATTGGATTCATTTCTATAACTAATCATAAAGATGATAAAGAGGAACAAGAACTAGCATTGATTTCCCAAGCAGATATAAGGATAGACTGGATTATAGATAGTGGTTGTTCAGATCAAATGATAGGTGATAAAGGTAGATTTGTTCACCTAGACAAATACAATGGTGGCATGGTTAGATTTGGAGACAACACTCCTAAACCCATAGTTGGTAGATGAGCCATCACCTTGGATGGAAAGAACAGTACTGATGATGTTCTCTATGTTGATGGTTTGAAACATAACCTTCTTAGTGTTGGATAGTTACTTGGAAAAGGCTATCGGTTGGAGTTCAAAGATGACAAATGCATCATTAACAAAAAAGATGCTGTTATGATTGCATCAGGCTCAAAGACAAGAGGTAATGTTTCTCAACTCAATTCAAAAGAATGTTGTTTTGTTGCTAAATTTGATGATAGTTGGTTGTGGCATAAAAGACAATGTCATATCAATTTTGATAACATAGTAAAGATAAGAAATGTTAAGGTAGTAAGAGATCTACCTAGTAGAGAAAAGCTAGTTGATACTATATGAAGGGAGTGTGTGATGGGAAAGCATGTGAGGAATTCATTTAGAAGAAAGCATAATTCAGTAGAGAACAATTTGGATCTGATTCATACAGACCTATGTGGTCCAACTCAAAAAAGATCATACTATTGTGAAAGGAATTTCATTTTGTTTTTTGATGATTGTACTAGGATGATGTGGGTTGCATTCTTGAAAGATAAGTTAGAAGCTTTTGAGAAGTTCAAAATATTCAAATCTAAGGTTGAGAATGAGTTTGGACTAAAGATAAAATGTTTGAGATCGGATAGAGGAGGAGAATTCACCTTTGACAAATTCTATGAGTACTATGAAGAACATGGCATTAAGAGATAGTTAAGTGCACCTAGAACCCCTTAGTAGAATGGGATTGCAGAGAGAAGGAATAGGATCATTCTTGATATAGTGTGCACCATCATGATTGAAGGAAAAGTTGCACACACCTATTGGAGAGATGTGGTAAATACAATAGTCTACACCTTCAATAGAATTCAAATAAGGTATGGCACTAACAAAACACCATATGAGCTATGGTTTGGTAATGTTCCCACAATAAAATACTTCAGAATCTTTGGAAGCAAGTGCTACATCAAGAGGGATGAAGCAGTAGGCAAGTTTGATGCAAGAAGTGAAGAAGGCATTTTCCTTGGTTACTCTACTAAAAGTAAAGCTTATAGATGTTTCAATTTAAGATTGAAAAAGATCATTTAAAGTGCTCATGTAAAGATTGATGAAAAGTTCATGGTTCAAGAAACATATCATGATTACTCACCCATGATTGAAGAAGGACCCAAACCCTCTTCTAGTGAGATAGTTATTGAAGAAATGTTTGATAGCATTGATGTGTTATTCAATGACCCTGAGACTAGTGAACCAGAAAATCCAAAGGATGATGAGTTAGCATCACCTAAGGTTCCAAAGTTTACATCTAGAAACCATTCAAAGAAAGACATCAGTGGAGATCAGAGCGTAAAAGTTCTAACAAGATAACAAGAAAAGAACTGAGCTAATAGTGAGGTGGTATGTTTACTATCTCAGATTGAAACTTTAAGTGTTGAAGATGCTTGTAATGATTTAGATTGGCATGATGCTATGAAAGAAGAACTTGATCATATTATTAAGAATGACACTTGGGAATTGGTCCCAAGACCTAGTGATAAGAATGTGATTGGAAAAAGAGTGGATATTTAGAAACAAGATGAATGAAGATGGTACAGTAGTAAGAAACAAAGAAATATTAGTATGTAAAGGTTATGCACAAAGAGAAGGCATTGATTATTCAAATACTTTTGCACCTATGAGTAGATAAGAAGCTATTAAGTTGTTTCTAGCTTATCCTAAAGTCAAAAACTTCAAATTTTATCAGATGGATGTCAACCCAACATTCCTAAATGGAGATTTGAAAGAAGAAGTATACATTGAGCAGCTAGAAGGATTCACCTTATTAGAATTGATATGGTATGTCAATTGAAGAAAGCCCTCTATGGACTTAAGCAAGCCCCTAGAGCATGGTATGAAAGACTAGATATTTCCAATGTAGTTGGCATAGTTGGAAGATTTGCAGTAGAGCCCAAACAAAGTCACCTCATGGCATTAAAACGGATATTTAGATATTTGTAAGGCACCATAGACTATGGTCTATGGTATCCTAACTCATAAAATGTTGAGTTTCATGTGTACACAGATGCAGATTGGGCAGGATGCATTGATGATAGAAAGAGTACATCAAGTGGAACAATGTGTCTTGGTGATAGACTTGTCACTTGGACAAGCAAGAAACAAAATTGTATTTCTCAATCAATAGCAGAATATGTTGTAGCAGCCTTAAATTGTTCTACAATTGTTTGGATCAACCATATGATAAAAGATTTTGGAATTTACATTGATTATCCTATTGTTATTCACAATGATAACACTAGCACTATCAATATGTCGAAGAACCCTATGATGCATGCAAAGACAAAGCACATTGAGATCAAGTATCACTTCCTCAGAGAGAAAGTGGCAAAAAAATAAGTTAAGTTGGACTATGTGAGTGCCAAAGATCAATTAGCAGACATATTTAAAAAGCCCTTGCCAAAGGATACTTTTGAGTATCTCAGGGAGAAGTTGGGAGTAATTCCCTTCCTTGATTCTTCTTAGAAGAAGAAGGAAAGGCACCAGTCCTCAAGGACTGATGGAAGGTTGACTACTCTACCTCAGGAGTAGTACTGGTGCTTAAAATGAATGGCACCCTTTTCCATTGATGTCAAAGGGGGAGTAATATAGAGTCATGAAAAACATAAGTAAAAGAGAGGAGTAATATACTAAGGGGGAGCAGTATTCAGTTATGATAGCAATGCAGTTGAGAAAATAGAGAATGTTGAATAATATTGAAGAAGATGGAGGATTCATCTTTGGGGGAGTTTTGTTGAGGAAATGGAGAATGTTATAAAAAGAATGTTCATTTTGGTTGGTGGTGGTTTTTCATTCCACATGTTTCCATCAATGCCAAACGGGAAGATTGTTGGAGATTTTGCAGTAGGCTAGTACTGACTGTATATTTGTCATTGATGACAACATATGGAAAGTAGCATGTGTGGAAGTCTTATAAAGTAAACTTTTAGTATATGTAGCATGGACATGGTATCAACATGATATCATGGGTGTAGAGGTTAACTGTTGTTATACAGCTGAACGTGGACCTCTAATCCAGCTGTAAACACAACATAGTCATTTCTCAATCATTGAATCATGAAATAGAGTATGAATTACCCATTTTCATGATTCTATAGATTCAACCTATTGCCTTCTAATTAACCAGGGTGTTTGAATTACTCTCAGAACGAGAACCAACAACCATAAGACCAAGCTAATACGAAGTATTTTTTTAAAAGCTTGAAAGATAAACAAATTTGCAATTTAAAGTAGAATGAAGTGCAATTTAATCTAAGTATGGAGATATGATCTTTAAGCTAAGAATTGAAGTGCAGATTTTAATCTAAAATCTTGAAGGAAATATGCAAATTAAACTAAGAACAATGAGCAAATTATACTACTAATGAAGATGCAATTACACTAAAATGAGAAATGAGCTAATTATGCAATGAAAGCTTGAAAATATGTGAATTGAGACTAAAATTGGCTATAGTTTAGTTACTCTCAAATTGCTCTCCTTTTGAATGAAGGAAGAAGGTTCATTAAATAGACAAGCCCGGGGAGAGAATGAAGAGATTCTTGATTTGAAACGGTTGACTCTTCATTCTCAATTGAGACAACTATTGAAAGATTTATTTAATTAAGAGAATGAATTATTGCCACATATGGGTGACCTTTCAAGTAATTTGAATTATTAAATTCAAGTAAAGAGGTGTCCATTCAAATAACTAAATAATATTAATTCATTTCATGTGTATTAGCTAAAGGGGGTGGATTTTTTAATTTAATTTAAAGCACTTAGGACTTTAGAATTAAATTAATTTATCATAAGGATATTTTAGCTAATAAAGTCAAAGACTATAGGAATTAATTATATTGTGAGATTAATGCAATTTAGGGTTTTTTACAATTGACATCTAGTCAAATAAAGTCAGGTAGGAGAGAGAAAATCTCCTAGCAAAGTAGGACTTTAACGATGTAAAATTGAAGAAAATTTACCAAAATTGATTGAAATTATAGGTGCAATTTTGGGGTATTACATTTTCCCCTCTTTGATTAATGTGTGAACAACGCGTTGATTCAAAGAATAGTCTGATGCGATGGATGAGCGAAGATTTCAGAAGTCTAGGTTAGATTGCCAAGACACCGATCAGATTGAATTGCAGAACCACCTCCAGAACGAGGCATGATTCTCTGAAGTCTAAGTTAGATTGCGAAGACAACACTCCAAAAAGATATTTTTGAGTAAAACTGGAATCGGGGTTAGATTGCCCCAATACCCAGAATGAGATTCAGACAGATGCAAATTTAGGACTAATCTCCAAAATTAGGGTTAGATTACCCCAATACGAAGCCTAGCCCTTCGAGATCTGGGTTAGATTGCCCAAATAACGGTCCAAAAGAGATTTTGAGAGCCATCTCTAGAATGAAGCTTGACTCCCAGGAATTAGGGTTAGATTTCCCCAATACCAAAAAAGATTTCAAGAATCATCTCTAGAATGAAGCTTGATTCCTAAGGATCTGAGTTAGATTGCTCAAATACCTAAAAGATGGATGACTAGATGATAAGATGTGAGGCACAAAGATGCCCCAAGTGAAGAGATGCCCCAAGTGGTGAGGACTTTGATTTAGATTAGATTGAGAAGAGACTGGTTTGACAAGATTCAAATGATGCAATCATCCTACCCCCTCGGGAGCGAAATTGAAAGAAGACATATCAGAAGGATGATTGACGAAAAGAGGTTGCAGAAAAGAAGCAATCAGACTAGATTGAAGAAGCTACAGAAGCAATTTGGGGGTCCTATTGACCAATTTTGACTAGAGTTGACTTTGATGAAAAGATTGAAGATCTCAAGAAACTGATGAAAAGATAAGGATCTGGCAGGAAAATGATGCCAGAAGGCTAACTGCACAAGCGTCCAATTCCAAAGGATTTTTAAATTTAAAACATGATTTCGAGCTATCTAGAGATGTCATATTTTGATTTCGATCCTGAAAATGGATTCAAAACACTCAATTTAGCCAAGGGTGTAATTTTCACGCAAAATGAAGCACTTTTGAAAATTAGGTCAGAAGCTATATAAGGTCCAGGGGGGTCACTTTCAAATCATTATGCACTTTTGTCTTCTTGCAAATTTGAGCTCTGAGAGAGAAATGGAGGGCCTCCCAGTGCACACACATCAATTCAAGCACTCGCGATGACATGCCCGACCACTGGAGTATGACCCACCTGTGAGTAGTCGATAACCTCCTTGCATTTCAATTTTTTATTGCTTTCTAGGTCGATTTATGATAGATCTAGCATGTTTAGGGCCATGTTCTTCAAGTCTCGCATGAGGAAATAGTTTCCTCATGCCGGCCTAGGTCTCCCCTTATGCGAGGAAATGGTTTCCTTGCATGGGTTAGGGTTTCTTTTCCTGGGGTCTATCTACAAGCTCACACGGACTGGTATTTGCTGGCGCACAAAATTTTAACTTCTCACGCAGGAAGAGATCTTATCTCACGTGAAGGAACATTTTCTTTGCATGAGAAAATGTTGTAGCGTTGTAAAATCTTTGCCAAGATTTGTCAAATTTGCATGAAATCAGCCAAGTAGAGCATCACGGAGTCATGTCTAGAATAGATTCATTCCTTTATTTGTTGTTGTTATTGTAAAAACCATCATATTGAGATACTGATCCAATGTCATCACTTGCTTTGCAAGTTGACTTTCCCGATGTCACCTTCTGGTCACATCATCCAATGATCACTACACTAGTCCAGAGACTGATAAATGATAAGAGTGCCCACATTGACAGGCTGGGATTAGGTTACTTACGTGATATACCTGACATTCGGGTAAATCATGGTCTTCTTGGTGCACTCATTGAGAATTTCCATTCGGAGATGAACACCTTTCATTTGTCACATGGGGAGATGACATTCATCACTGAGGATGTCTATAGGATTCTCTAGATACTTGTTCATGGCACCTGAGTTGAGTATGATGTTCGGCCAAGAGCAGACACACTAGTGCTGAGAGCCATATTCAAAGACAAGCTAGTGATGGGTCAAGCTTGTACACACTAAATAGTGCACTTCTCTAAGCCATTACTTCCAAGGGAATCCATGAATGGGAAACCTTGAGAAAGTGACCTAGAGCTCCCTATGAATGGAGTTGCAAGGATTTTAAGATTGCTCTCAGCTAGAGCTATAAAGCTTATGACCTTGGTAGTCAACCACACAATGGGAGATTCAATGAAGACAAGGGAAAGAATGCCAACGTCCTCTAGAATCAAAATGAGATGCAATGAAATGCAAGCTAGAAATGAGAGTGCAAGCTAAACTATGAAAGGAAATATGCAAGTGTTACAATCCTTCCTAATTAAACTAGATGAATTAATCTAAAGCATAAAGGAAGCTAAGCTATGTATGTCATGATAATGAAACTAAAATGCAAGAAATGAAACTAAGAATAGCATGTGAATGTGCAAGCCAAGAATGCTCCAAATCTCCAAAGCTCCAAAGTCACCTAGAAAACCTACAACATAACATTAGCATAAAAAGATTGATTCTAAAATGAGAAGAGAGCTCTCCTTTTAAAGGAATTGAAAAGGAATGGACCATGGAGATTAAGAGGCAAAAGATTTAATCAAGGGTGGAGCTTGAAAGAAGATCAATCCATGTGTACAATATTCCTCGAATGAGAAAATAAGAGTTGACTTTTGTGTCCATATAAGACAAAGTGTTTTTCTTCTTTTTATAAAACAAGAATAATGCTTTATTTGTGCAACTTAGGATAAGAGGAAAAGTGGGGGCTTTTTATTTAATAAAAGGGGAGGAAATATACCTTTTAATTAAATAAAGACTTAGGATAAAATGGTTAGCCCGTAGAAAATAATCAAAAATGATAAAATAGGATTTGATCAAGGAAATTCATATTGAGCTGAAAATGTTGATTTTTGAAAATATTGATTCAGGGATTCGATAAATTGCTAAATGGGGGCCCAAAGTCTAGGAGACCATTTTAGGGTGCATACAGGACCATCTCTTGGGATGATTTGATCAATGGTTATAGCGGTGCTCACCGATTAGCCATTTTTCTATCTATGTTCATGACCTGTTATCTAGTTCTCGATCGAGGTCAGCATGGTTTAGAGTGCGGCTAGGGGTTGATGTTGCAATGGATGCTAGCCAGACTAGTAGTTAGATTCAGATGGGGATAGTGCATGCTCACCCATATGTGCCATGAGATGCATGATATTGTATATCACAGTGCAAGGACAATGGCAATAGGTGTCTTCATTCTTCAAATCTGGGCCTGGAAGCACCTCCCTATTTGCAGGCCTATATTCCATGATACATGGAAACCTCTTGAGCCTTACATATATAGGTACATAGGTTTGATGACTCATCCCTTGCTAGGTAAGATAGAGTAGTGGCGTGGATAGCTTGATGACATGGCAGTCATTTTCTGGAGACCTTGGGTGGTAACCAAGCTGTGGGATGATACTCATTAAGAGCTTTCTCATATGTTTGTTTCACATCCACTGATTGCGTGTAGTGTTTCTATCATTGAGAATTTTCTTGTTACACGTGTCTTGCATCAATTTGGGAGACAATAGGACATCTCCCAGGAGTACTTACCCTATGCCCACTTTGTCGATGAGGAGAGGAAGAGGTGGCACCCGAGATTGGATCTGGGTAGATGTGCGATAAAGGAAAGAGTACCTGCAGCATGTTGGGATTATATGGTGGATGTCACCAATGTAGGGATGACACCTGCATATAGAAATCACTACTTAGCCCATCCCTTTCCTAGATTTATAGATCCTACCAGGATGGGACAAAGAGTACAATAGAAGCCTACACAAGAGCAATAGCAGGGACATCAACAGGTACCAGTTCAGTAGCCTGTATAGCAGCAGGCTACATAGCAGGGGCTAGAGTAACAGTAGAAGAGACAAAGGAGGCCAAGGATAGGATAGGTAGACATCCCACTGAGGACTATGGGGTTAGATGCAGGTGCTGGGAGAAGTGGCACCCAGTAGAGATCTACTAGGCAGAGGACAGGGGATCCATCGCAGTAGATATCTCTGAGGGATGATGATATAGATATGCCAGATGTTCCCATTGGAGCACATGCACCATAGGTGTAGGAGGCTCTCAAGAAGAGCCAAGAGAGAGATAGATAGGTACAACACAAGAGAGATGACTACCACACATGAGTCATCATACAAGAGACCCGCGTAGCTGATTGAGAGTAGGAGATTAGAGAGCTATGAGATGAGCTAGCATGGTCGTGGATAGAGACCAAATATGAGGCTACTCAAGTAGCTTATTATTACACAACATATTGTAGTGTCATTCTAGATGTGTCAAAGCAGGTGCCTCCATTTGCTGAGTATGCTAGAGCACTACAGGCACCACAGAGATAGATGCCCCCTCCCCAGAGACTGATGCCTCCTCTACAGAGACCACCACAATAGGCTCCTCCACCTCCACCTCCTCCAGCAGGCAATAGTGGGTAGAGTTAGATATACCTAGATACATTCATTGTAGCTCCATATTTTGATACTGTGCTTGAGTAGCACCCTCATTTTTGCACATGACATTGATTTGACTAATATATATATATATATATATATATATATATATATATATATATATATATATATATATATATATATATATATAAGATCGACATTTTGATATCATTGTACTTTTTTACACATTTCTTTTGATGTTGATGTTTTATGAGATATTTCCTAGATGCTTTAGATGTATGGATATAGATATGTATGAGATGCAAATGCTTCATTTTATGATATGAATATGCACATGTTTTAAATGCAATG
The DNA here is from genome assembly GCA_027943335.1 of Chamaecyparis obtusa. Lineage (NCBI taxonomy): Eukaryota > Viridiplantae > Streptophyta > Pinopsida > Cupressales > Cupressaceae > Chamaecyparis > Chamaecyparis obtusa. The sequence continues at coordinate 31,380 of BSBK01001340.1, read as the reverse complement.
ATAGATGGTAGATGGTCATGCATATAAAGGATGAGAAATGTAATGTATGATTTGATTTATGCTTATAGTGTATGCACATGTGTATGAAGATGTAAAATGTATGCGTATGAATTTATGATAATGCAATGAATATGCAATGTATGTGGTACTAACATCTCATGTAGGATGTAGCAATATATGATAGGTACTAATTAAAAGGATATTTGAAGTTCGAGGATGAGGATTAGACACTTGTGCAGCTGAGAGGAGCCTAGGACAAAAGACTAGAACCTTCGATGAAGAGATCCAGAAGACAATCAAGAGAGCACCAAAACATAGTCTCAATGCAAGCCTAGAATGAAAAATGCAAGCCTAGACTAGATGCAACCCTAGGACTTGGTTGTTGGATTCGTCGTATTATCATCATAGAGTTTTTAGCAATGGACATTTGCAAGATGCCATACAATTCTCATTGACATGAGAATATGAATATGACATAAGTCTTAGAGTTGTCAGAATGAGGTGTAAGCATTAAGGCACAAGAAGCTAGAATGACCTGAACACCTATTCCTTTAGTTAACATAAACATCAAAGCATAAATGCTAGAATGACTTGAATGTTTCTTGTGAACAAACACACCAGACACACAAGAGCTCCTCCTTTTTCTAAAGATTTCTCGCAGTGACCCTGATGTTCACTTAGCAGGACAAGCATTTACAATTTCACTTGTAGCAGAAAGAAGTCACTCAAACAAACAAGGAGATGAACCAACCTCACCAAAGCATCCATATAAAATAAGTCAAGGTACACATGGCCATCCAACATGAGATGAAGGATTTCACAATGGACACCCCTCTTATATAGATTCTTTGGATCATTGGAATTAAACTAGCAAATAGAAAGCAAGAAAAGATCATGCCCCTAGTCTTCTTGTTTCTCAGTTAACAAAGACATCTTAGATTCGCTCGAGGAATGACAAAGAAAAAGAAAAAACACGCAAAAGAGAAAAGCTCAGCATGCTTCTGAGAATCACAAATTCAATTTTAGTTTTAGTTTTACGTTTGTGATCAAGCAGATTGAAGTCAGATTGAAAGAATATGGTGCGAAGAGAAAAACATCTTGAAGAGAGAATCGGAGAGCTAAACGCAGTATTGGCATGAAGACACAACAAGAAATGCTGGTGACGGATACAAGAGAGATCCTCAAGGAGAGAGATCTCAAAAATACTAGCAAAACATCAGCAGGAAGACATAGTGAGAACCACAGCTAATTGATGTACAAGGGATCCTCAAAAGAGAAATCCAAGTGATAGCTAGGTATTAGTAGGTAGGCACAGTGAGAAACATTGGTGACCGATACACGAGAGACCCTCAAGGAGAGAGATCTCAAAATAGTTGGACATCAGCAGGTAGACACAGTGAGTACCACTGGTGACTGATGCAAGAAATCATCTCTGAAAGCTATAGGACAATGCCCCCTAGACCAGGAAGGTGCCCCCAAGTGTGACCAGTTCCAATCCATGTAGAGTCGAGGAAAATCTCAAAAATAGGTAAAAGTGAATGCATGAGCTAGCAAACCAAAGCAGGAAATGAACTAAAGCAAGAAATGAACTAAACCAGGTTTTCACCTTCTTGGCAGAGATTCTATTTTTGCTACCATGACACCTGTTTACCAGGTTTTCATCAATGGCACATTTTTCTTCTTTTTCAAATTTTTTGTACTTTTCTCTTTTTTTTTATATTTCATTTTTTTGTATTTTTTTCAAATTTTCTATTTTTTTTGGTATTATCAAGGTGCCTATTTACTAGGTTTTCACCAACATAATAGATACATCAAAGCACCTGTTTGCCAGGTTTTCGCTAAGATGATCATTTTTTTTAAGGACATTTTGCAATTTTTAGGATTTTTGAGAATATATCATTTTTAGGATTTTTTTCAGGATCAATAAGTATGTACATGAGAACACGGAGAATGTCTCAGCTATAGAACTTCTTTAAATGAAGAGCGTTGATCGGCTATTTGAGTTTCTCTCCTTCAGTGGTGGAGAGTTGGTAAGCACCATATCCAAATGCTGTAGTAATAATGTATGGACCAAGCCAGTTTGGTTCAAATTTTCCTTTTTGGATCCGTTGTTGCTGATTTTGGGGGTTTTCTCTCTGGACGAGATCACCCACTTGGAATTCCCTTTGTTTGACTTTCTTATTGTAGGCCTTGGACATTCTCTTCTGATATACTCAAAGATGATCGAATTCCACCCTCCGACATTTATCTAGTAACTCTAGCTCTTGTAGCCTAGATATTATGTTTTCTTCATCAGTGACGAGGCCCCTTAGAGAGACTCACAATTAGGAATCTCGACCTCAATAGGCAATATTGCATCTACTCCATAAACCAAGGAAAAGGGCATGGCCCCCGTTGGATTTTGAATGCTTGTTCTATAGGCCCATAAAGTTGGATTAATCTGGAGGTGCCAATCTCTACCAGATTTATGAACTATTATGTGCAAGATTTTGAAAATTGTCTTATTAGAAGCTTTTGCTTGTCCATTACCATGGGGATAATAGATAGATGACCAATGCTGAATGATTATGAATTTAGCACATAATTCTGTTAGATCTTTTTTTTTGAATTGTCCCCCATTGTTAGTGATAATTGATGAGGGTACACCATATCTACAAATGATGTAGTTTAGTATAAACATGGCCACAGACTTGCCATTAGCTATAGTCAGAGGCACTACCTCAACCCATTTGGTAAAGTAGTCTATAGCAGTGATGATGAACTTGTGCCCTCTGGAAGAAGATGGATGTATCTGACCAACCAAGTTAAAGGCCCATTGTTGAAATGGCCAAAAACTGATGAAAGGAATAAGCTCTTTAGCAGGAGCATGGATTAGATTTCCATGGAATTAGCACTGCTTACAAGTCTTGGCATATTGAATAGCTTCTTTCTCCATATCTGGCCAGTAGTAACCAGCTCTACTAAGTTTATGGGCTAATGTCAGACCACTCAAATGAGACCCACAGATACCGTCATGTACCTCAGCTAACACACATTTGGACTCATCAGGTTCTTGACAACTAAGGAGGGTATTGTCTAGACCCCATCTATACAAGTCATTTGCTATGATGACATACCGTGAAGCATTAAGAATTAGGTGACATTTTTCATTCTGGGTATAGGAGTCTAGAATGATTTAGTCATAGAGGTAGGAATAGATATGGTGGTAGCGAGATGAGTCATGTCCAATGACTGAATAGATCATCCTAGATTTGGGAATGTCATAGGCTAGGTAGTGTAATGTCTCCACTAGGAATTCATGTCTGAAATCATTTTTTGGCATCTGTAACAGTGAGGCAAGAGTGGCCATAGCATTGGCTACTTTATTATCTACCCTTGGAATTTATTGGAAAGATATGTGTGCAAAATACTGTTTGAGATCATCCACCATTCTTTTTTAAGGTACTAGTTTGTCATCTTTTGTTTGATAGACATCATTAACTTGGTTAATGATCAACTGAGAGTCTCTAAAGATCTTGAGTTCATCCACACGCCATTCAATGGCTATCTTTGTACCATTCATGAGAGCTTCATATAAAACAATGTTATTTGTGCAGGGAAATAACATTTTATAAGCTTTAGGCAATGAGTATCTTTGAGGTGTTATAAATAGAATGCCTGCACCTGATCCTTTCTGAGTGAATGATCCATCAAAGAACATGCTCCAAGAGTGATGTGTGAGAAGCACGATGGATTCATCTGGGAATTCAATGTTTAAAGGCTAGTGATCTTTTAGAGGAGCCTCCACTAACTGATTAGCAATTACTTGTCCTTTAATATCTTTTCTTTCCACATATTCAATGTCAAATTTGTTGAGTATCATAACCCATTTTTCTAATCTACTCATGAGGGAAGCCTTGCTCAGCAAGTACTTTAGTGGATCAATTTTTGCAATGAGCTTTTTAGTGTGAGAAAGCATATAATGTCATAGTTTCTATGAAGTAAACACCACCACTAGACAAGCTTTTTCAATGACATAATAGTTCATTTCATAAGAGACCAATGTTCGGCTGATGTAATAAATGGATCTCTCTTTTTTGTTATGATCCTCTTGAGCTAGGAGAGCACCCAAAGATGTACTTGTAGCTAAAATGTATAGTATAAGTGGCTTCTCATGAATAGGAGGCATTAATATGGGTGGATTGACAAGGTACTATTTAATTTGAGTGAGCCCTCTATCACATTCTTCATTCCATTCATATGTCACACCCTTATGCAAAGTTTTAGTGAATGATTGTGACTTGTCAGCCAGCTATGAAATGAAGTGGCCAATAGATTGCATCCTTCCTTGAAGTTCTCTCATCTGACTTATGTTCTTAGGTGGAGGCATGTCCATGATAGCTTGAACTTTCTCAGGATCAACCTCTATGACTTTAGTTGAAATAATGTAACCCAAGAGTTTTCTGGAAGTGACACCGAATGTACATTTTTTGGGATTAAGTCTAAGACTAAATTGTTCCATCCGATCGAGAATGGGACCCAAATCTACAACATGAGTTTGTCATTGCATACTTTTGGCCAAAGTGTAATCCACATAATCTTCCATTGTTTTATGCATCGTATCATGAAAAATGGTAGTGATGGCTCTCTGATATGTTGCTCCAGCATTCTTAAGCCCAAAAGGCATGACATTCCAACAAAAAGTTCCCTCGGCACATGTAAAAGCAATTTTTTATTGATCCTCTAGTGCAATTTTTATTTTATTACAGTTGAAGAATCCATCCATTAAGGAATACATTTCATATCCTACTGTCATATCCACTATCATGTCAATATTAGGTAGTGGGAAGTCATCTTTTGGACATGCCTTATTTAAATCCTGAAAGTCTATACACACACGAATGGATTTATCATGTTTGGTGACTGGAACAATGTTTGAAATCCATTCAGCATAATCAATTTCTCTTATGAAGCCATCCTTGAGGAGTTTTTCCAATTTAGCTTTAAATAAGAGTGCCACGTGTGGGTGCATCTTTTGAAGCTTCTGTTTAATCGGTTTAACACCTGGTGCAATGGATAGATGATGCATGATCAGATTGGGATCCAATCTAGGCATATCAGAATAGGTCCATGCAAAGTTTATTTTCTTGCTTTGAAAGAAGTTAGTGAACTCCTCTTTTTCTTTTACAGATAATGACTATGCTAGATGAATAATTTGTGGAGGAGCCTCTGTACCCAAATTCACTAGTTGTGTAGGCTCAATTAACACTGATGATCTCTCTTGAAAGTGGCTTAGGAGTGTATCAAGTATCTCATCCTTGGATGCCTCAAAGAGGTTTTCACCCTCATATACTATTAATATGATTTAGAACAATAGAGAGGGGGGTGAATCAATTTTTCTTAGGTCCTGATGTATAAAACAACTTCAAAAACTTTTCCTTAAATTAGATCAAACAACCAAAACCAACTCGGTCATCACTGATTCAATAATAGAAACATATAACAGTGCAGTCCACTACCCAGCTGTATCTAACTTGTAAAACATAGAAATGTTCAAACCAAAAAATTCACACAAGAATTGACACTAGGATTTATACTGGAAACCCAATTTGGGAAAAACCACTTTGTAACATGCTACTATTATTTTCACTCTTCTGAAGTGAGCTCGGTTAAAAGCCAACCTTGTCAAAGGTTACAATACACACTATCAAGTGTGACTCGGTTAAAGGATTTCAATCACCCTATTAAAAGTGAGCCTTGTTATAGGACTTACATACACTCAATTAGAATGCAACCTTGTTCAAAGGATTTAAAAATATGACTATTAGGTCAACCTCTATTAAAAGGATTTTGACTGTCACAATGGTTAGAAAGTAGCAGCAATATTGATCTGAAAAACATACAACTCACTTTGCAAATATCAGATCCAATTCTGTACACAAATGCCGGTTTACTGACTTTGAAACTTTTCCATTTCCATCTTTGATCTGCTCAGAAATTTTCTTCAAGAAATCACCACACTTATCCTTTAGCATTTTTTGCTTATACAATCAATAAAATCTACAAATCTTCCAGCATCCTCTTCACCCATGCATATGCATACCTAATGCTTAAGTTCCCTTAATACTTCCTCAATTAGGTTAACTTATCTTTTGCTGCTTAATCTCCATTGTAGATCTTAGGATTAGGTCAAATTCATTGAATCTACCCACTTTATGTTCTTCGGCTTCTTTTCTAGAATCATCTCAAATCTCTTAAAGATTTACAATAAAACATTTTATAGTGCAATAAATGCTTTCAAACAATCAATAAATAAAGTCAACACATTTTACATAATCCAAGAATTCAACAATGTTAGCTCCAACTCTGAATTCTCTTCAAATATAAAAATGTTGATGCTCGGTCAATACTGAGATCAACTACTCAGTCTTCATGTAGAAAGCTCGGTCATTACTAAAACTATTTCCTCGGCATACACTGTCTCCCTCAACAATTAACTGATGTTTGGTCGACACTAGAATTTTGCTTGACATACACTGACTCGGTCGACACTAACATCACTTGGCTTAAACATGATTTCTCTATTTTGCTTGATTAAGCCTACCAGTTTAGTCTTTAATATTACTAAGATAAATAATACATTGTCTCATCATTGTACAACATAGTCAAGTACACTTTACATTATCAAGATAACTCAACCTTTCCCTAGGTGCTATTGTTACCATCCTTTCTATCTCTTCTTCACAACAATAGATATACTACTTTCCTAAGTAGCAATAGTCTTACTAGTTAAGGTTTGACATCAATGACAATACAAAAATTGTTTCAATTACAATTTCCAACAATCTACCTCTTTGGCATTGATGGCAACACCATATGATATCACCTAAATAACACATGGATTACCAACCAATGCAAAAACTTATCTATCCATCAGAGAAAATTTTTAATATCCTTAGCTTCATTCTGATATAGAATCTGTAAACCTCACTTCTATGACCATTAGAAGTATCTGGATCTCCCTCTATCATGATCTTTCATTTCAATTCATCATCTCCCTTACTTTCAGTGTCATGTGTTATTGTATCATTTTAGTTCATCTCCCTCTTTGACAAAAATGCCAAAGTAGCAACTAAAAACTTACATCCTACATATGTAGATATTATCTATGCAACTTAGTGTTTCTCGCTCTGTCATCTTTCTTATGACTAATTCTTTGTCTTTGCTTCTTCTTCACAGCTTTAGGCCAATCCTAAAGTGTGACAATATTCTGCATCAATTTGTCAAATATTCTACTGTAGCATATTTGATGTAGTGTTCGTAGCTTGACTAGGCAGCCTTAGTTAGGGGAAGGACCCCTAATTGACTTCTTAAATACTCATGAGCTTCTTTAGGTAAAGCTTTAGTGAATATGTCTGCCAATTGTTCTTTTGTATTCACATATTCCATTTGGACTTCCTTGTCTTGTACCAATTTTCTCAAGTAGTGATACCTGATTGCTATATGCTTGGTCTTAGTGTGCATCACTGGATTTTTAGAAATTTTGATAGCACTTGTGTTGTCATAGAAGATAACAATAGGTTCAGTGATTTCTTCTTTCATGCCTACCAATAACTGTTTTATCCATACCAAATTTCAACAATTTACTGCAGCAGCAACATACTCAGCTTCGGCAGTAGATTGGTAAATGCAATTTTGTTTCTTGCTCATCCAAGAGACTAATCTCTATCCAAGAAAGAAAGCTCCACCACTAGTGCTCTTCCTATCATCTACATTTCCTTCCCAATCAGTATTTGTATATATTCTTAGTTCAAATTTGTCATTCTTCTTGTATTATAGCCCATAGTCAGAAATTCCTTTCAAGTATCTCATAATTCTTTTCACTGCCATCATGTGTGTTTCCTTTGGATTGGCAGAGAATCTTGCCACAATCCCAATAGCTAGTGCAATATCTAGTCTACTATGTACAACATACTGCAATTTTCCAATCATGGATCTGTACAAAGTCTGGTTCTCTTTAGCAGCATCATCATTCTTAGATAACTTTTTTTCAGTAACCATAGGAGTACTCACTAGTCTAGCATCTTCCATCCCAAAAGTTTTTAGTATTCATTAACATACTTAGACTATGTAATGAAAATTCCTTTCTTCATCTTATATACTTGTAAACCAACAAAGAATTTAATCTCACCAAACATGCTCATTTCAAACTCAGTTTGCATTTCATTTGAAAATCCTTTGCACAAACCAACTTGTCCACCAAAAATCATGTCATCAACAAAAATTTTGGCCAACAGGATACCTTTACCTTCATCATCTTTCATGTATAGATTGCTTGTGTCATTTTTTCTTAAGAATCCAATCTATATCAAATAGTTATGCAACCTCTCATACCATGCTCTGGGAGCTTGTTTCAATCCATATAGGGCTTTGTTCAGTTTTCATACCATGTGTCTTCTCTTTGGATCAATAAAACCTTCTAGCTATTCTATTTAAACTTCTTCTTCCAGTATACCATTTAAAAATGCAGACTTGACATCCATTTGATATACCTTGAAATCTTTATAAGCAACATATGCAAGTAGAGTTCTTACTCCTTCCAATTTAGCTACAGGGGCAAATGTCTCCCCATAATCTATTCCTTCTTCTTGTGCGTAGCCTTTGCATACCAGCCTAGCTTTGTTCCTCGTGATTTCACCTTTTTCATTCAACTTATTTCAGAACACCCACTTTGTTCCTATAACATTTTTGTCTTCAGGTCTTGGCACCAGAGTCCAAGTATCATTCTTCTCTATCTGGTCAATCTCTTCATTCATTGCTTGTATCCAGTCTTCATTTTCTAATGCCTCTTTAGTTGTCTTAGGTTCAAACTCACATAATAAGCATGTTGTATCCTTTTTCTTACTTCTGGTTTGAATTCTAGTATGTTTGTCTCCAATTATCTATTCAAGCTTGTGATGTCTTCGTACATATTTTACCAAAATAGGTTCTACTCTACTTTCCTCTGTTTCATCAGGTTCCCCAACAAGATTGTTAGATTCAACTTCTGAATGCTCAGCAACCTCTTCCTGATACTTGGCAACATTGTCTTGTAGCTCGGCATGTTCTTGTTTTCTCTTGGCACTTTTTTCTTGATGCTCGAAAACCTCTTCCTGTCACTCAGCATTGTTTGTCTGAGACTTGGCATCAGGTGCAAGTTTTTTACTTGCCTCTTCTATTTCTTCAATGTACATAAAGGATCTATAATCTTCTGGTTCTCTTTTGCTATCAGCTTAATTTCTTTCTACATACTCATCAATTTTGACATTCACACTTTCCACAATTTTGTTAGTGTTAGAGTTCAAACACTTATAAGCTTTACTTTTTGTGGAGTACCCTAGGAATATGCCTTCATCACTTTTAGCATCAAAATTTCCATTCCTATTGTATTTTAATATGTAACACTTGCTTCCAAAGATTCTAGAGTATTTAACACTCGATGCACGCCCATACCATAATTCATAGGGTGTTAGATTTGTACCTTTCTTGATCTGTACCTGGTTAAGAGTGTAGATAGCTATACTTATAGCTTCTTTCTAGTATTTCTATGCCACATTCTTTTCAATCAACAATGTCCTTACACAATCCAAGATAGATATATTTCTTCTTTCTACTATACCATTCTATGGAGGTGTTCTAGGTGCAAACATCTATCTTCTGATTCCTCTATCATTGTAAAATAGATTGAATTCATTTGATGTAAATTCTCCACCCCGGTCAGATCTAAGATATTTCAGGTTACTACCTGTCTCCTTCTCAACCTTAGCCAAATACCACTTAAAGAGTTGAAAAGCATCAGATTTTTCTTTTAGAAACATTACATGCATCATCCTGGTATGATCATCAACAAACAAGATAAAATATCTAGCACCATAGAAACTTTGTACACCCATAGGTCCACAAAGGTCAGTATGAACCAAACCTAAAAAAATTTCAGAAGTAAAATATTTTCTCTTGAAACTTGACTTAGTCATTTTTCCTAACTGGCATTCCTTGCACATCACATTCTCAGGTTTCTTCAATCTAGGTAGACCTCTTACTTTCTTCTTCTTACTTATTTCTACCAAATTGTCAAAGTTAACATGACATAGCCTCTTATGCCATAACCAAATGTCATCAAGTTGTGCAACCATACATATTTCTTTAGATAGGTCAAGATAGAACAAATTACATGTAGTTTTTTCTCCACTTCCGATCATTTCACCAGTAGCATCAAATATCTTAGCTTTCTTGTGATGAAATTCCACTCGGTAACTAGTGTTATTGAGCTAAGAAACACTTAGCAAATTGTAATTCAAACCTTCAACCCAATAAGCATTTTCATAAGAGATCTTATCAGTCAATTTAATCAAACCTTTTCCTCTAACACGACATGGTGTATCATTACCAAATTTTACACTTTTACCTCTATAATGATGTAAGGTCCCAAACTTACTCTTGTCACCAGTCATGTGATGTGAACAACCACTATCAATAATCCATTTATGATTCTTGTTCACATAGGAAATCAATGTAATTTTCTCATCCTCATCATATTCATCTTTCATTGCAACATAGACTACCTCAATTTCAAATTCATCACTATCAATGTCAGTTTCTTCTTTAGCAACGTAACAAGATTTCTTACCTTTTCATTTGTAGTCTTTGTACCTTCGGTAGCTTTTGTCATCTCTTCTATCTTTGTGTTTTTTGTTTCCTTCTTCATCTTTATCCTTCCTATCAGAACATCTAGTGGCTATATGACCAACTTTATTACATGCAAAACATATAATAGGGAGTTTACCTTTATATCTTCCTTTTTCTCTTCTTAGTCTTCTAGCCATAAGAGCTTCTAGATCTTCAAGTTCTTCATCAGAAGTGTTGCGGTCACCTTCACTTTCACTTTCACTTTAACTTTCACTTATGCATCTTTCTTTTTCTTTCTTAGGTTTGTTCAGAACTAACTATGACTTAAAAGTAGTTCAACATTACCAATACTACCAACAGTGAAATTATCATAGTTAGAGAGTTCAAAAGCAATCAGCTTGCCAACCAAACCTTCCAAAGTAAGCACATTAGCAGAGTTGCATCTAGATTCCTAAATAGATGAGATCTTAATAGCATATATAGGATGTAGGATTCTTAGTACTTTTCCAATTATAGGTTCTTCATCAATAGTCCCATTTTATCCTCTAATAGCATTCACAACTTTAATTATTCTACCACAATATTGTGCAATGTTTTCACCTTCTTGCATTCTGTTCTCATCAAACTTACCTCTAAGACTCTTAGCTTTAGCTTTCAGTACAAATAAATCACCACCATAGATCTTTGCAAGAGTGTCCCACATCTCCTTGGCAGTTGTGCAATCCTTAATGTCCTCAAATTCTTGATAGCTTAGGGCAGATGCAATTTACAACATTATTTGATTATGTTCTTTCTTAGCTCTCATTTCCTTAGTAGTCAAAGGTGCAACAGGTGAGACATAGTCATTCTCAATGTAGTACTTTGCAGAGTCACCAATACCGGCTAGATGCAGCTTCATCAAGCTTTTCCATGCAGGAAAGTTTTCTGTATTTAGCTTCGGTACCTTCTTCTTATACATCCTGATCATTTTCTTCAAGTTCCTCTAAACTTGATTTCTATAAAAACCAATAAGCAACACAACTCTGATACCAATTGTTAGTATGATTTAGAACAACAAAGAGGGGGGGTGAATCAATTGTTCTCAGGTCCTAATGTATAAAACAACATCAAAAAAATTTCCTTAAATCAAATCAAACAACCAAAACCAACTCAGTCATCACTGATTCAATAATAGAAACATATAACATTACAGTCCACTACCCAGCTGTATCTAACTTGTAAAACATAGAAATATTCAAACCAAAACATTCACACAAGAATTGACACTAGGATTTATAGTAGAAACCCAATTTGGGAAAAACCACTTTGTAACATGCTACTATTATTTTCACTCTTCTGAAGTGAGCTCGATTAAAAGCTAACCCTATCAAAGGTTACAATACACACTGTCAAGTGTGACCTAGTTAAAAGATTTCAATCACCCTATTAAAAGTGAGCCTTGTTATAGGACTTACATACACTCAATTAGAATGCAACCTTGTTCAAAGGATTTAAACATATGATTGTTAGGTCAATGTCTATTAAAAGGATTTTGAATATTAAAATGGTTAGAAAGTAGCAGTAGTATTGATCTAAAAAATATACAACTCACTTAGCAAATATTAGATCTAATTCCATACATAAATGTTGGTTTATTGAGTTTGAAACTTTTCCATTTCCATCTTTGATCTGCTTGAAACTTTTCTTCAAGCAATCACCACACTTCTCCTTTAGCATTTTCTACTTATACAGTCAATAAAATCTACTAATCTTCCAGCATCCTCTTCACCCATGCATGCACATACCTAATGCTTAGGTTCCTTTAATACTTCCTCAATTAGGTTAACTTATCTTTCGCCGCTCAATCTCCTTCGTAGATCTTAGGGTTAGGTCAGATTCATTGAATCTACCCACTTTATGTTCTTCGGCTTCTTTTCTAGAATCATCTCAAATCTCTTAAAGATTTACAATTAAATATTTTATAGTGCAATAAATGCTTTCAAACAATCAATAAATAAAGTCAACACATTTTACATAATCCAAGAATTCAACAATGTCAGCTCCAAATCTAAATTCTCTTCAAATATAAAAATGCTGATGCTCGATCAATACTGAGATCAACTACTTGGTCTTCATGTAGAAAGCTTGGTCATTACTAAAACTATTTCCTCAACATACATTGTCTCCATTGGCAATTAACTGATGTTCAGTTGACACTAGAATTTTTCTCGGCATACACTGACTTGGTCGACACTAACATCACTTGGCTTAAACATGATTTCTCCATTTTTCTTGGTTAAGCCTACCTATTTAGTCTTTAATCTTACTAAGATAAATAATACATTGTCTCATCATTGTACAACATAGTCAAGTACACTTTACATTATCAAGATAACTCAACCTTTCCCTAGGTGCTATTGTTACCATCCTTTCTATCCCTTCTTCACAATAATAGATATAGTACTTTCCTAAGTAGAAACAGTCTTACTAGTTAAGGTTTGACATCAATGACAATACAACAATTATTTCAATTGTAGTTTCCAACAGATACGTCTTTTATTTTTACTATTTTTGGCTCTGATACTACCACAATGTGGTTTTCACTATTAGAGCATCTATTTTTTCTTCTTTTAATTTTGTGACTAAGATACTTGATATCTACCTCTATCATGCTGAAACTACCTTCGTTGGTGGAGGACATTATAGGTTCAATAGCATGGAGGTAATAAGCTAGATCATAATCATTTTGGAATGTTAGGACTTCATTGGATGCGAAAGGGGAGTTCTAGTTTATCAGATCAAGATTTTTGAGTGAAAGAGAAGTATTGACCAGTTTAATTGCGTTCACAGTATAACCATCAAAAGTGTGGATGAGTAAGTCAAGACCTAGAGCGATCTTGTCCAAAGGAGCGTTCAAATTCCTATGAGACCCCATGTTGGAATTAGAGGAAAAGTTAAGACCAATGGCATCTAATTCATGTGACCTAATGCTATACCCTTCACCTACTTCAAGAAGGTTTTCATATGTATGCGCCATGTCTATATCTTTATCATAAGTAGCATTAGACAAAGATTTGAACTCATATTCATGTGAGTCTGTACTTGACATGGGAATTCTATTAGCACTAGTGGTACCATCAGACTCATTTCCACCTCTCACGACATTTATAGCTCGTTGAAGTTGATCTTGTTCAAACCGCTTTTGAAAATGTGGTGGTATGTATTGTTCACCTTGGAAACTAGCATCATCAGTTAGAGTTGCCTTCCATTGATCATAGGTGAATTGGTGCACTGAAACAGTGTCATCATAATCACTATCAGTTCCTACCAGATTAATAGGTACAACAGAATCATCTGGTTCTGCAAAGAGTGTAGCAAGATCTAGAGGAATAGGATATGGAAAAGTGTCCTCATCAGAGCTAACTTCTAGATTTATCAGTGGTGTAGTATCTTTGAATTCTTGTTCAAGTCCAAGTTCTGGTTCAGGCATAAATTTCCTTGTCCCTAGATGAAATGGGACTTTCTTGAAGCCAAGACCCATGGTGTTCTTGGTCCTACGACTTGTGGCTTCAATGGGTTTGAAAAAACCATTGTCATTCCTTCCTATAGGACCACTCCCTTTATAGCCGAAGCACTTCATGATCTTGAAGGCCTCACTGTATGGCTCTTATTCTAATTCTGGAGGTGGAGTAGTTATTTTAGCTATTTCTTTCCCTTTATAGATCCAAGTTGTGATAGATCTTTCTTCTTCCTCATCTTTTAAAGGTGTAGAGGCTCGCACAAAGGTGCCATCATAAACTATCTAGGTAGAGCTATCAGTAGATTTTTTATTCTCAGAAGGTCTCCCATAAGAGCGTGGAGATGGAGGTAGAGTAGCTAGTGATAGCACAAGTTCAATTTGATAGCCTCCCATGCCAGTATCCTTAAGTTTTAGTGTCTATTCCATTTCTCTAAGCTTGGCATCATATAACTCAGTGGATTCCCTATTAGCTAGAACAAAGCTATCCAGAGACTGAGTGAGGGTCTTGCAAGAGTAGTTGGTATTAGCAAGCACAGTGACTTCTACTCCATGAAATGGAAACTTGATGCATTGATGGTATGTAGATGGGATAGCCTACATCTCATGAATCCATGGTCTACCCAAAAAGATGTTGTAAGCAAGAGGAATATCAAGAACTTGAAAAGTAACATCTCTCTCCACAGGCCCTACGTGGATAGGTAGCACAACTAAGCCTTGGGATTTTCATTCTTCTTCATCATAAGCTTTGATAGTAATCTTCTTGCAAGAATCTATACAATCCTCATCATAACCTAGATGGGTGAGAAATATTTTAGAACAGATGTTGAGACCAGCACCATTGTCAATAAGCACGCGATAGACTCGTTTGGGACCTATCATGACCTCTATGTGCAAAGGAGCATTATGTGTATGGCTTAGAGAGTGATCATCTTCTTCAGAGAAGGATAGATAATGTGGTGAGGTTAACTAACCCACCATAGACTGGAACCGGTCAAGATCGAGATCTTTGGGAACTTTTGCCTCAGCAAGAGCTTTATCCAGAGTCTACCTATGAGCAAGTGAGATCTTCAACAACTCAAAATTGGTAATATGAGCATTGGTTCACTGGAGCTGATCTAAGATGCTATAAATAGCATTGCTAGGTGCAGGGACCAATTTTGAGACTTTTTTGGTAGAACCAGCAGTAGTCTTATCCACATTTTTTTTAGGGGCGGACATAGGAGGATCGTGACCTTTCAAAACAACCCTTCCATGTGATAGAGTAACAACATTGGCACAATCCTGAGATTGTTCAGATTTAGATGAACAAGATGTGGAACTATGCAAGATGAAAGGAGTCTTAGGTTTGGGAGCATCATCCCTCCCCTCAAAGGTAATCACATCACAATACTCAACATCGACAGGCTTGATCATGTTGATGACATTATCATTAGCAGTATATGTGTAGTTGACTTTGGCATTAGTATTCTTAGCTTTGGAGGATTCACCTTTCTCATGAGGAGGGAAAGGATCCTTAAATGCCTGATGATCCACATTCTTGTTGTGGTTATCAACAACAATGTCACCATTGTCAATTAGATCTTGAACTTTATGTTTCAGCTGAAGACAAGTAAAAGTCTTATGACCAATGTTTTGATGGTAGTCACAGTAATGGTTGTCATTCCACCAATGAGGACATGGTTGTGGGTCATAAAGACACTTTTCCAAAGGAGTGAGTACCTCATTCTATATAAGAGTTCAATAGACCACATCAAGAGGCTCTCCCAAAGGAGTGAATTCACACTTGGGTTGAGAGGCCCAAGGTTTGTTCTTATAAAATTTTGAAGTTTCTTGATTATCCGTGGTGGTCTTTTCAATAGCCTTAGTCGCTTGTATGTTGGAAGTAAGATTAAAAGTAGGCTTTGAAGGCTTCACAGTGACATTATCAACCACTCCATCATTTACCACATCTTTTTTCTTGTTAATATCCTTTCCTTTATCCTTGTTTATTGTCCTTATTCAAAGTTAATTCTCCATTCTTAACCATAAAGGCCTCTATCCTCATAGCTTGTTTGATCATGTTGTCGAAAGTCAAGGGACCTTGTAGTTGTACCTAATATCCAAAATCTGGGATAAGATTGTCCAAAAAGATGTCAATTTTCTTTGACTCAAGTAATTTGTGAGGATACTTCATGCATAGTTGTCTCCACCTTTGGAGAAAAGACAAGAAAGGCTCTCCCTGTCACTGTTTCAGATTACAAAAATCATTGATGTTGACAAGGTGTTGAATGTTGTGAGAATAATGTTGGAGAAATAGATTAGCGATCTCATCAAAAGTCTTAATGCCAGGGAATAATTGATGGAACCATTCCATAGCTGGTCCACCCAAGCTACGGGGAAAGAGTTGAATAAGATAGGTCTGATCATGCATGAATTCCATAAACAAGGCACCAAACTCCCTCAGACAGTCTTGGGGATCAATCATACCCATGTACTTGTCATATTTGGGCAACTCCACTCCTTTTGGGAAAGCAGACATATGGAGACTCTTGTCAAATGGAAAAGGGAAAATATTGTCCAACGTGAATTGTTGCATGGTCTTATCCTTTTCCTTTGCAAGATGACTAATCTGATCTTGCATATTTTGAATCATCTTTTCTAGCTTAGCAGTTTTAGTCTCTTCTTCTTTAGCTACAAGTGTTTCAACTTGATCATTTGGAGGTAATTTGGCCCCTTGATGGGCCAACTCAAGACAGTACTTCTCCTTATCCTATAAGAGGAGGACCTCCATCATTTTGATAAGACTCTTGTTAGCTTTAGCAACATTTATGTCATTTTGAGTTATTACATCATCTTCATTTCCAAGGATCTCATAAATGCTCAGAATTTGATCTTGCTACTGATCATCTTGGTTTTGATCGTACAAAGGAGGGAGATAGAGATATGCTGGTTGTCAATCACCTTGAGGTTTGTTTCAAGATTGATCATCATTATGAGATTGATTTTGGTCGTATTGAGATTGACCATGATGTGGCTCATTTTGAGGTTAGGCATGACATTGGTCATTATAATTTTTACCATGATACTAGTTGTTATGGGATTGGTCTTGATTCTTGCAATATTTACCTAGTTGGAAGTCAAATGAATCCCCCATCTTGTCAACGTAAGACTACGTGGTAAATGAGGACTCAGTAAAATGATATGAGTGATGTCGAAAGGGAAAAACTAAGGTAACTTTTGGTTCTCTAACAGGATCAAAAGAGTCAATATATTCAACTGAGAAGATATCATCGGTAGTATCAATAGGTTCAATAATAGGTTCAATATAGGAGTAGTTTGAGGAAGTGGTCTTCCAACATTATGAAATAGTGAGTTGTCTTGAAAGAAAGAATTGTCCTACTCTTGGAATGAGAAACCAGGTTTCACTTTAAACAGCAGATTAAAACACTCTTGGAACACCTGAGGTGATGGTTGAGATGAGCTATCTGTCAAAGTACTCAATGAAGAAGAATTTGAGGATCCCTCACAATGCTCAGATTTCGCAACAGATTCAAGATGATCTATTTCTTGATTAGGAGGCTAACCTCTACCTTGATCAGTATTCTAAATGGGATAATTTTTTCCACTACTAGTTGTGATAGTCATAGACAAAGATGCGATGAGAGAAGGCTCGAGATAAAGATAAAACTATGTCTCTAAGATATCAAAAAGAAGATAAATGGCTAGAACAGCCAAGATGCGAGATGGACCTAGTACAAATTATCAAGAGAGTGGTTAGAACAACCGAGATAAGACTATCGCAACATGAGGTACAAAAGAATAAAGAGACAAGACCAACAAATGAGAGACAAAATGAGTCAAAACAAAATTCATCAGTTCCCAACTTGAGACACTTAGTCTCTGACAATGAATGATAGGAAAATAGATAAATAGACATCAAACAAAAAGTAGATCAGGAAAAAGTTTCACTGGTCAATGGGAATTTAGTCTTTGTTTTTGAAATCTAGGTACAGGCTTGTGCAAGAAAGTACCAGGCTACATGAGAGAACACCAAAATTCATGCGAAGGAATGAAATCTCGCGTGAGAAAGTGCTTTGAAAAGTGAAACTTCACATGGGAAAAATCCAAGGTTTGATAGTTCGACAAAGTTTTTGAGATAAAAATTAAAGTTCTAGGACACACTCTAAATTGTTTTCTGACCAAAAATCTAGTTCCTTGACAAATTCAAAGGATAGTTCAATCAACAATCTCAGTTTAAAGGTTTCAAGTACTCATTTACAAGCAAGAAGGTTTAGATCAAGTAGTTGTGATACAAGAAGTAATCGCTAAAAGACCTACCAAGGACAAAGCAACTTGGTAGTATCATCAGAGTCTTTGTTTAATCATGATTTCAACAAGTTTAAGACTCGATAACAAACACATAGTTATCCCTACAAAAAAAGTGGTGAGAAGACAAAACCTTTGCCCCACTGCTTATGTGCATGCGTGCACCTCAGATAGTCGTGTCACCCCCTAGAGGGCACCTGTGTTTTTGGTGTTTCCAAGGACTCAATAGTATATGTTCAAAGGTTACCCTTGTGGAAGGGGCTAGTGTCATATACCACCTTCAAGCATCCAGGTGCATGCCTATGGTGGAAATCTACGAGAGAGATTCTTCCCCCTCCCTACGTAAAGATTATGACTCCTTTCAGAGGTGAACCGGGTAGGCCACTAACGAGTGAAATTTTTTAATGGGCTTCCATTCATGCTAACCTTTAGTGCCCCCAATACAAGGCTAGGGCCTTGTAGCCACACCAACACTTGAAAGTCATACACCCCCGCAAGCAGGGCTAGGAGCGGCGCCGCTCAATGAAACAGACAAGGCCTTCTCAAGATGATAGTCAAAATCATGAGAAAGAAGCTAACATGGCTTTGGATTCTTTAGACTCAACAAAGAATTCTTTATTATAGTGAGGTAGAATCACCGGCGATAGGTGCGTACTCACTTAGGTCACTCCCAAAGGTTCAACTTCTAGTAGGCCCTCTAAAGGTGACACAAGACTTGGTTCAGATTTGAGTGTCAGATTTTTTGATTCTCTCAAAGAGAGAAGAGCATACTTCTCTACCTCTTCACCTTACCCAAACACATCAAGCATATTCATCACCGAGTCTATAAGCTTTTGGGTTTCTGGTTCTCTCAAAGAGAGAAGAGCATAATCCCCTGACTAGTAGAAGTGCTAAAGATTCACCAACTTTCCCTGCTTCCCTAGATATCCATCATTCTAGCAACATCTAGGTCTTAGTTTTATCTGTGGGCATCACTTCCACATAATGAAGAGCCTATTCCCCTACTTTTCTATCAGGACCCTTAAGAAATTTTAATGGAGCCCTATTTAGACTATGTGAATGAAAGCAAGAAACAAACACAACATTTTTAGATTGATCTTCGACAATCGTACTGCAAGAAAACTGTTAGAAGGTTTTTATGATCTTGAACAAGTGACCTATAGACCATTGCTATGCTATGATAGAAATAAAAAATATAAGATCAATAGCAGAGAGTAGATGTCAAGAAAAAAAATAGTAAATTGTTGAATCTGAAAAACATTAAGTGCCTAATAGTGAAACTTCGTGTGAGGACAGTGTAGCGCTGCGCATGAGAAAATACCAGGGACTGCATGAGAAAGTACTATTTCATGCAAGAGAGTGCTACAAGGAGAAAAACTTCACACGGTATGCTCAGAAATCTTTCACGAACTTCCATCCATAGAGAAGTACGAACATATGATAGATTGTAAAATTCAAAAAAAAGTTTGATATTAATGAGGCCAGAAATCAATTTTTTGACCCCACGGTGGGTGCCAGAATGTTATACAATAGAACGTGGACATTTAATCTAGCTATAAACACAACATAGTCATTTCTTGATCATTGAATCATGAAATTGAGTATGAATTACCCATTCACGCGATTCTATCGATTCGACCTGTTGCCTTCTAATTAACCAGGGTGTTTGAATTACTCTCAGAATGAGAGCCAACAACCATAAGACCAAGCTAATACGAAGGATTTTTTTAAAAGCTTGAAAGATAAAAAAATTTACAATTTAAACTAGAATGAAGTGCAATTTAATCTAAGTATGGAGATATGATCTTTAAGCTAAGAATTGAAGTGCAGATTTTAATCTAAAATCTTGAAGGAAATATGAAAATTAAACTAAGAACAATGAGAAAATTATACTAGTAATGAAGATGCAATTACACTAAAATGTGAAATGAGCTAATTATGCAATGAAAGCTTGAAAATATGTGAATTGAGACTAAAATTGGCTATAGTTTAGTTACTCTCAAATTGCTCTCCTTTTGAATGAAGGAAGAAGGTTCATTAAATAGACAAGCCCGGGGAGAGAATGAAGAGGTTCTTGATTTGAAACAGTTGACTCTTCATTCTCAACTGAGACAAATATTGAAAGATTTATTTAATTAAGAGAATGAATTATTTCCACATATGGGTGACCTTTCGAGTAATTTGAATTATTAAATTCAAATAAAGAGGTGTCCATTCAAATAACTAAATAATATTAATTCATTTTATGTGTATTAGCTAAAGGGGGTGGTTTTTTTAATTTAATTTAAAGAACTTAGGACTTTATAATTAAATTAATTTATCATAGGGATATTTTAGCTAATAAAGTCAAAGACTATAGGAATTAATTACAGTATGAGATTAATGCAATTTAGGGTTTTTTGCAATTGACATCTAGTCAAATAAAGTCAGGTAGGAGAGAGAAAATTTCCTAGCAAAGTAAGACTTTGACGATGTAAAATTGAAGAAAATGCACCAAAATTGATTCAAATTATAGGTGCAATTTTGGGGTATTACAACTATTAGTACAGATAGTTATATAGCAGCTTGTGTCAGTAGCGTTCTTGACAAAGTAACAGGCAGTGTTCTATGTATGGTTGTCCGTATAGTTATCATGGAGCCTTGTGTGCTTGGATATATGTTGAAGACATGTTAGTGATGTTTTAGTTATGGACGCATAGTCAGATATTTAGTAGAAGTGAAGTTATGCAGTCGCTATTCGCTAGCAGCAGTTTCTTGTGTTTATTTAGAAGAGCCAACAAACATTTTACTGGTTCTTGAGTTGCACCTATCTTTTGGGTATGCACCCTTGGATTTAAGCTTAGAGAAGAGTTATTGATGTTTGGTTAAGAGTGCATGAATTAATTCAGCTTGAGGAGAAAGATACAGTTGTTTTGGTAGAGTCGGTAGTGTGTAGTGTGCATCTACAATTATCTTATTGGACAGGTCCTAGAATGTGTTGCGTGCATAGTAGAGCTGAAATTTTTTTTATATAAGTTTGTTATGATTTATTTAATATGATTTCAAGGTGGTTCCAATAGGCCGACTTGATTATATCATTTAGAGGAAAGATATTTATAGGCAGTCATTTTTTATTGTTGGAGTCTGGTTCATGGTTGATGAAGAAGAGCAGAGTAGAGTGTGCAAAGTGTAGAACCATCAGAGGAAGGTCTATGTGACCAAGTAAAGTATTTGTGCTATACATTGGAACTGATCTAGATAGCAAGTCAAAGCATAGTTCACTAAGATCCAGATATAGTGTGTATCTACTATTTAGAAGGTTGTAGCCTTCACCCATTTAAGCAGTGAGCTCTCGGACAGTGCGTCCTCTCCCCTAACAGTGACAATTATAAAAGACTCCTAACAGGGTTAAGGATCTTCTAACAAGGATCATTATACACTAGTATAGAATATTAGTGGGTATCAAGTCCCACTGGGGTTTTTACCTATTTGGGTTTCCCCGTAACCAAAATATTGTTGTTGTGATTATGTGTTCTTTCATTATGTTTATGCTTTATGTTTAAGTATACTTAATTGGATAAAGAATTGAATCTTGTAGATAACTGATTCACCCCCCCCCCCCTCTTAGTTATCTCTTGGGACTATTCCTAACACTTTTCCCCTATCCTGAACATCAAATTGTGACAGGAATATTAGTAAAACTATCATAATAACTCCAAAACCCTAAATAAAATAACATAATAATATAACATTTTTCAACTATCTAGTTTTCATAGTTTCAATAAGGTTTACCATTGTTGATGAATGGGTGGGTGGAGTATCCTTGCAGCCTCTATCATGTGGGGGATCCATGTCACCTGCTCTTGTATTTCAAACTTCAGTGAGACTTCATACCACGTAGTGTTCGTAGATTACGTTCAACTCTTGTATCGGTGGGAAAACTCTTGAAAAGTGAAAAAGAGATTTCATTCAACCATGTTGTTTACATGACACATGTAGTTTACCTCTAGCCTAAATCAGTGTTGTGTACAAATTTGTGAATAGTGTGTGGTATGAAGCCTCATTGAAGCTTGAAAATGATCCATGATCTCAGGAATATCATCTTCTCTCCACTCTTCTTGCCTCTCTTTTCCCATCTCACAGGTTGGGCATTGCAACATGAATCCTATTTTCCACAACTACTAATGGATCCTTAGGTGTAGTTGAAATTACAAAATGGCCTTCAAAGGTCAAGGAACAAATGGAATAACCAAGAAAACACTATACATTAAATCATGTGATTGATAGTAGATTGGGGCTCACCTGAGCCATAAACATGAAGAATTATTCTAAAAAAATATGTAAACCATATATATGTGCACTTGAGGCAAAGAGAAGTTACGTCATATCCATATTAAAATATTAGTTACAATATGAAAATACTAAACTAACTAATTCCTGAGTTCATCTCTGCATATGGTTGCAATAAAGATATGTGATTACAATATAGAGAAGGCATCGTAAAAAATATATGTCAGAATTTTCCCTAGCCTGACACATTTTTCACTCAAATCCTTCATCGGGGATAAGTGGAGATGGGCAGATAGATGCAGATGAGTTGTCATCGACCCAACTAAAGTATCTGCACCATTATTTCCCTGTGATGCCCCATTCTACATTATTTCTAAGTATAATAAATAGTATTTACATTAGAAACATTAAATATATACACATTAGCAACCTTTTTTCTATTTGGGCAACACCAAAATTGTTATCCAGGGTTGCTCTATGTTCGTGAAGTCTTCAACACACACTGCCCACCACCACATTGACAGTTTGCAACATTGATAAGAGCCATCGAGCCTATATCAATAATGCACCACACCATCGTTACTACATTTATTATTTTATATGATTATTTTTATACGGAATACACCAAGGAGTACCATCAGAAATATTAACCATTTAAAATAATGAAAAGTAAACCTGAATCAAATAGCTCAGTTTTTTATCAACATGTGTAGTCTCTGGGTAAAAGCACAATCAGGTGTCACCTTTTAGGCTAACTTATCAGCACAACTGAATTTTAGTATTTCTAACTAAAAATTAATTTAAGTCAAACATATGGTCTAGCTAGATTCATTCTGGCTAAGTTAGATAAGTGCTTTAACATTTCCAATTGGAAATATCTATTAAATGCATGTTTTATACCACTTTGGGTCCAATTACCATAAAAATAAAATTATTTGATAAAAGCGGTGTTTCAATAACACCTATTATTTTTAATGATATTTTGTTAAAAATAAAAAAATACCTTTTGTAGAGATAAGAGTCAAGAATATCCTCGTGTAGATTTTATAGTGTTTTAATTAGACATAGTTTATTGTAATTAAAAAATATTGTAAGTAGGTATTTAACAATTAAGGAGATATTGATTCAGAAAAAGAAAAAAATATTAAATCATATTAAATAATTTTGAAAAATATATGGTGCACTAGAGGAGAGAGTCCTCTTCAAGAATATATATTTCTTTTTTTGATTGGGATATATTTGTTATGGAAAATATGTTGCGAGATGAAAATTGTCGACTTCAGTGAGTTGGAATTTGAATTGTTATAAAAGAGAAAATATAGATCACAAATCAATTTTTATTTCTTCATGCACTAGATCTATATGTCATCTATGCCATATTTTGAAATTAGGGGAAAAAATGTTTATTTACATATAATTTTTTGGTGGGAACTAGACCCCTGATTTTTAGCATTTTTCAGCAACTGAAAAATCATCTTAAAAAATTTAAAAAACATATCAATTCTTATTCAAAAAAATTATTTAAATATTAATCATAAAATTCATCCATTTTATCACATTTAATTAGTTAACATCATCTTCAAATTCCAAACATAAATGTCATTTTTATACTATTGAAGTTGAACAACTCTGATTTTGTTAGCCTCTTCCTTTGTTAAAGGGTGACAACTTATTGTGCTTTTAACCCCTCTATGTATATGAAAAATGAAAGAAATATCATGCAGAAATAAAATAGTGAACAAAATAGTATTCCACATAGAGTGAATGAAATATACCATCAAAAGAAGGTGACAAAATCCTATCATGAAGCATAGACATAGGAAATCAATAAGGGACAAAAGACAAGAAATAAGAAAAATCATTACGACTATAGAAAATCATTTATACTATAATAAAAAAAAAGAAACACTCTTTGTCAACAATTTTCAAAATCATTAGGACTATAGAAAAATAATTAAGACTATACAAAATCAAATTTTAGAAATGGATGGTTCTGATGCATTGCCATTACAACAATTGAGCATTCATCATTTGGTATTTTGTATTCCATTTAAGTATGTCAACAACGTTCAAGAAATAAGAAAAATCATTACGACTATAGAAAAATCAAGTTCTAGAAATGGACGGTTCTGACATTGCTTTGACATTACAACAATTGAGAATTCATCTTTGGTATTGGGTATTCCATTTAAGTATGTCAACAATGTTCAAGAAATAATTAGAAAAATCATTAGCACTGTAGAAAAATCAAGTTCTAGAAATGGGCGGTTCTGATATTGCTTTGCCATTACAACAATTGAGAATTCATCATTTGGTACTTCTTGGTGTATTCATTTAAGTTTCTTGTTGAATCCTCAAGTTGAGTTGGCCTATTTAAGGTGATAGTAGAGGGATCTACATCAGCAGTCTACATAACTAGACCTTTATTTTAAATGCATTTAACACAAAAATAAATTACAAAACTGAACCAATGGCATGTTTACAACAAAGAAATAGAATGATAATAATATGCTGAAAATTTGATTATGTTTAATACATGTCAAAGGATGAGAGAGAGAGGAGAGAGAGGAGGGGAATAACAAGGATATTGATGCTCTGCTTAGCCGTTATCTTAGAAAAATGAGTAAGAAACCAAAAAAGAAATGATTGTAATTAACATTTTTTGCTAATCATTTCTTTTATGGTTTCTTGCTCATTTTTGTAAGGTATGGCTAGTAAGCAGAGCATCAATATCCTCATCATTCCTCTCTCTCTCTCTCTCTCTCTCTCTCTCTCCTCTCTCTCTCTCTCTCTCTCTCTCTCTCTCTCTCTCTCTCTCTCTCTCTCTCTCTCTCTCCTCTCTCTCTCTCTCCTCTCTCTCTCTTTCCTACAACAAATGGACTTGTGATGATTTTTGCAATAGTACATGTGTGGCAAGAATGCTCAAAGTACTGCTTAGGAAAATATGAATGTTCATCACCTGTTGCTGAAACAGATTTACATAAACCAATTAACTCAAAATACAAACCCTTTTTTGAATAATTTAATTTTAACTTTGGTTGTGTTAAAGGAACTATGTTGACTTTATTTTGTAGTTTTTTAACATGAGAGTTTTTAAATTAATAGGAGTTCACATTTTTATGGGAACATGTCATTCAATTGAGCATTAATGCCCATCTATATCTAGTGAGATGAACATAACTCATGTACCTCATGCTAGTGTGCTTGGATTAGACTAAACATTATCCAACTGCCTGTGAGGGTTGTCACTATTATTAATTAGTGTAAAAGGAGGACCACCTGTGTGTTATAGCACTTTATATAAATACTCACTATTTGGATAATGTCTAGTCTAATGAAAAATAGTGAGATCCAGGAGTTGAAGGAGAAGAACACAAGGTTGCAAGAATCTTACAATGCACTTTTGGTTAGGCTTGAAGCACTGGAATCCAATCAAAGAAAAGTAGCAGATGAAGGTGTTGGTAGTGAAGAAGAGGAAGAAACCCATAAGGAAGGGGAAGGAGAGGAATTAGAGGAACAAATAGATCTTGAAGAGAAGAGGACAATCAAGATATTCAAGGCTATGAAGATTGAGCAGAATAAGGTGAGGGGAGATATCCCTATGTATGATGGAAGTCTGAAAGAAAAAGAGCTTTTGGACTGCATTGTATCAATGGTTGCACACTTTGAAGGTGAAGAGGTATCAGAAGATCAAAGAGTCATATTGGCAAAAACAAAACTCAAAGGGCATGCACTCCTATGGTGAGATCATAAGGAGGCAGATAGAAGGAGAAGAGGTAAGCCAAAGATTGTCTCCTGGGATAGGATGATAGCAAAACTAAAAGGTAACTTTCTTCCTAAAGACTTTCATGTACAAATGCATAAAAGAATGAAAAGTTTAAAACAAAGAGATTTCGATGTTAAGGAATTTTACCAGTTGGCCCTTAGAATAGAGGAGAAATTGAAGAGGAAAAGTGAAAGATAGAATAGAAGAGATAGAGGAGGTTCTTCAATGAGGGGAAGAGGAGGGAGGATAAATCAGGTTTGGGAAGAAAAGGACAAAGGATTGAATAGGACAATGCTGCACAGTCCTAGAAATGCAGACTTTTGGGATTTTTCAAATAGGTATATTAAAGTGTCCTATTGAAGGGTAGCCAGTAAATAACCATGTTTAGATGTGGATGTCTAGTGGGAATAAAGAACCAACTATCAAGGCACCATATTCCTAAAGTAAAGGTTCAGACTCAGACATCCAATGCAAGGACTGATTCTTGGGACAAGAATCCTTTCAAAGGTGGTGAACATGGTGCAGGGGCACCTAGAACATCCAAAGACTACCATGAGTCCATAATCACAACCATGCACCTAATGACATCTAAAGACATCCATTGGAATGTATTGGCACCTATAATGGCCTATAAGGTCATTCCATGCAATGCAAATGACAAATATGTAGTAAGTCTTAAAACGCCTAATAGGCCTTAGGACCAAAATAAGAGCCTAGGATGGTATTTGGTGTTACAAGTTTATAATAGTTTAGATTTGATTTTAATAATGCTTAATAAGTTCATTTGGGTCACATTTCAGAGTCGTAAGGCTTCATTATCTTTAAAAGTTTCAAAAACTCCAAATTTGTAATGTTGTAAATTCAAAAATTTGAAATGCAAACGGTTATTAGAAAATGGAGGGAATTGGATTTTGTTATGTTTTAGTGCAAACTAATCCATCCAACCAATTGGGATTGGTTGGGGTAGTTTCTAGGAGTCCATCACATATGCCAAAGTTTCATTGTATGATAGAAGAGGCCTGGTGTACGGACTATACTGAGTTTTTGATAAATAAACTTATTTCAAATGCCATTTCCTTGAGTTCTTAGAGTGATTTTGGATTCATTTTGTCATTTTCTTACATTTAAATGCATTTGGAATAGTTATATATTGATCCTAAACCACATCTATGCATTTGTGAGGTCTGTATTTGTATTTTTACTCAATTAATTATGATTGGCAAAGTAGGTTCAACCATTCCTTTGACAGTTTTGTGAGTTTCCAATTGAATATGGTCATTCCATGACCTTTGACCACTATAACACATGGAATGTAGTGCAAGGGCACCACCTCCACCTTTTAATTTCACATCATTTAAGTCATGTCAAGAAAGGATGTATTCATTAAAGTGTTAGAACCATGGTATATTTGTTAAATTACATTATAATGATTCAACAAAGAGAATATGGGATATTTGTAATCAAAATTTTGAATAGGAATATGAATGGTCATGGAAGACAAACCATTTTGTAATGGTCCAATATGGTCTTAAATAGACTACACTATGTAATAGAGAGGAGGATAGTTAGAGAGAGTCGACAGATAATAGAACAGGCAAGAGAGTAATAATTGTGGAAAAGTATCAGGCTCTCTGGCCTTTAGCCAGAGAGCCATGAATGTTTCAAGTCTACCTTGAGTATGAATGAAATGTATTTTAATTAAGCTTTATGTATTCCTTATTGGCATTTTTTTATCTCTATTACGAAGAACATAACAGTGTTAATGAATCGGCTTCTCTTTATTGTTATTGTGCAAAGAAATATAAATGATCTATTTTGTTTCATGATAGTCCCGTAAGGAATGGTTTTTGGGTTATTAGTCTCTTTATGAAAGTCTCGTAGGGGATGATAGTAATCGGTTTTGTTGACAGAGAAATGTTTTGAAACCATTTGGTAAGCCAAGAAAGCATTGATGTCTACAACATTTTAAAAAAAATAGTTTTCAAGAACTCATTATTAATTGAGTTTATAATATATTCCTGCTATCAGTTTTTGATATCTTTTGTGAATAACATAAAAGTGAATGATAGTGGTTTTGGTTGAAAGAGTTTCATAGTGGAATGTATCAAGATCCTTAAATGATTGAATAGTGTAATGGATGGGTGTTTGAGGCATTGAAAACTAATGGTCATGTTTTTGTTTATGAGTTCTAGTTTGCAAACAGTATCAATTTAGGATATATCTAGATTATTCCTAGGACGTTGGTGCAAGCATTTTCTTACTTTCTTGGTTAAACACATAGCATATATCTAACTAGGGCATCAATCTTGAAGTAGTGTAGCTACTTCCCCCAAATCTGAGCACTTGGGTTATTAAAATTCATTTCCTTGGATTGCTTCCCACCCAATGGGATTGGAGAGCAATGGAGAAATTGCAAGTCAAGGTACACTCTCCATGACAAAGCCAACTAAGGAGTTTCTAGGCCGGTCTGACAAAGAGTTTAGTATCTCGTGGGCATAGCACAAAAGTTTCAATAAAATGTTTGCAGAACTAACAAATGAACTTCAAAACCATGGATGCATCAAAGGTTAAACTTGCAGAGATGTTCAATCTATCCACTCACTTCGAAAATTGACAAGGCATGATATATTAAAAAAAACATACTCAGGGCAAATGAAATCTAATCAATGTAGTTACATGACCATGTCTATGATGACAGTCAACTATTTGTTCATTGTGCAACTAACTGTGTATTTAACAAAGATAAAACTAATCAAGTGAACATCAAGAACTATGAATGCATCAAATGGACTTGTAAGGGTGTTTAGTCTCTACATTCCCTTCACAAAAAACAACCTAGAAAATACCCAATACATGATGCCCTGGCACATTGCTCACGAGCCTAAGTAGGTAACCAATAAAACAATGTCAGACAAATGAAGAGGAAGAAAACCCTTACAGGTGGCCCTCCTTTTACATCAAATCATAGTGGCAACCCTCGCAGGCAGGCAGTCCACCTTTTACACACCATCACGGTGGCAACCCTCGTAGGCAAGCGGTCCTCCTTTTACACCAAATCACAGTGGAAACCCTCTTAGGCAAGAAGTCCTCCTTTTACACCAAATCACAATGAAAACCCTCACAAGTAGGTGGTCCTCCTAAAACTCTCACCAAATAAGAGTTCAAAAAATCGCATGCTCCAAATCCTTCATGCACTCCAAGTGAAAACCAAACAATGAAATGAGATACAAAATCTTTTTTCTTTTTAAAGTTATGCCCATGTTGGTCAAAATTTCAACCTACATGGTATTGGTCAAAATTTTGACTAACACGGGCATGGATTGAAAAAAAAAGGAAGTTTTCCTTCTATAATCCGACCAACCTAAACCTTTTTAATTGATGGTCAAAAATTTTTGTAGAAAAATGAGGTCAAATGTAGTAGTTTTACATTTTAAAGGGGTGCAAAGTTTCATGGATAGGTCAATGGAGACCAAAGATTTAACAATATTGATAAACCCTTTGAACTTATTGTCTGAACCAAACTTGTTCTTGATGCTTAACTAGTTGTCCCAGTTCATGGAGTCAAAATCCCACAAGACTCCAAATTATCTAATACATTTCTTGAATAAAAGGAGGGCTTTTCTAGGAAAATATATGGCAAGAGGTTGTCCATGATATTGAATTAGCATGTTCCACCAAATAGAAGAGGAACCAAAAGCTAAAATCATGTTGTAGATAGGAATCTTTCCAATTTAGATATTTGCAAACTTGTTACCATGCCTTCCAAATAGACTATAATGAGTAAGAGGCTCTAATTTGGAGAAAAAAAAAAAGGGCCAACAAAAGTTTATCTTCCCATGTCACAATTTGCCATTTTATTTTTATGAAAGTCTAAGAGATACAAAAATGAACCAAGATTTTCCATGGTTCATCCTCATTAATTGCTTGAATTATCCACTTTTCTACTAAACAAAACACCTTGGGTTTTGGGATCCAATATGCCCAAACCACCTTTAGCTTTACACTGAATGCAATGTAGCCAAGAACTACATTTGAACTGGCAGTCCTGACACCCCAATTAGACTATAAAAATTGATAGTTTAATTTAATAAGGTCATCGTGTCTTTTATTAGATGACATCCAACATGATGAATAATAAACATGTGAACTTAAGAATATGTGATTTACAACTTGGATCCTGCCAGCCAAAGATAGGAATTTTTCTCCCAAGTAGTTTAGTTTTCAATTCATTGAGAAACCATCACCACATCTCTACAAGTGATATTCATATCGCAAAGGAGATACCTAGGTAACAAGAAATCTATCCATGTTTAATTGGTCTCCATTCAATAGACATCCAAGGGGGTACACCATCTATTTGTGTCATGAGAAATTCAGTTTTATGATGAGCTAACTTGGACCAAAAAATAAAGCAATAAAGGTCAAGAGCTTCCATAACATTTGAAACCTCTTCCTTAGAATTTTGAAAAAAAAAAAATGTTGTCATCTGCAAAATGTGGGTTAATGACTAGCCTGTTACCTTGAATAGAGATTTACCTTGGATTAAATTCATTTGATTATACTTTTGCATCAAGAAACCAAGGGTATCAACAATAATAACATAAAGAAATGGAGATAAAGGAAAACCTTGTCATATTGAGTGTTGTAAAGGGAAGGGATCAAACATCTCATGATTAATGATTAATTAGGTAGTAGCATCTTTAAACAACATTTCAACATGTTGACATAGTTTGGGGTGAAACTCCAACCAATGGCACTTTTGAGGATGAAACTCTACCACATTCTATCATAAGCTTTATCAAAATCCAAGTTGACCATGGTAGAACTTTGGTGTGATTGTTGAGCCCATTCAATAGTTTCCCATGCAAGGATAATATTATCAAGAATATATCTTCCT